>OX101753.1:122003077-122437636 GCA_944452675.1 Tachina lurida
ACAAAAATAAGTATGACTTAAACTTACATATTATATTATTATATCAAAGTAATTCAATTTATTTTCTAAATAGTCTGACGGCATATTATATGCATTGAGCTGCTGTTGGACTTTTTTAAACATATGACTTGCAGTATACAAATGCTGATTTCCACTTGCAATTATTTTTTTTTTGGACTATAGAGTTAGTTAGCTATTGCTTATACTTTATTTATGTTGCTATAACGAAATAACACAGGGTTATTTGCTGCTTTCGAAACCCCGGTCTGATGTCAGGATATCAACTGTTAAATCTCTGTCATCTGAAATGTCATTTATTTAGTAACACGCTTGCTTTTTACGAATATGGATCGTTTAACAAGCGAAGCAAGCGCAAAAATAATTAAAACTTACTACAAAAATTGTTACTTCTTTTCAAGCATTACTCGATGATGTTAGTTTATTATCGACTTACTGTGCAAGGAATTGGCGAGATTGCAAACAATTTTAAGAAACTGGAAACGTGTTTAGGCCTTTTTATCATCCCGATATAAAAATATCGCTTCTGTTAGTAAAATTATGGGGGAGAATACGAATTTGTCGATTCCGCGGCCTTCTCAACAACTAAGCCTCTCTTATGGCTCCTTGTGCATACAAAGTCTACTCACACGTCAATTAAAGCCAGTTGGTAATTAATAGTTTCGAAAGTATGCTTATTAAGTACTAGAGCCACAGGTTTTCAATGCTGATTAAAAAAAACTTTAGCAATAAAGCTAATTTCTCACTCGGTGTTACGTCAACAAGCCAAATTGTTGAACACGGAAAAAGTGACTGTTTGGTGCGCATTATAGTCTGGAGGAGTTATTGGGCCATATTTTTTTCGAAAATGATGCTGGAAAAACTATTACCGTCAATTCCAAGCGCTATGACTGTATGATAACCGAGTTTTTTTTGCCCAAAATCGAAGATTATGGACTGGACGACGTATGGTTTGAACAATATGCTACCACGAGATACAGTAAATGACGAAACATGGGAAGTTTCTAGAACTCGTAACTTCATATTTTGGCGGTCAAATGTCCACTAAGATCAAGATTTGACGCCGTTCAACTTTTTTTTGGGGTTAATTCACTAATGTTGGAGTATTTGAAAACTTACAATTGTCAAGTTATCGCCGAGATACCACGTGAAATGTGCGAAAAAATTATGTAAAACTACCTCAAAAAAATCTAAGGGCGGTAATTTAAATAAAAATCATCTATGTTTTGACTTCCTTATAGTTCTATAAATTATCTTGCGAGTTTTGTTGCTAAAACACATGCTACACCTGCTTAAGTTAAAATTTAGAAAATACAAATTAACAGCATGTGTCTTAGCATCAGAGTTTAGAACAAAAATGGGAAATGGACTATTTAAAATTTTTGAGTTTCTGGTTTTCACTTTTGAGCAAACAAACTTGCCTTCCTTTCAATTGAAAACAGTCTTGTGAAAGCAAAATAAGACGAGTAAATCAAAATATTTTAAAACGTCTACTTAAAAAATTTTTTTCTTTGGAGCCTAAACAAATGCTCCTAATTTGTATTTTTTGAATTTCATCTTAAACTTAAAGACCATATTTTGTACTTCGTACGTAATGGCAAAGACCAAGCATTATAAAAAAATAAAAGTTTCATCGAAATCATACACAGAAAAGAGTATTCAACAGTTAGGGGTTTCAATTAAGATTTTTATTGATTCAATAAAATGTTTAAATGTATTTATTCATTAATTTGAGCGGAGAAACTTAATTGATATTACTTTTTTGTGTGTAACTTTATATGCATTTTATTTAACTTTACTTTTTAAACGGAAAACTGGATAATCCATTATTTTCCTATAATGTAAATATATATGTATAAGCGGTAAGTCCTTGTAGATATAATAGTGTTTTCAAAATATTTTATAAAAATTTTATGTCTCAAATAGATGACATTTTAATATATAATTAATTTGGTTTTTAAATAAAAAGAAAGTTTGAACTTAAACATGTTTGTAAACTTCACTAAACGAATAGAAAATTTAAAGTAATTTATAATTTATTGACAAAGCTTGTTTAAGCATCCTAGATAATTGCAAACCTTTGGCTTCACATAATAAGTTAATGAAGAGTAAATTGGTGAATGGCCGAAATGAAATAATAAAAATGGTTTTTATATTCTTATGAATTGAATAGGCTAAAGTTCGTAACGCTTTTTAAGCCAAATTACATGTGATAATTATTAATGAACAAATAACATCAAAGTTAGTTGTAAATATTCTGACAACAACACATAGTTGAACGGAACAGCCAGCCGTTTTCGAAGGCCACTAAACCTTCCTCATCAGCGTTCTTCTGTGTTTTGGTCCACTGTGTGTGGTGTCAGTTGATGTAGATGTCTGCCTTATATACGTAACTTTATTGCAAATGGAATATGTGAATTTGTTTGATTCATTGCATTTCAATTTGCCAATGTGTTTCGTAATGTATACGCAAGTTAACATCTATATATATATACCATCTTCTATATATATTACCATCTTCTATATATATTACAACAGTCTTACCATTGTCGTTTTGTTCCTTACTAACTATACACATGTTTGTTAATTTGCTTATTTTTGTTCTACTTAAGACAAACTTTTTTGGTTTGTTACTATTAAGTATATTTTTATTTTTAATTTTTGCCACAAGCCAACGACTATTAATTAGTTAATTTAATTATTATTTTTCGAACTGTATTTGTTTCTATATTCTTATGAATTGAATAGGCTAAAGTTCGTAACGCTTTTTAAGCCAAATTACATGTGATAATTATTAATGAACAAATAACATCAAAGTTAGTTGTAAATATTCTGACAACAACACATAGTTGAACGGAACAGCCAGCCGTTTTCGAAGGCCACTAAACCTTCCTCATCAGCGTTCTTCTGTGTTTTGGTCCACTGTGTGTGGTGTCAGTTGATGTAGATATCTGCCTTATATACGTAACTTTATTGCAAATGGAATATGTGAATTTGTTTGATTCATTTTGGCTTAAAAAGCGTTACGAACTTTAGCCTATTTAATTCATAAGAATATAGAAACAAATACAGTTCGAAAAATAATAATTAAATTAACTAATTAATAGTCATTGGCTTGTGGCAAAAATTAAAAATAAAAATATACTTAATAGTAACAAACCAAAAAAGTTTGTCTTAAGTAGAACAAAAATAAGCAAATTAACAAACATGTGTATAGTTAGTAAGGAACAAAACGACAATGGTAAGACTGTTGTAATATATATAGAAGATGGTAATATATATAGAAGATGGTATATATATATAGATGTTAACTTGCGTATACATTACGAAACACATTGGCAAATTGAAATGCAATGAATCAAACAAATTCACATATTCCATTTGCAATAAAGTTACGTATATAAGGCAGACATCTACATCAACTGACACCACACACAGTGGACCAAAACACAGAAGAACGCTGATGAGGAAGGTTTAGTGGCCTTCGAAAACGGCTGGCTGTTCCGTTCAACTATGTGTTGTTGTCAGAATATTTACAACTAACTTTGATGTTATTTGTTCATTAATAATTATCACATGTAATTTGGCTTAAAAAGCGTTACGAACTTTAGCCTATTCAATTCATAAGAATATAGAAACAAATACAGTTCGAAAAATAATAATTAAATTAAAAATGGTTTTTTATCGTATTCAATTTAAATATTTAAAAATTTCCCTGTAAGTCAGTGTAATAAATTAACAATTACTTACTTCCAAAAAGTAAGATATGTAACACAATCAATTTGCTAAACAAATTACTTGCTGAACATATAAATCTTTTTAAAAACAAAAGACTTAAGACACATACTTGACAACGCAAAAATTGTTGCCAAGACGAGATAGAAACATAAATAAAATATCTTTGCAGTTTCTTGCAATCCTTTGACAAAATACCAATAATAATGACTCATTCAGCACACCACAAAGTCGAAAGCATGTTTCTCATATCTCGGCAAGTTTTGCTTGAAAAGTGTTGATTTAAAAGTTTAAGGAAAAACAAAATACGTAAAAGTTTTGTTTCCTTTAAATTGGCCACGTTTTTTTGTAGCAGTTTCCAATATGCGTCTTTGTTTTACATTACGCGATGTTAACACTTTGACTCAGTGACGCTGCTATTAATGCAGCAGATAAATAAATTAAATAAAAATTTATTAGAAAAAAATATTAAAAAAAAGGTGGCCAATTAACGGTGGTTTTACAACAGCAATCTAACTCTCCACCAAATTTTGCTATTGCGGGGCTGCTGTCGTTGAGTGCTTAGACAAAAATAGTTGGGCAAACAACTTACGGCATTAATAAAATAACTGAAAGGAAAAATCTCTAATAAAAAAATTAAACTGAAAAACGTGCGACCGTTGTCAGCTAGGAAAAATCTTAGAAACAAAAAACAAACACTTCACTATAAACTTTCAAAATGCTGCATGATTTAAAGATTTATATTTTGTTTTTATATGCAGTGTTGTTTGTACCCTACACAAGTGCGGAGTAACCACAACATGACGAAACACTCATTAGGGTAGTACAAAGTTGATATTTGCAGACTCACAATCCACTTTTATCTGGCTTTATGTTAAGCCATAGCAACTGCTGCCACCACTCAGAGAAAAAATTGCCTCATAGAATCAATAAGATTTTCTTTATGAAACGTTTTTAGGCTAAGGGGTATCCCAGCAGAAAGAAGCGAAAATTTTTTCATAGAGATTCCTTTTTTTATTGTGATAAATCTTATTAATTTTATCAAGAAGAAAACCCCACAAAATCAAGAAGAAATCTTATTATTCACAACTTTGTTTACTCAATTTCCGTTATTTTTGGCACCAAGAAAACAATAAATAGAGAAAAACTTCTTGATTCTATTAGGGTTTCTTATAAATTGTAAACTATAGGGATTTCTTATTGATTTTATTAGGTTGTCTTCTTGATTTTTTTAAAAAGGTTTTCTTCTTGATTTTATTAGGTCGCCTTATTGATTTTTTCAATAAGGTTTTCTTATTGATTTTAGTAGGTTCCTATATGATTATGTGTAAAGCATCTTATTGAATAAGAAAATCTTCTTGATCTTATGAGGTGTCTTGTTATTTTATATTTATAAATAGACATACAGAAATGATCTTTTTCATTTTTGTAGAAGAATGTTTGCACAATAATTTCAATGGTTATTCAGGCTGCTTGTTAGCATATTGGTTAGAGTGCTTGTCTATCAGGTAGAAGTTTGCTGGTTCAATACTTGGTGAGTAAATAAATAACATCTACAATATACTACATACATACATATGTATATGGTATAGAATTTAAATTAAAATACATAAGTACAGAGAATAAAGACGCAATTTTTTTTTTATTTTTTATTGAAAAACTCAATAAGACTAAAAAAATTTTTCTTGATTTTTTCAAAAAGGTTTTCTCTATGAAATTATTAAGATTTCCTTATTGAAAAAAAAACCATAGAGATTTCTTATTAATTTTGTTCTATTTTATGAGGTATTTAGTAGGCACTGTTTTCTCTATGCACTACCAATTTATATATAAAGTTTATGGGCTTTAAAGTAAGTGCAAGAAATAAATATTTGCTACAAACTCGTACAATCACCCACTAGAAATTGAAATAAAAAAAATGCGCAAAAAAAACTAAACCAAATTGGGAAGTTTTATATTTGTCTACCCAAACTTATGTCATGTTTATTTTGAAAACCAAAAGAGTTTTGTTGGCAAAATTTTCGCAATAAGCAAAAAAGCCACAAACGCACAAGCACAAACCAATGATAGTATGACTTTTAACCGACGTCAAAAACGGCATTGAAAAAACTTGTTTGCTTAAAAATTAAAAAAAAAAACCAAAAAAAACGTTTTTTAAACTTTTATTGCACATAAACACTTATGCACACAAACAAAGTTAAATTTATGCATATATATATATATATATATATTATAATATTAGTTATATATTAATTAATCAGGTATTTATTGCAGTTTTTATATAAATTCATTATTATTATTATTTTTTTTTGGTTCTGTTAAATTTATTTCTCGTATATGTTACAAGCGCACTTAGTATCTTTACAAAAGTATAAATAATTGCCTTTCTTTCAATTAATTTTATTTTATTGAAATCAATATTTTAACCAAGCCTTTTCATTTTTCTGTTTTATACAATTTTGGTTAGTTTGCCTTTCAAACCAGTTTGTTTTGAAGTCTACAAATCTAAAGCCCACTCTTGGTTAAATAAATAATCAAAAAAAAATATATAGTATGTTTATTTCAAGTTTTATTACAATTTAATACTTAAAAGCAATAATAAAGAAAAATGAATGTACTCTTATGCACACAGTCATGTTGCAGGTATGGCCAACCGTTCAAATTATTTTAAGTTGAAAAATTTCCACTGCATTTTTTGGCTTTATTTTTTAGTGCTAAATTTTTTCTCAAAAAGGAATCATGTAGATTTTACCAGTGCTAAAATTCATAACAAATGTTATATTTAATTTTTGTTTGTTTTTGACATTTATTGCCATTTAGGTGGCAAGTGTATCACAATATTAATAGAGTCATAAGTGGCAAAATGTTTAATGATATAATGGAAGTTTTAATAAAATTCTGAGGTCTAAACGGCGCTTTCGATAACGAGCTGATTCGATCACATTTTTCAGTTTCAGATTATGGCATACGCTATCGAACAATGATATAATATGGCTCGATATCGAATGCCATAATCTCAAACTAAACAAGTAAGAGTGCTATATTCGGCTGTGCCGAATCTTATATACCCTTTACCAACGTACGTACATATATATAGTATACAGACACGTACATACATAATTGTTTTGTGAAAAAATTTATCATTTTTTTAAAGTTTCCATCTTTGGAGCTATAATTTTCATTTTTCAAATTTCATACACCAAACTTTCTTTCAGAAGCATAAAATATATTCAATTTATAAAGAAAAAGAAAAAAATTTTTAGACCTATTTAATTTTACATAACACAAAAAGTGTAAGTTTTCCAACCCTGGAGTCATAATTTTGGATTTTTCTGATTATTGATACCAATCTAGTTCTTTAAAAAATACATAAAATATGTTAAGTGAAAAAAGCAAGAACGAAATAAGCAAAAACTTAGTTTCATTTAATATTCCTTTAATATTAAAAAAATCAGTTAAGTGCGACTTTGAATCGCGCACGAAAGGAAGGTTTTTTGCTTTTTTGAAGTTTTTTTCAGTTAAAACGATTTTTTCAGTTTTTTCGCTTTTTTCTCGTTTTGGCGATTTTGTCTGTTTTTGGAGGTTTTTTTCATTTTGGCGATTTTTTTCTGTTGTTGGGCTTTTCTTCATTTTGGAGATTTTTCTCATTTTGACGATTTTTTCTGTTTTTTTGGGTTTTTTCGCGATTTTTTTGTTTTTTTTTCGTTTTGGTGATTTTTTTCATTTTGGCGATTTTTTTTTATTTTTTGCGATTTTCTTTCATTTTGGCGATTTTTGTTTTCATTTTAGCAATTTTTCCGTTTTTTTGCGATTTATTTAGCCTTAGAAATTTTTTTTTTAATTTGGTGCTTTTTTTCGTTTTGGCGATTTTTTTTCTGTTATTTAGGTTTTTTCTTTTTTGGCGATTTTTTTCATTTTGGCAATTTTTTTTTTCATTTTGGCGATTTTTTTCTGTTTTTTAGGTTTTTTTTCGTTTTGGCGATTTTTTTTTTATTTTAGCATTTTTCCGTTTTTTTGCGATTTATTTTAGTTTTATAATTTTTTTTTTTAATTTGGTGCTTTTTTTCGTTTTGGCGATTTTTTTTCTGTTTTTGGCTTTTTTTCATTTTGGCGATTTTTTTGTTTTTTGGGGTTTTTTTCGTTTTGGTAATTTTTTTCATTTTGGCGATTTTTTTTTCATTTTGGCGATTTTTTTCTGTTTTTTAGGTTTTTTTTCGTTTTGGCGATTTTTTTTTTATTTTAGCATTTTTCCGTTTTTTTGCGATTTATTTTAGTTTTATAATTTTTTTTTTAATTTGGTGCTTTTTTTCGTTTTGGCGATTTTTTTTCTGTTTTTGGCTTTTTTTCATTTTGGCGATTTTTTTTCGTTTTGGTGATTTTTTTCATTTTGGCGATTTTCTTTCATTTTGGCGATTTTTGTTTTCATTTTAGCAATTTTTCCGTTTTTTTTTGCGATTTATTTTAGTCTTAGAATTTTTTTTAATTTGGTGCTTTTTTTCGTTTTGGCGATTTTTTTTTTGTTTTTGGCGATTTTTTTCGGTTTGGCGATTTTATAATTTTTTATGTTTTCAGTTTTACCGTTTTTGAAAATTTCAAGAGTTTTGCTCTTACGGTTTCCAAGATACAGCAAATTGTCAAAATTACATAGTCAAAATTGCATTAACTGATGGAACACCCTTTAATTAAAATTTTTTTAAATTTTTGTGTTAATTTTTGTAGTCTGTATAAAAATACACTAACCTTACAAATTTCAAGTGTATATACATACAATTCTATATATACTACATGGGATTTTAAAATTTTTCGTTGCTCGTTTTGGAACACCCTTTAATTTCCAATTATCATGTATTTGTTGTTGTAGCGGCCAAAGGTCTACATACTGTGTCCAAATTTCAGGTCTGTAGCTCTTACGGTTCTCGAGAAAATACTAATATAGTTTTAGACATAGTTAATTTTACATAACACAAAAAGTTAAAGTTTTCCAACCCTGGAAACGTCTTTTTAATTTTTTTGTATTTTTTTAATTTAAAATTCCAATTTTAGTCGTACTGAAGTGTAAAATATGTACATTTATTAAAAAAAATAAAAATTTGTTTTCGGGAGTTACTTTTATATGGCAAAATGAAGTTTAAGTTTTCCAGCTCTGCAATCGTCTGCCCGATTTTGCTGAATTTCAATACCAATCTATTTTGGAAAATTTCTGACACACCAGTCCAAGAACGAAGTCTCTAGCTCTTCTGGGAGCTTCGGAAAACCGATTTCACGTACAGACAGACGGACAGACGGACAGACGGACAGACGGACAGACGGACAGACGGACAGACGGACATCGCTTATTCGTCTTCCCTATGCATAAGGATCCAGAATATATATATTATATGGGTCGCTTATTGATATTATAGAAATTACAAACGGAATGACAAACCTATATATACCCTTTTACCATTTTTGTTGGTAAAGGGTATAAAAAACGTGATCGAATCAGCTCGTTATCGAAATCGACAATGATACCCCTGTATTACACTGTGCTACAAAAGTTGAGAAAAAAATATTCATGGATTCTAATGTACCAATTCTGTTTTGTTGGAGTCCATGGATGACGAAAATACCGTTGGTTTTTTTAGGTCACTTCATAAAGTGATTTTATAACGGTAAATGTAGTGAAAAACGGGGTTTCTTAGCTTTTCAGTTTTAAACAGTTGTAACTTCTTTGTTTCCCAACGGATTTCTTTTAACTTTTCGTTGGTTAAAAGGCTCGAATATTATCTTTCAATAAAGATATATTTTTTGTAAATCGACTAAGAAATGGCTAAGTTACAGTCGTTGAAGTGTACAAAAAACCAATTAAAAAAGTATTCTTTTGTTTTCCTCAGGCTATAAGTTGCTTATGAGTTAATGGATTTTTTGTACACTTCATCGACTGTAACTTAGCCATTTCTTAGTCGATTTACAAAAAATATATCTTTATTGAAAGATAATATTCGATTCTTTTCACAAACGAAAAGTTAAAAGAAATCCGTTGGGAAACAAAGAAGTTACAACTGAAAATCTAAGAAACCCCGTTTTTCACTACATTTACCGTTATAAAATCAGTTTATAAAGTGACCAAAAAAAACCAACGGTATTTGCGTCATCCATGGACTCCAACAAAACAGAATTGGTACATTAGAATCCCTGAATACTTTTTTTCTCAACTTTTGTAGCACAGTGTAATACAGGGGTATAATTGTCGATTTCGATAACGAGCTGATTCGATCACGTTTTTTTAATTTAATTATTTTAATTTTAATTTTAATTATTAATATCATTGTACAAAAAAAAATTATAAATAAATAAATTACTGTAGCATTAAAATAAAGTTATAGCAATTGATTCTGACAGAACAGAAGAAAACAATATGCGGCACGTTGACTACAAAGCCAAAGGTCCCGGGTTCGAGACCGGTAACCAACAATCATTAAAAATAACAACACCACGCATTTTCTGATGTGCATTAGTGCCCCTTTTTTTTATCAGTTGTTGTAGGAAAGTTCAAGCGATGAAGACATAGGCACTGGTTACTGAACTACTGCTGCTTCAGCGGATAACAATCCTAATGTAATATCAGAGCACCCTCCTTCGTCGGTATTGCGTAGGAGAATTGTCCGCGAAGTACAAATAGTCAATAAAATGGATGCTCAGCACAGCTACAAAAAAAGTTAATACGCCTCTTTTAACACCAGAGGCGCTGCAACAAATCCTGCATTATTAAAAAAAAAAACGTGCAAAAAGCAGAGTTGTAAAGGAATGAAACTTTCCTCTATGGCTTCTTTCACCACCTTCCTTCTCTATCACTATTAGGGATGCCAATCGGGATCGATTTTTGGAAATCCCGGGATTCGGGATTTTGTAATCCCGATCCCGAAAATCCCGGGAAATTTTCGGGATCCCGGGATTTTTCGGGATCACGGGATTTTCGAGATTTCGGGATCGAATTTTTTTCGTAAAATAAATTATATTTTTAAATAAATATTACTTTAATAACAATTTAATGAATTTTAAAAGGTTTTATGTTCATAATTTATCATTCCACAATTGTCTTTAAAGTGAACAATTTTCTAATACGAGTATGAAATACAAATCAAAAGAATTTTTCTCATATATTTTTAAGTTGATTATTCACATTTGATGTTAGAGAATTTATAGTGAAAACAATAACTTAATATATTGTTAATTATATTGTTTTCAATATAAATGTTTTACTATAATCTAAACCAAAACGAATGTATCTGTGGACTTTTAGCACTACCGCTTAAGTTGACTTACGAACATTTTTAGATTCACTTTCATTTTTGTTACATACATATGTATGTATGTATACCAAGCATTATATAATTTTTTATCGATTTCGTTACGACTATGACAACGATAATAAAGCTGAACATGTCGAAAAATTAAAAGAAATGTATACACTATTCTAATCAAATTCGATTAATTACGTCTAACGATCACATTTTTATAGGCAGACACATTAAAAGTTTGCCTGAGCACTTAAACAGTATTTTTGCTCTACTGAAAAATTTTAAATTCATACATAGGTTGTTTTCTACAGGTTCAACAGATACATATGTTCGCCAAGAAGAGTATGGTTTATTAGTGTCCTGGCCTTTTACTCTGCAACTCGAATAAAACTATATATGATTCGAAATCATTCAGTTGGTCGTTTTATCAAACCAATGTCATTGAAATGGGTTTGATCTTAGGTTTGTGTCAAAAACTACCTAAATGGTCTAAGTAAAAAAGAAAATAATTTTGAACTGTAATGTAAAAAAACATACACACACACTCGAGCAGTTTTTTAGACAAAATACTCCGCATTATTCTGTAAATATTTCTCGCTTTTCCGTCAACCCGACAACAAAAAGTTTTCACTTGCCTTGTATCAAAGAATATAAATTGTGAAGAATATAAATCATGATTTGTGATTCCAAAGCTAATATGTGTCTTCTGTTTTCAAAATAATTCTAAAATGTACATGTATTCTAGCACCTTTGATGAAAATTACCGTAAGAAAATAGTTTATTTATTTTGCTCTTATTGTTAATTTATAAGAAATAAGTCACGAATAGTCATTAAATTGTTAAGACTGTACGTATAAAATCTTATGGGACTTTTAAATATTATAAAAAATTCCATAAAATCAACGAAAACTTTAATTTATAAAATTTTTTATATAAAAATTGCTAAGAAATCCCGAAAATGAAATCCCGGGATTGAATTTTACAAATCCCGGGATTCGGGATTTTCGGGTTCGGGATTTCCCGTTTGGCATCCCTAATCACTATCCCTCACCTAAAGAAGATGCCAGCTAAAAATTCATTGCCTGAGTGTTACATTTCTCAAAAAAGGGTTTTCCCTAAACCCCGCTTTTGTTGACTTTCGTTGTGAAACGCCATCAAAGTGGTTTCCTTGAAACTTGAAATTTGATAGCAAAATGATGTCAGTAGGAATCATAGAGGTGGACCTTAGACTTAGGAATAAATAAATTTTGGGGCATTTTTTTGATACATGAAAACTCTTGTTGGTTGTTGTTGATTTTAACGAATTTAAACTTGTTATAAAGTTTAATAGGCAGTTTTAATTGAAATCTATTTGCTGGTGGTTAAGCATTGTCTATATGCATTTCATTGATGCTTTACCAAATCATCAAAATACTACAACCACACATTTTGAAAAGTCGCAAAATGTGTGTTTGGTGATAAAAGTGATATTGGATGTGTTATAGAAGCAAATAGTGAAATGTTACCACACTCGTTGTCTATAAAGTCAGGGACTAAGTTTTAGATCTAGACTAGTATTTAATATCCTAGATAATCGTACGATGTTTAAAAAAATACAACCCTGATCTAGTGATTTGTTATTTTCTTTTGAAAATTTTCCTAAACTCTATCATACCAGGGTTGTACTTTCTCAAAAGAAATTTAGCTATGTAGGGATAGTTAATACTAGATCTGGTCAAGGCTGTTGTAGGTATTAGCCTTTAAGGATTTATCCGAAATAAGCTTTCTCTCCTAAAGAACTTAATACTTCAGTCAACGATATTAACTTTTTTTCAACACAAACATGCTCGTTGAGCAGTTTTCAATGATGTTGCCTAAAAGTAAAACGTAAAGCAATAATTAGTCGTATAAGAGCGTATTTGCTAGAGATAATTCGTTTCTAAGCAAAAAACCAAAATAACGTTTCATTAACCAAACTTACGGTAAGCAATTGAGACGAAAAGCATGACAAGATAAACGTAAGTGGATAAAGGACTTAGCTAAAGATGCCGAAAAAGCAGCAGAGATCCACAGAACGAAGGTCCTCTATCCAACCACGAAGAAACAAATCAAAACAAACATCATCCCAAACAAATCCGTTAAAATTAAAAATGGTGAACTGGTCACTTTCATATTGGCCCAGGTGAATACAAGTATGAAGACCAGACATATCGCATTAATGATAGATGAGTCGAACTGTGATAGCGATACATGTAGCTGCGAGCTCCACCTCGCCAGAACGGATATGCCAGCTGAATACTTAGAAATACCCGAAGTTATTCAAGCACATAGAAGCTGGAAGAGCAAAAAATCTACTGGAATAGACAACATAGCTCTTGAATTATTCAAAGTATCCCACTAAATAAGTGCGATATATATTTATTAGCAAATAAAACATTTCTCAATAACTAACTTTATTTGCGACGACTTAAAAGAAGGACTCATCCGTCATTAATACCCCTAAGAGAGGAGACCACTCGTAGTGCATAATGTGGCCGTATAGAAAAACTACCAATATAAAATCACCATGCTAAATATATTAAATTTATAAGAAATAATATGTTGTATAGGTATGTTGGTGAATATTAGCTTTTTTCACAGCTACAATGCACTGTGCTCAGCAGGGATCGCAAATAACGATTATTTTCCAAATTTAAAGTAAAAAAATCACAATAATAGAGAAGTGCTACGTGCACAAGGAATATACCAAGATACTCCATGTTACATGAACTACCGATAGATGCAATGATTTTTATTTTTTTGATTTTTATTTATTCCTCACAAAATAACTCTTATTTTGTGACTTTTATTTATTCCTCAGAAAATAACAGTTATTTCTTGATTTTTATTTATCCCTCACAAAATAAGAGTTATTTTGTGACTTTTATTTATTCCTCACAAAATAACAGTTACTGTTTGATTTTTATTTTTTTGCTCAAAAAAATTTTAACTTTTAAAATTAATAAATAATAAAAAAGTAAATTTAATTTAACATATAAGAGTTTTTTTAAAGACTCTGGCGATAAATTCAATTTTAAATCGGTTAATATTCATTTTAACGCAAAAATTACGCTTTCTACATTTTAAAAGTTAAGCAAAAAAATAAAAATCAAACAGTAACTGTTATTTTGTGAGGAATAAATAAAAGTCACAAAATAACTCTTATTTTGTGAGGGATAAATAAAAATCAAGAAATAACTGTTATTTTCTGAGGAATAAATAAAAGTCACAAAATAAGAGTTATTTTGTGAGGGATAAATAAAAATCAAGAAATAATGATTAAAAAGTGATTTTTAAAATAAAAATTATAACCGTTACGGTCCCTGGTGCTCAGTTGTACGACCTGTTGTTGTTTGTTCTGATGGTTGTGTTGTATAAATAGCCGACAAACTTCACATTAACAGCCATAATTTTTTTGCTGATGGCTACGCGCAAAGAAAAAATATGGTTGAGGTAACCATAATCAACCAGCAACATAATATCATTGAATTATATGGTTGCAGTCATATCATATTATTGTCAATGGAAAAGCAAAGTTTAAATAATATTATTTTCTGAGTCAATAATAATATTATCTACAAAAACAATTAACTTTCTTATACCTAATCTTATTATTGTAAGTAAGACAACATTATTGTTAGATGTGACTGATGTGAATAAAATATAATTGACACTTACCATACCATGTTCTAATATTATAATAATACTGTTAAATATGACCATAGTATTATTTTATGTAATAATAATATTTTGTTTTTTAATCATATATTTATTGGCAAATCTTTTGTTTGAAACAGCTGTGCGGTAAATCCGAAATAAAAATAAATTAATATTGTTGAAATAAAATGTATGTATGTATGTATGTATAGAAATGTATACTTACATATATGTGTATACACGAAATACAGACACATCTGTATAGAGAGATATACATACGTACATATGTACATATTATTTTTCTTTATCTACCCTCTTGTTTATAATTTTTTTTATTTATTTAACACCACGCGCGCACTACCGATAGCTTACAAACGAAACACTGAACTGGCAGAAGATGTTTCTGAAAAAGATTTTTTTAAAAACTTAACATAGTATGGTTTTGGATAACATTATATTATTATTTACATCATATTATTTTTACACAATAATACAAATTATATTGTATTAATAAATTTTTAACAAAACTGTATTGTTACACTCTAACCATATCGCACTTTCTATGAATATAATAATGTTATTATTAAATTCAAACATAATTCTGTTTATCGTAACGAAATTAATGTTTAAAATAACAATAACTAGTTTTCCACGACCACACATTTGTTTCAGAGAACATACTATTGTTTCCTCAACCATTTTACAACCACACCTTTTCTTTGCGTGTAGTAGGCAGTGTACTAGTCTTGTAGTCGAAATATCACTCGTTCGAATTCTGTCGAACAATCATATCGTTTCCTCATTATATTACCTCAGAAGTGTTCTGACTACAACTGGCAGATTCAAGGACGATATAAAATATCGTACTAAATCTGTAAGATACGCCTTTGCTTAATTTGATATGGCGGTATCCACACATCTCAAAAAGAACAAAGTTGAGCATAACTGAATGTGCCATTTCAAAAAGGACACATGTATGGATATTTAAAGTTTTCAAGAAATGAAAAAATTAATTAATTATTTTCTAATGAAGTATAATATTTTTTTATATAATATTTCCAAAAATTATATATGAAATATAGTATATTCGCGCTAATTAGCAATCGAAAGTTTTAGAAATATTTTGATATTAATGCTATTATATATGTTTGTTTACAAATTTTTATTTAATGAGATGTGCCCTTTTCGAAATTTGCGGTATTAAGTATACACAAATTAAAGAAAAAACCTGTATTATTGTGCAAAAATTTTTATTTTAGGTATCAAAAAATAAAAAATAATACTTCTATTAAAGGCAATGTATAGACTTTTATTAAAAATCTTCTTCAGGAGGCTCCTGCAATGGCCAATTGCAGTATTTCATCATAAAACTCTGTAAATTCTGCCGGTATACATTGCTTTAGTTTCGCAAGATCTGCAATTTTCAGATAATTGGTAAGTACTTTGGCACTATAAGCTCAATCAGCTTGGGTTAGTAAGTTACTGCAAGTACCTTTTACTATGGAAAAAACAAGGATCTTCTTAGAGATATTATTATCTCTCTCCTTTTTTGCAATAACTTCACCCGTTTTTTTTTGGATCAAAAACAAACTCATAATAAGTGGATATTTGAAAATTAAGTTTTTGGTTTTTAGGTGAATTTTTTCCGTAACTTCTTACTGATAAAGGCTTATGCCCTAATTCTGTTTGACGAATGTATCGTCTTGTCTATGGACGAAAAAAAGAAGCAGTTTTGATTCTTTAAAACGATTATTATTTATTGTCTATACTAGAAGGTTCGTGTATTTGCTTTATTATTTTGTTCTAAACATTATATCCAACACATATTTTTTATGTATTTTTGAAACTATTGTATAATACTTTAATTGAATTTTTATGTTTTAAAAACATGGCAATAATATTTATATTTTTCATTATCAAATACAACAACCATTTTCGAAGAAAATAATTTAGAGACTTCAAAGACAAGAACTCAGAAGCATTTTCAAACAAAAACGTCCTAAATCTTCTTACTGAATTAGGGCATTAGTCTTAAAATTAAGTTGAGTCTATTTTTTGAAATCAATAATTTCCTCTGTATTTGCTCTTACAACATTAAATTTCATAGTAATACTGGACTGTGCTATAAGATCAATATATTGTGAACACACCAAGAAGGGAATTAACTGCTGCGCTGTGTTTTTACGATTTATGTGCTTAACAACTCTAAGAGACCTGCTCTATTCGAAATGTTGTCTGTACATGTCATGATATTGATAGTAGAACGAGCGCCAGGAATGTTGCCTTTTCAAGCATAGTAGGTGCAGGGAAGCATTTGGAACTTATTGATATGAAAAAAAAAGTATTTGTCAAAATATGCGAGATGTACTCTTTTCAAAATTGCATATTCAATTAATGCATGTATTAAATCAAATCTTCAATATGTATTCGAGCCATAAAATGCTGCTCGAAAGGACATCAAATCGCTCCAAGTATTAATAAACTGACGTTTTTGCAGAATTCTACACATATTTTGTCATATACATTAAAATGCGGAAAAGAAAATTGTAATAGTAAAGGCATACACTACGAAAACCTATTGAAGACATCACTAGACACGTTATCGAATGGAACCTTTAAGGTAGCGGTAGAAGAGGCAGACTATCCCTTACATGGCATTGCCAAATTGAGTTCTAGGCGACTTGCACTGGCAAAGGTTGGAGCGAGATAGAAACGCTGGCATGGAAAAGAACTACTTGGAACAAATTTTATATGCCCGTATGCTACTTATAGAAAAGACGGGTATGTATATTTATATATAAATATATACATTCGTTTCAAAGTTACTAGTGTATTGCTGTGGTCAAATCTTAAATATTTGTATTATGGTGAAACATCACTCTAGTACTGAATGAAAATCAAGTTATAATATAGACATTCAGAGAATGAAAAGGTTGCTTATCAAAACAATCTCAATTAAATCACTATTTCGAAACGACGCTGAATGCATCAGAAACCATTTAGTTTTATAAAAATCAAAACTCTTTAGTTTTTAATTTTACAGATATTTGACATTAAGATTGGCTATACCTGTCTTATGTTCAATACGAGTTCGTTACAATTGTATTATCTTGTTGTTGGTCTTTTGTTTTATATGCACACATATATACATAATTTATACATATATACAAACAATATATACGAATATTATCTTTCATCGTATAAATTGCACTTCTGTCTTGTGGTTTGACCTTCTTTTTTCCATACATAAGAAACACCTCTACTTACTCATACTTTGACGCAAGTATGTGGGCTTAAATTTAAATGAATTAAAAATATACGAATGGTTAATTGGCTTTTCAAGCAAAAATTCAGGTAAAATAAATCTAACAAAAATCATAAGTTGTTTAGACACAGTTTGATACAACACCCACTGTTAATTTTTAATTACGAAAAATAAATAGTTTCTGGTGTAGTTATTGCATTAAATTGAATATTTTTCTTATTATTTATATGAATTTAAGTAAAATCACAAGTAAACTATATGTGGCATTGTTTCAAGAGAAATAGAAAAGAGAAACCTACACTCGATTTAAAATTCATAGAATTTTTCTAGTAACTTGATTACCTTCCAAGAACGTCCTTGGTCTTTGCAAAATATTAGATTTAGTAAAGAAATTATTGGTGCAATAAAAATCATATGTTTTAAACATATTTAATAACTTAACTTTCAATTAAATTTTGTATATTTTAATTTAATAAAATTCATAATATTGTAAATTAAACCCTTTCATTTTTTAACAACATTATAATTTTAAAATAAATATTGTGCCAAGACTGTCGTAGCACAACTCTATAAAAGGGAATTTACATAAAACACTACACAAAAATAAAAAAGCCCATGAAAAGCAGAGAATTTGAACAACAAATACCAGTAGTTGTTTGCTGATTCCTAGACCTGTCAAGTCAAGTTATTCATACTGACACTTGCCAGTGATTTGTGTGCATAAGGAAATTTATTCTTGTAAGGAATTTGCATGTTAACAATCATCCTCCTTTAAGTGTAATTTGATAATTGAGCTTCTAGTTGTTGTTTCTGGGATTGTTCTGTTCGTCTCCTCAATAACATCGTCTTACTAAGTGGCATCATCAGCATGAACAACAAACATCATGATGATATAAACGTACACATATAGAATTTAAAAGCCTTCAATTTTTGCTATTCTTTGTTATCTGCTGTTCGGCGGTTTTAGCAATTTTCTAGCCAAAAGGACAAATAATTGTTATTTGGTGGCCAGAGCCAAGAAGGAAAGCAACCACAAGGTAATAAATGTGTTTTGTAGGTTTGGTATGTTATTTTATTTACACCCAAGAATTCAATATTTAATTGTGTGGTTTGTGTTAGAGTCTGCCCACTGGACAGCCAGTCAGCAGTCAGTCACTCGCGTTGTTCAGCCAGAAGGGCAGACAACATCATAATTACAAATAAATCAATTTGTTTTTATGTTCTTGGACATTTTTCTCTTATTTTTAGATTGCTAAGAAAAAACTATGTTTCTCTCCTTTTTTTTTTGTTTTTGTTATTGCTAAGCTTTTATTTTAATTTATCAAGAATATTTGAAAGTTATTAAATAAAAAAAATAAATATTCGAATATTTCGTTTTAATGGCCGGCACAATAGTTATATACAGGGAAATCAGAAATAGGCTCTAACAAAAGTGTTTTATGCGCATTCAATATGAACTAAAGATTTCAAAATATGCACTAAAACTAGCATAATATGCTCTTAAAAATAACATTATTCGGTTTATTTGTCATTAGAAGTATATTTTTATTCCAACAATTCAATAATATTTGCATATGAAATAAAGAAAATAGGAAACAATACAAAAATTAATAACTCCCCCTTCAAAAAAAAAATTATTTGGGTTGGAAGTGTCCATTAAAACATAATTGCCATTACAAATTTTTTACTAAAGCAAATAATACAAATGACTCTTTTTATTTTGATATGGCCGTAAAAATTTAACTTAAATTTCAAAAGAGATCAGAGATATTTTGGACAAATAATACAAACTTTTTATATATAATTGTTATTGCGATAAACATCAAAATATTTAGCTAGATATTCAAAATCGTTCCCTGTCTCATCTAAATAAACTTTTATACCTTGAAAATGTTCCTTCAACGTCTACTGATGTAATCGGTATAGAGTCCGTTACAAATAGCAAAACAAAATTTTTATTGAAACTGACGTCCGTAAGAAAATAAGAAAAATACATGCAGTTTGGAAATGAGATTTAGATGGCGAAAAATAAAAATAAAAATTTTAACCCACATATAAATGACTTGCAAGCATATTAAATTTTTTTTTATTATAAACAAACACAACCCGCGAGGCGACTAGCTTGTCTGCAGAAAACACACAGGGTCTATGGTGGGAATCGAACCCACGACTTCTGAACTGAAAGGCTAGCATCGCTGTCACTCAGCCACAGGGGCACCCCAAAATATGCTATGAAGTAACGAAATATGCCCTAAAAGCGTCAAATATGCTCTAAACATTCAAAAAATGCTAAAAATATACGTGCAGGACTGAAATATGCAAAAACATGTTTTAAAGGGTAAAATATGCAAATATATGCACTAACAAATCGATGCCAAAATTCATAAAAAGTTCGGAAACGGATAAATATCTTATCTACTCATTAATGCATTTCACCACAAAAAACATGCAATTGCATATTTGCGGTTTCCCTGGTTATATATAATCTCTGCCCGCAAAGTATAAATTAAATTTTTTTTTTGTATATATTTCATGTTTTAATGCCATAAAATTTCAAATTAATGATTCATTTCCATCATAAACTAAGTTTGAGCGGCTGAATTTGTGCTCATTTGCTTTGAAAAAGTGAACTTTAACATTAACTCTGCGTGTTTGATGTATTTAAATGTAAGATTTTTGCTCACCTTAAACTTAAAGTTTTGGCAATAAAATATGAAAATATTTTAGTGCAGAAAAAACACTAAAAAGGAATTTCCTGCAGCTAAGCAGGTCTGATGTGATAATTAAAAAAAAAAAAATCTGCAGAGTTTTACGTCTTAAAAGAAAATTAAAAAATATATAAAAGCTGAGAAAAATAATACGGAAACAATTTTAGATATTTAAAAAAAAAATCTACTCATTCTGATGGTTGCTTATGGGGCACAAAGTTTGCTGGGGCAGAAAAATCTTTTGCCAACAATGCTGCCAGTTTAGTGTTTTTACATTTTAATTTAAAAATTTCTTTCATTTACTTGTACATATCATAGTAAAGTTAAACCTTTACAGCCTTATTTATACAAATTATTAAGGCTTTAAAAGTCTTCTTAACTTAAAACTAGTATACTAGTAAACGGTTGAAGTTGTCAGCTTCACCGTGAAGTTGACAACCATTTACAACTAACTGATTAAAACTTTAAACATTACCAAAGAGGATGATATATTTTCTTCTTATTTTAAGAAAAGTTTTTTAAAATATACGATGCAGTTATTGAGATAAACACTTTTTAAAATACGCCCTAAAAATGGGGCAATGGCGGGTATTGGGTTAAGAAAAATTTTGTACGAGTATGAAAGTTTATTCTAAAAACCCTTAATAAGTTTAATAAATAAGGCTGTTATATTTTAGAAGAAAATATGCAATAACTTTTTAAAAAATGTAAAGAAGCACTGTTTTTGCTTTTAGTATTAAGGAAATTTGTGGGTTGGTTGATTCTAGAATTTATTAAAAATAATTTTTAAAAGTTAAGTCAAAATCTGTCTCCGTAAAATTGTTTACTACCATACTAGAAATGAGGAACCTACAAATACGAGTATAACGAAATACTTATAATTATTTTAGTTGGTACAAAATAGATTTTTTGTTTTAATGATTTAAATTTTTTTTGCCTTATCTGCCAAAAATATCTAAAGATAATACAAACACCTTATGACATTGAAAACTGGCAAAACTATTTTAAAAAGAGATTGTTTTTGAATAAAAATCTAATAAATATTAACAGGTTTTTTTATAGTCGATATATAATTAAACCTATTTAAATGTCTTCTTAAACTACTAACACTAAACAAGAAACTAATATCATTTATAAATTTTGTTTGTTAAAAATATGGAAATTTGCTTGACGTTCTTATAAATAATATGCAAATATTTATAAAAATTATTGAACTTATGCATAACTTTTAAAAGTTTCCATCGATAAAATTTAGCGAAAGATACACTAAAGAAATAACATATTAGAGTTGAGGCTTAGAAACATGAATCAGACAAATTTAATTACTTTAAAATGTTTTATTATAAAAGTACATGAAAATA
Source organism: Tachina lurida (assembly GCA_944452675.1). Classification (NCBI taxonomy): domain Eukaryota; kingdom Metazoa; phylum Arthropoda; class Insecta; order Diptera; family Tachinidae; genus Tachina; species Tachina lurida. The sequence continues at coordinate 122,025,120 of OX101753.1, forward strand.
ATATGTGCAAACACGAGTCTCTTTATTCTGTCCTTTTATTAAAAATAAAATACATAAACTGCTGATTATTTAACACATAAACTAATTTTCATGAGACATTTTATACTGAAAACAACAATAATATGTAAAAATTTGTTTTTTAATATAAATTTCCACACGGAAAGGAAATAACTTACGTTTAAAAGAATATTAATTCCTTAAGCCAAAAGTGCCAATTTGTTTTTTAATATAAAAATAATAATAATTAAAATTATTTAAAAAAAAAAATCAATAAAATGTAACGCTTGCTAAAACAAGTTTATAACTTAAGTCTTTTGTTTTGAGAATGATTTTTTTATACGATTTTATTGTAATTTTTTTTAATCAAGAATGCATTGGGCCATTTCTACCAAAAAGGTCTACTGGCAAAAACTATAATTATACATACATATCTACTTATATATCGTCACCCTAAATGCAAACGGACGTAACTACCCTTTTATATTTTTTACAGGAGAAACAAAAAACGTTTCAAAATCAATAATAATAGTGTTCTTGAAAATTTTCTTCGAAATTTTTCTTGTATATAGATTCTTATATGTTTTTAGCCATTTATTTCCTTTTTATATATATTTAAGGTTTTATGTTAGTTACGTTCTTTGCAATGAAAAAAGATGAATTCGTAATAACGTCCGTTTGAATTTCTTTAATAAAGTGGCCATTTTTGATCGCAGAGTTCTAAATATTTGCGTGAACATGTAGTTTGATAAAACGAACCACAATCAATCAAAAACTCAATTTCGAATATTTGTGTAGTTACGTCCGTTTGCATTTAAGGTGACGATATGTATGTATGTAAAACATTTCTAGGATATTCGCATGCAAAGTCACAAAAGAGCAACTTTTTTCATTTGCATATTTCTTTTGCTCAATTTATTTTGATAAATATTTTTTAAGAGAGGCATTATTCATTAACTTTTGTTTTGTAAAATTGTTCTGAGGTTATAGTTTGTAAAAAAAATAATGCGATTGTAAATAACTCTAAATTTTTGATTTGCAAGATAGCACATATGCATGTCACGTGCGACAGTGAAAACAATATTTGTTAATTGGTATTTATTATAAATAAAATAAAAAATCTGTGGTAAAAATATAAAGACTTCTGATCGTGGTATCTATACAAAGTTAGTTACGTGCGACATCGGGAGTGTAAAATAAAAAATAAACAGTTTCAAAAATTGTCAAGCCATAAATTAAGCAACAAAGAAAGATTGCTGGGAAGAAGATTAAAGGGGAAGCCGGAATGATTGCATTTGTAAGAAACAAAGGCAGCAACAACAAAAACAATTTAAACCAGGATGGAAAAAAATGTCAGTTTCGATATGTCACATGCGACTGTGATTAGCATTGTCCTAAAAAAATATGTAAATCATTTTTGGATAAATCTAAATCACTGCATTCGAAAATTAGTTACATTAAAATAGTGCAAGTCTTGCGTTTTAATCGCTGGCAAAAAAAAACAACTTTTGTCTTAGTCACATGCGAATGCCTTGGTTTTTGCAATTATTTTGATAATAAAAAAGTTTTCGAAATCAAATTGCCTTGTTATTGTTATTGTCAAAATAAAAATTCGTTTTATTTTGACGTTCTTTTTCACTTTAAATGTATCCGATTGTCACGTGCGACATTATGAAAATGCTTATACGTAAAATACAAATTTGCTTGTAATAATTTTTTTAATATTTTATCTATACTTGTTTCATTAAGAAGAAAAATCCTATGGCAATTACCTAAATTGGAACATTTATTGTAAGTGTTGTTTTTCTGCTTTTCAACAGGTAACAAACCAAGTGCTGCACAAAACGTAGCAAACATATATGAATGTACATATGTGAACCATCAACTACAAAACTAAAGCCGCATATGCTGCAGTCAAAAAAAATATATAAAAATAAAAAACAAAATTCGAAAAACGAAAACCTTTAAACCCAAAAAGAGAAACATTAACTAAAACTCATATGTTGGTATGTGAACAGCAAAATATTTTCTTTATTGCCAGTCAGTCTTCAAGTTTTTATTTCAGTTGTGTTTGTTTATTTGAAAGAAATACGAAAAAAATACCGGCTGCTGGCCATACAGCATGACATCATTTCGTTTGAAGTTTAGCAAAAAAAAATTTTTTTTGGCTTAATATAAGGTGACCGTTTAAATATCATGATTATACATATGTATGTACATACAAGTATATAAAAAGAAAAAAAATATTAATGGTTTCTTGATTTTATTTTATATAAAATCAGCCAAAATTTTAAACTGGTCCTTTTGTATTGCAAAAAAAAAATTACTTTCGCTTTTCGTATTACCTGTTTTTTGAACACAAATGCAATCAGAATTCTTAAAGAAATAATTGTGTTAAGGGTTTCAGGTAAAGACATTAGCCAAAGACTACAGCAATAATTTTTGGATCAACTTAAATAACAAAAGCATAATAAAAATGTTTCTTTGTCGCTATTTTTAAGAAACTTATCGGTTGAAAAAGTGACACTTAAGATACTTTTACAAGCTTTAAAAGAAACTTTAAAATTTTTTCAAACATGTGCAAAATTTAAGTAAAAAAAATTAATTTTTTTGCTATTAAAAATATCGCCTACTTGTCAAAGTGACAAACCTACTGAAAAAGAAAACATTAAGTTATTCAATTTGTAAGTAACATGTTTTATTTTTATGCTTCATTTTTGATGACTTTGACTTATGTAACACCCACCTTGCTTTGAATTTTTTTTTGTATTTTTAATTAGAAAACTAACTTAACAAATTCGATTTTTTAATACTAAAAAACTCTTTTAATTTTCGGCAGAAGCAAACACCTTAAGTATTGATGAGTGGGCGTTCTTTAACCAACTTTAAAGTTCAATGCTAAACATTTATTTCGGTTTTATTAGTTCAATATAGCAAACGATAATGATTTTAAACCATATATGGTGGCTACTTTTAAGTAACAAATAATTGATTTAAAAATAACGTTATATACGACAAAGCTTAGATCCGTTTAGAGTTCAACCAAAGCAAAGTTCAATGATTTTGTTTTGAATTGGTTTTTCCAAGTTAGAAAAAACACTTCAAATAAACCATTGACCTCGCTTTTTAATAATGATAGTTATTATTTTATTTGGTATACTTGGTTTTTATAACAGAACGTGTGTAATAGTGAATCATGAGCAAACTTTTAAATTGATTTTCCTTGTTTGATTTTTTTTAATACAGATTTGTTGTATACTTTTAATTTTTTCTTAACCACATACAGCACACTTTGCAGCTTCTAAATATACTTGAAATTTTCTTATCTGCATATAAAGGGTGTTTTTTATTGAGGTATAGAACTTTAAGTTGGCATCACTTTTTTAACTGGCGGCCATTTTGTCAGCTGTCAAGTGATTAATATTTAGTTTGGTTTGCCATTTCATCATGAACAGGTTGACAAAAGAACAACGCTTGCAAATCGTGCAAATTTATTTCGAAAATAATGGTTCAGTTCGCGAAGTTTACCGCAAGCTCCGTCCATTTTATGGTCGACATAATCGTTCATCAGAGCAATTAATTCGGTTAACCATGGATCGTTTTCGCACTACGTTTACTCTATGTGATAATACGCATCCGCAGAGACGTCGAACAGTGCGCACCGAAGAAACAATTGACGCTGTAGAGCAAAGTGTTGAAGAGGACCCGAATGAATCAATTCGCCACCGTGCACAGCAATTGGAGCTTTGTCCATCAACTTTATGGAAGATTTTGAAGATTTTGAGTGTGGATGAGTTGTGGTTCCAACAAGACGGCGCTACATGCCACACAGCGCACGTCACAATCGATTTATTGAAGGAAACATTCGATGAGCGCATAATTTCGCGGAATGGACCTGTCAATTGGCCACCAAGATCGTGTGATTTGACACCATTGGATTATTTTCTTTGGGGATATGTGAAGTCGCTCGTCTACGCCACCAAACCAGAAACGTTAGGGGACTTGGAAGCCAACATTCGTGGCGTTATTGCCAACATACGGCCCCATATGCTCGAAAAAGTGGTTGAAAATTGGACCTGTAGAATTGGCTTTATTCGAGCCAGCCGCGGCGGCCACATGCCCGAAATCATATTTAAACATTAATGGCATAAAATTATCCTTCCAATAAAGCCAAATTGATGGACATTAAAACGATTTTCTTGTGTTTTATTTCAATTCGAAGTTCTATACCTCTAAAAAAAACACCCTTTAGAAGCGTACCACCTTACAGGAAAAATAAAAATGTGCAGTCTTGTTGCAAAGCAATTTCGACAAAAAAATATTTTTTTTTTCGTTTTTTTTTTAAATTCTCATTATATCTTTGACACTTATAGTCGTATCTTAAATTATTATATATGGATGGTCTTACCTTGACGGGACCACCCTGTTACTCTATGAGATCTTGACCTTAAGTACCCTATTCTAGTGTTGACCACAAGCTCTAATTTTTTACCATTCTAATGTTAGAAATACCCAGATCTAATAAATCTTTTTAACTTATACATATAAACTATACTAATAATTGCAATATAACAATGCCACAATGCACCTCCACTCGGTGACCCAGTGGGACCATTGTGATTTCCTTCTTCTAATATCAATTAAATTAATTAAAGTTAAATTTAACCCCCAATTGTACCCGAAGTACCACAATTACCTGAAACTAATCGTACTCCGTTTGATTTTGCAGAAGGATAATCTGAATTAGCATCAGGTTTTAATGTATAAAATATAAGGGGAGGATTTGCATATTTTTTTGTTAGCAGAATATACTAGAATTTTATTTATAAGTATGTATTTATATTATTTTGAATAATCTTTTTAGGAAGTGATTTATTTTGTTTTATATTCCCATGAAACCATGTTGCGGTTTCGCACAATGGCAGATATTATGTTTAATGGTTTCTGGTTTCTCTTCACACTCATACATCCTACAGAAATCTGTAGTGCGATTCACTAATTTTTTTTACGATAATCGCATCGATAAAATAATTATAACAAAAATTTATCGAATTTGCTATTCAGTAACATTTTTAACGATATTCGCTGTAAGTTAATGTCAGCACTGTCGTTATTTAAGGGACAATACTTTATGTGCTGTTAATTTTATCTACAAAAATCAACAAACTTACTATCGTTAAAAATAAGTTACAGAATCACACAATGGTTATTGGCAAGCGACAAAATGTATAGACAAAAATTACGATTATCAGATCTGGAGTGCTCTGACCGAGTAAATGCGTCTTTCAAAACTCGCATCGTCTTCCTATTCATATTCAGTAGCAGTTTGGATCTTCCTGAGTCAAGTTTCGGCTACATAGCCCTCGAAACTCTACAATTCCCCTACCTCCCCATATACGGTTGTTTCTACTCGCCACCCAATTACTGCGTTTTATGTTTAAAATTAACTACTTTTTTGTTGTTATATTTGGTCCATTAAAATCTTTCCTTTGTAAGGTACATTTTGTCTTTAAGTACCAGGCCTACTATCAATAAAAATGCAATTTATTACATGTTTGTCGTGAATTATATGTATGTTCACTTTTTCAAAGGATGTCGTGTCAATAATATTTCTATATTAATTATATATATATATTATTAAAGGAAAGTGCATTGTAAAAATTGAAAAAAATTCCCCTTTTCTATCTACCACAGGTTTTTGACTGAACGCCATTTTTCACTTCTACATTTTTTTAAATTTTAATTATATCTTCAGCATTTACAGTAGCATACTAAAATTATTTCTAATCGAAATATAGCTGGAGAGATATAGATATAACAGGATGTTTACACACTAGTCCTTCGGCGACTCTGAATGCTATACTAAACCTAATTTCGATCAGACTTCATGTATTGGTGGTATCCTCAAGTAGTGCGGCAAGATAAGCGGCATCTGGGAGGTGGAGATCATGGTCATGCCAGAATCCTGGATTAAATAACCCCTACGCTGAGAAGATCTACTGATTACATGGTGCCACATATAAACTTTGATAAAGTATTTAAATTTCTGATTCCATCCAGGCGGGAATGGAAGGGAGGCACAATAGTAACAGTATACGACGTCAGAGCATACACTGGTGGATCAAGAATGGCCTGGGGTGTCGGCTCTCTGGTCTTTTCAGACCATCTTGATATATAATATTCCTTTCGTCTCCCTAACGAAGCCACATTATTTCAGGCTGAAATTTTTGCGGTAAGAAAAGCGGCTAGAGTGCTGATTGATAAGAAGGTACAGGGAAAAGTTGGTACCTATCTATCCTTAAGATAATATATCACTTCGTCTATTGTAGTGGGGCAGTGTAAAAGTTTACTATCTGGTGGTCAGGCTGACCTCACTGTCATCTGGGTTCCAGCACATAGCAATTTTTTAGGTAACGAACGGACAGACGAGTTGGCTAGAGGTGGCTCTGCTATGAATGCCTCCAATATCGAATCGGTAGCCATGCCATTTGGTGCTATTAGAAACGGTATACTCAAGCACTATCTCTACAAAGCTGAATGTAGATGGCGCAATATAGTCACGTGCAAGGTTGCTAAGAAAATGTAACCTTTATACAATGATAGGCGCTCACTACAATTAACAAATAGGAACTGTAGGGGCATCTCGAGGCTCGTTGCAGTCATGACGGGGCACTGGACGGTAGAATAGGTCTGTCTTATAATAAGTTCTGACGAAGTTGTCGAGAAGAAATCAAAGAAGAGACAATCTTCTACTTCCTTTTCGATTGTCCAGCTTTGCATTTCTCGAGACACAAATCTTTAGGCAGTCATGTACTAGACCATCTTTCAGATTTATCTGAGATTGGGTTGAGTGACCTTATCAGGTATCTTAACTCGACGGGTTGGATCAAGTAACGATCACCGTATCAAAATACTAAGATACGGTTCTACATGGGTTGTTACCGTTGATTGTAGTGGTCCTTTCAAGAAGGAATCATTTAGATTCTACTTGAATGTCTGCGTGTAGTAGGCAGTAATCAAAACTTGTTCGACTTTCTGGTATCTTGTGAAAAGCCAATCACTGACAACTCATTAAAGTTGCGACTCTTTCCATTAGCTATCATCAGTTGCCGAAAGACGTTCAACAGTCCATTAGTCGAGAGCAACGCATTCTTTTTTCCAACGGAATAATTTTTTGTTATCGATCATAATTGACCCAGATCCACTAATACGTGCGCAAGGCTCGCAGTAAACGGAAGGCATCCAACAAAGGTTCACAAGTTGATAATTTTATAAACTTCTAGAGTAACTCATTGGTTGTTTAGTTTTTAAGCCGTCAAATAGAATCTAGATGATTCCAAGACTACTCCACTCGACGGTGTCTACCTATATACAATCGTACCCAAGTACTCGAGTACAGTGATTTGTATTAGATCCAACCCGTTGCTTTGACATATCTAATAAGGTCACTTAAACTCTGAAATGGCGTCTAGAACATGGCTGCCGAAAATTTTGTATCTCGAGAGATGCAAAGCTGGACATTCGTAAAGAAAGCGGAAGACTGTCTCTTCTTTGATTTCTCCACAACAACTATGGAAAAACTCATTATAGGATAAGTCTATTAGACTGGCATGCCTGCCGATAATCCAAAGCCTAGTCACGACTGCGACGAACCTCATATGTCTCTGTAGTTTCTACTTGTTAATTGCAGCAAAACCATATGATCAATAAGAATAAGGAAAATAGCTTCAGTTGATAGTTTTCTCTGCTACACTCAATTACTTCCACATCTCACCTGTGTTATTATTAAAGGGCCACTCAGACTATTATACTTTGTATTAATACATGTCAAAAATTCAAATAATACGTGCAAGTGCGATATTGTGAATGCAAAATGTCATAACGAATGGTAAATAATACGATAAAAATTTGACATCCCATAATACTTGACCATTTTTTGAAAATTTTCTAAACGATAATACTTTTCATCTGATCAGGGTTGCATTATTACAAAATCCAAACTAACAAGCCGTCTGTTTCGACGCCGATGCTGTGCCGTCGTTTATGTTATATGTCTTTGTATTAAAACGGATATAAATATTGAATGTGCTTATCGTATTGAATAATTTTTCGTGTAAGACATGTCTGAAAGTTAACGAAACTATCGTATTTTCTTTTTATTTATCTTATTTAAATCAACTACTTTAACCGCCGTCTATTTTCAGAGGCCGGCACGACCACAGCGTACATGAAACTGCTTTACCGCCGGAAGTCAAAGATTAATGTAGGCATGTTAATCCTCAGCAGCTGTTTGCTTTATACTTGTATTTTTAATGTAATATGAGGTGTGATGGTGTGAACATAAAATGTCAATTTACGTTAGATTTTTTGATAGTCGAAACAAATGTGTTTAGATTTCTTTTTCGTAAAGTGTGATGAAAGTCTTTATACATGTATAATAGTCTGAGTGGCCCTTAAAGCATCAAACGTTTTGTTTAGGCATTTTATGAATCTTTCATAGCGGTCACCAATGAGCAAAGCAACTTAAATTAATTCGAGATTAAACTTCCATTATTTGATTTTACCTTGATTTTTATAATTTTCGTTGTATATACATATAAGTAGATATATAATGGGTTGATCCTGGATGAAGATACTTGAGGTCAATGACTTTTATCATTGTCTCTTCAAAAGTCATTGACAAAAGTAAAAAAATTGGTCTCTTTGAAACAAAAACATCTATATATGATATATATGGTTTGAAATATATAAAAACAAATTTAAAAAATTTACCTCTACGCCCGGACAAAAATATATTTTAAGCTGTGAATATCTTCCTTAAAAAAGAGCTTTCATTCATTCTAACATTAATTTTGTACATTGGAGTCGTATGACCTGAGGTCTCGTGAGTCAATACTAAAATGGGATTGTTAAGGTCACTGTGGCCGCTCTGTTAAATACAAACTTTCTTTTGGCTCACCATGTGTGATGGACTTCTAGTCTGTGTTAACAAGAATTTTCTACACATTTTTTTTTCTTCAAAGTTTTAGTTATTAAGAATTTTGATACTTACAAGTATGTTCACACTTTTTAAAGTGTTAAATGCAAACACTTTAAATCATCTCTTTTATACTTAAAAAATCGTTTATATTATATTTTTTTCGAGTAGCGCCACTATTGAGCAATTTTTGTTACCAGCTACTTTATTTTTCTGTCAATTTCTCTGTTATGTAAAACAATTTTATGTATTTTTTCATATTTCTTTAACTGAAAAATTAGCTTTATAGTCATAAATATATTTTTTTTTGTAACTTAACCACAAACTACATAATGCCGTCAGCTTATAACTATTTTTCATAATTTTGTTATTATAGTTTTTAATATGAGAGCCACCTACACATCAGTAAAGAAATTCAAAACTAAATTTAAAAAAATACAATTTAGTGTTGTAATTTTAATTTTGCAACCAAAAAAAAAAAAGCAACATCAAAACCAAATTACCCCCAATGGAAAGAGTGAAAGTTTTGCACCTCTTGCTAACAGCAACAACGCTTCAAAAATTTATTTACTTACCATAAAATAAAAAACGAAATTTTATTAGCTGTCTGATTTATTTTAACTTCAAACTAAATATAAAAGGTGTTTTTTTAGAGGTATAGAACTTCGAATTGAAATAAAACACAAGAAAATCGTTTTAATGTCCATCAATTTGGCTTTATTGGAAGGATAATTTTATGCCATTAATGTTTGAATATGATTTCGGGCATGTGGCCGCCGCTTCTGGCTCGAATAAAGCCAATTCTACAGGTCCAATTTTCAACCACTTTCTCGAGCATATGGGGCCGTATGTTGGCAATAACGCCACGAATGTTGGCTTCCAAGTCCCCTAACGTTTCTGGTTTGTTGGCGTAGACGAGCGACTTCACATATCCCCAAAGAAAATAATCCAATGGTGTCAAATCACACGATCTTGGTGGCCAATTGACAGGTCCATTCCGCGAAATTATGCGCTCATCGAATGTTTCCTTCAATAAATCGATTGTGACGAACGCTGTGTGGCATGTAGCGCCGTCTTGTTGGAACCACAACTCATCCACATTCAAAATCTTCAAAATCTTCCATAAAGTTGATGGACAAAGCTCCAATTGCTGTGCACGGTGGCGAATCGATTCATTCGGGTCCTCTTCAACACTTTGCTCTACAGCGGTAATTGTTTCTTCGGTGCGCACTGTTCGACGTCTCTGCGGATGCGTATTGTCACATAGAGTAAACGTAGTGCGAAAACGATCCATGGTTAACCGAATTAATTGCTCTGATGGACGATTATGTCGACCATAAAATGGACGGAGCTTGCGGTAAACTTCGCGAACTGAACCATTATTTTCGAAATAAATTTGCACGATTTGCAAGCGTTGTTCTTTTGTCAACCTGTTCATGATGAAATGGCAAACCAAACTAAATATTAATCACTTGACAGCTGACAAAATGGCCGCCAGTTAAAAAAGTGATGCCAACTTAAAGTTATATACCTCAATAAAAAACACCCTTTATTTAAAGCCAAGTAATGAAATTTTGCTTAACTGAAAGCTTTAAACATCTTGCAACAGTTGGTTTGCTTATTTTTATTTTCTTTGAAAGAAAAGGTTTAACATAAACTTTTTGAACAAATATGCAAATATTTTGTTAACTATTAAAATTGTTTAGACTAGATGAATAAAGAAAAAAAAAAAAAACTACAAAATACTGTTAGTGTTTGCTTTTCGTCTAAAAGGAGTTACACAGCAAACGTTAAGTCTGCTGAGAGGTTATGCGGTGGTCTTCCAAACAACTCATGTTATTTATGTTTTTTTTCTTCTATTTCTTAAGCAAACTCTGTTTTCTTCTTACGTGTTTTTACACATTTTTATTTGCTCTTTTCTATAGCCTATTTATTTTATACGTTAAATGTGTCATGTGTTTTTATTTATGTGTTTTGTTATTGAAAGAAACCTTTAAAGAAAGACATTTCAGATTATTTTCCGTCTAATATATACCTTTAGAGCCAAGAAGTGTGACGGAAGTTCCTCTCGTACCCAGAAATAAACTCAAATTGTTATTGGGTATTATATTCGATACAAAATATTAACAATTTTTAATTTTTTTTTTTAGAGATTATAAAGGCAGTTTAGTTATATTGGGTTGCTCTTCTCTGCACTTTTTTTGTGAGTATGAGTATCTTTTTAGAGATTTTTCCCATAACATTGCTTTGTTTATGACAAATGTTTGTTTGAAGCGAAATTTCAGTTGATGAAAGTGAATTTTCTGAATAAAAACATCACGTTTATAATGGGTCATTGACAGTTTTAATTGTGAGAATTTTTTTATCTTTTTGTTTAATTAAAACTCAACAAATGGAGGGGAAGATTTCTATCAAGAAACCAAAACTATGAACAATGATTAATAAAATGTAAAGGCTTGTAGAAATACCACGAAAAATATATGAAATAAAAGATTTAAAAATTTGAAGTCATATTGTTGCTCAAACTGTAATAAAATATGATTTATTTTTAGTTAGTTAAACTATTATTGTTCAAACCTTATAAAATATATTTTATATTAAGGGTTTTCATGAGAACTCTTACAATTGCCATTTGTGCAATTGGGCAAACTTGCGAGACTTTTTCTATGAAGCCCTTTTTGAACTTTTGCTCAAACAGTTTATGTAAATTTGAAACAAACGTGAAAAAGTTCATCTAATACAAAATAAAGTTAAAATATTTGAAGAAATTTTTAATATAAAATTAGATTTATATATTTCTATACAAATAAAACAGTGTTTGTCTAAAAATGCTTAAAAAAAGGCAACAGCTTAAGTTTATGAGACAAAATTATTGGGCAAACTTAATGGGTTTGTATAAATAAATTTCTATAAAATTTTTAAAATTTTATTTACGAGAGTATAAAAATGCACAATAGCACAGTTTATTTTGTTTTATTTTATTTTATTTTATTTTATTTTATTTTATTTTATTTTATTTTATTTTATTTTATTTTAGTTTATTTTAATTTATTTTGCTTTATTTTATTTTATTTTATTTTATTTTATTTGAATTTATTTTTTTTCATTTTATTTTATTATATTTTATTTTATTTAATTTTATTTTATTTTGTTTTATTTTATTTTATTTTACTTAATATTATATATTATTTTATTTTAGTTTATTTTATTTTACTTTCTTTTATTTTATTTTATTTTATTTTTTTATTTTATTTTATTTCATTTTATTTTATTGTATTTTATTTTATTTTTATTTTAAATTATATTTTATTTCAATTTATTGTATTTTATTTTATTTTATTTTATTTTACTTTATTTTATTTTATTTTATTTTATTTTATTTTACTTTATTTTATTTATTTCAATTTATTGTATTTTATTTTATTTTACTTTATTTTATTTTATTTTATTTTATTTTATTTTATTTTATTTTATTTTATTTTATTTTATTTTATTTTAGTTTATCTTAGTTTATTTTAATTTATTTTGTTTTATTTTATTTTATTTTATTTTATTTTATTTTGTTTTATTTGAATTTATTTTGTTTCATTTTATTTTATTTTATTTTATTTTATTTTATTTTATTTTATTTTATTTTATTTTATTTTATTTTATTTTATTTTATTTTATTTTATTTTATTTTATTTTATTTTATTTTATATTATTTTATTTTATTTAATTTTTAATTTTATTTTATATTATTTTATTTTAGTTAATTTTAATTTATTTTATTTTATTTTGTTTTATTTGAATTTATTTTGTTTTATTTTATTTTATTTTATTTTATTTTACTTAATATTATATATTATTTTATTTTAATTTATTTTATTTTAATTTATTTTGTTTTATTTTATTTTTTTTTTATTTTATTTTATTTTATTAACCCCCGACCAAAAAAAGGGGTTTTATAAGTTTGTATTATGTGTCTGTGTATCTGTGTGTCTACCCGTGTCCACGTACAGCCCAAACGGCTGGCAGGGTGACCGATGACATTTTTCAAAAAGTGGCACCAAATAGGGGATTTATCAAAAAAAAGGGGCAAAATAAAAAAAACGAGAAAACTACACTAAACTTTTTATTTTTATACAACATACCCTAAAAAACGGGTGACAAAAAGTGGCAAGGCAAGTCGAAAAAGTGGAAAAGTGGAATCGATATATCGAAAAAGTGGCAATTTGCCACTTTAGTCGGTCGACCGATTTTGATTTAGTTTTCTCTGTTGGAAAGTTGGTGTTTAAAATTTTTAATTTTTGTTATTTTATTTTATTTTATTTTATTAACCCCCGACTAAAATAACAAAAATTAAAAATTTTAAAAACCCCCGAATTATGTAGAAAATATGTGAAATCTTCTAAACGGGTGGACCGATTTTCTTCAAACATAGTTAAGAACCATCTCGATCATAAGTTTGTAGTGTGTGTCTGTGTATCTGTGTGTCTGTCCGTGTCCACGTACAGACCAAACGGCTGGACATATTTTGATTTAGTTTTTTCTGTTGGAAAGGTGATTGGATCGAGAGGGTTCTTAACTATGTTTGAAGAACATAATCGGTCCAGCCAGAAAAAGAGCTGATGTCTATTTATTTTTACTAGGATCGCCCGGAGGTATAAATTAGACCACTGGACATGTGTACAAAGCAAAAACAAACAAGAAAGTTGCCTTTTTTCAAGCAAATTTAAATAACTTTTTACTAATTTTGAGCCCAGGAACTTGCAAAAACATTTATATTGTGCATATCTACACAAAAGTACCTTTTAAATCATATAAGATTTTGTGTATATTCTGTTGGTTTTTTTTTTTAATAGTTGCTCAAAATTTGCATGCATTTCTTTTAAAAATATATTAGGGGAATTCAAACAGTAGTTTTAAGTGTTCTATTATCGCAAAGCCTTAAATTATTTTATTATAATTGTTTTTCGTGTTTTTTTTTAACATAAGTTTTAAAGCATTAGGACACTATGACACTTAAGTATTCCACAATTGAAAATCTTAAATCTATAGTCTGCTCTTTGAAAAATAATAATTTGCTATAAGCTCAAAAATAATTTATATAATCTTTCGAAATTCATCACAAACAAATAATTTTTAAGTCAGTCTAATGTCTTCTTCCAGTTTGATTTGCTATTTTTTTCTTTACTCACTGTGTTGCTAAGACTGCAATAAAAATTTTAATGTTTAAAAATCACTAAAAGAACCAACAATTTTCCATAACTTGAGAGTGTTTCCAATCTTTTAGAACTTTTGCCAAATTAAAAAAAGATAAAATTAAAAGAGTTTTAAGACCTAAGGAGTTTGCAAAAATTGGAATAAATGGAATAAATAACAATTTCATCAAGCGCAGCAGCATTTTAAAATGTTAAATATTTTAAATATATTTATATTTATCCACGACTAAATCGCAAGAAGTTATTCCTTGCAAAAAGTTCTACCAACTTTACCAAAATTGCTAAATTACAATGAATGTGTTTTTTTTATGGAAAATAAAAACTTTAATCCTGTAAAGGAAACTGGCATTCAAAGCTAAATTTTAAACGAATTTACGATCAGCAGCATAAAATAAGTCAAAGCTGAAACATACAACTTTTTTTTACACTGTACGGGAATATTTTTGTTAATGAAATCAGCAGCTAATAATTTAAAATCTAGGAGCGAAAGCTGTTAAAATATTTTTATTTTCTTATTCATTTAATATTTGTAAACTTTACCATTAAACTACATAATTCAGGCGTATAGTTAGACAAATGCCTAGTTTTCATTAAGCATTTTTTCATAAAATTATTTGCAGGAAAATTTTTCATTTGTCTAAAGAAGGCTAGGAGAAGCAGATCAAATCAAACCCGTTGCCGAAAATGCTTCAGGAATACATTCCACGTCATTTTGTTATATATCACACTCTTCTATAGCGCTGCAATTGGGAAATAGCAAGAGTTTCGTGCAACAAAATTTTATGAAATTTCACGAAAAAAATGCTTTATGTAATTTGGGTAAAATTTTTTTTTCTGAAACTTAAAACAGATTTAATCTATGAAAGATTGCAGTATATTTAAAACAAACTCTTAAGCATAAAAATTTTGACTAAGTCATAACTTAATTTATCGATTTAAAGACGAATTCCTCATAAATAACAAAAGACTTAAGAAAGAAACTTTAATTTAAAGAATAAATTGATGCATATTTTATTGGAAAACAAATTATATTTGACTAAAGGTAGATGTAGATGTTATGAACTATATATTTTAATTTATTATCAAAAACAAAAAACTTAAGAGACAAACTTTTATTTGATTTGTATGAATACAAAGACTTTAGAAACAACTTTTCTTTGCTATTAGTAAAAAAGTTGTTGAACCTTGTTATTAAAATTTAAAAGTCTTAAGGAACAAATTTTTTCTATTAATAAAAAAGATTATAATTAATATTAAGATTAATTTCTTATTAACAGAAGTGAGCTAAACTTATAATTATTCTAAACGAAATTAGAAATACTAGCAGTTATACTTATACTTAAATATATCTAGACAAAAAAAAATGTATTCCTACTTAATCAAATTTTTTTTTAGTTTTAATAAACATAAGAATAAGGTTTAGGGTAATTGCAAGCGTATGCAAAAATTTTAAGAAACGTGCTGACGATATTAAAAAGAATTAAGAAACAAGCGCTAGTTTGATAAAATTCTAAACAAAACGAAACGCTTAAGCACTGTAAAAAATTTATTAGTGTTAATAAATATTTTTTTTTAATTTTGAAAAATCAAAAACAATTAAGCAGCAAAGTGTAATTTTCTAGTTTAAGAAAAAATCGATTGTATTTCAACTCCTCATAAAATTATACTCCGCTTAGAACAATTTTATTTAATAATATAATATATTGATTTATTAAGTCATGTTAATCAAAAGACTTAAGAAATTAACTAAAAATTTTATATATATTTTTTACAGAATTTGTGCTTTAAATTTTTATTTATAAATACTAGAAATAAAATTACTTTTGCTACAAAAGCCTATGAAAATAGAAAAACCAAAGTCCAATAATGACCTGGAATGGATATATTTCAACTTTAAGAAGCAAAGCCAAAAAATTTGTTCAACCATTAAATCCAATTACACTTAATACTCAATATTTTTCAGTCTTAAGGCCTTATTGATAAAAATTATTACTGTCTTAAAAAGGTTTTATGAAAAAGATTTTTATAGAAAATTTTGTTTAATAAACCTTTAATAAAGTGGTAATATATTATTTATTATAAATAAATCTATTTAATGTTGTATAATTAAATCTTTTCAAATTTCTATTAATAGTTCTTATTATGTATCTAGGGGCAAATGCATTTTATTTTGTAGTTGTCTTTTTATATTTTTCCTCATTTAAAATATTTAATTTCCAGTGAAAAATAGAAATTTATATTCATAAAAAAAAATAAAATGTATTTCAAATCTATTTTGAGAAAATTGTGGGAGAATAATTGTAATTAAGATACATCTAAAAAATTTTATATAAAATTATAACAGCCTTATTTACAAAAAATTACTAAGGCTTTATAAATAATTTTTTTGTTACCAAACTTTTCTTATTAAGCCTCTATAAAGCCTTAATAGCTTTTATAAACAAGGCTGTAAATAAATACCGGAGAAATATCAAATAAATATACAAATATTTAAATTCATATTAAAATTTAGTTCTTATTTCAAAAATATTCAAAGTATTTAAAATATATTATGACACTTTTTAATTAAGTCCTTGCTTTGAGACACAGAAGTTTTGATTTTTGTTGTGTGCTATTATTATTCCGCTAATAAAAAGAAAACTATTTTATTTCGACAGTGTCTAGTGAGATGAAATTTTGTCAAGAAAATTGCTTTCCAATAAGTAATAATGAGAAATGTTATGCACTTTAAGCAAATTTTAAAAGTTCCTTAGAAAACTATATTTTATATCTCATCAAAATTCCAAACTTTCACCATATTCACTTCGAATGCAATCACTTGCTCAAGAAATCATACAAATGTAGCATGAAAATTACTTCAAGCATTTAATAATTTCTAAAAAAAAAAATTATAAAATTGTAATATAATTAAAAATTATCTGTTTTTTTTATTAATTATCTGCGTACTTTTGATGTAGATTCTTTGGATCCAAAATAATATAGTTCCAATTTTTTTAATATGACATTTATGGCCTGTTTTACGAAAACGACAGAAAACTTTCGACTGAAAATTTAAATTTCCTCTTGTTTTCAATACAAATTGTATGTAGAAGGTTTTCTTTCGTTATTGTGAAATAAGCCATTAATAACTTTACAAAGTTTACAAAAATTCCTAAAAATTTTTTGTGTTATTAGTTGAGCAAATGATCTCATTATGAACATGATGAATGGATGTAAAATTTTAGATTTTGATAGTTTCTTTAGTATGGAAATTTAAGCAATAGCATTTTTTCCATGAGTTAAGAAAAATTCGCTTTTAATGTTAGTCAAAGTAACAAATCAAAAAGAAAATTTATTTAACTATAGCAATAACTTCACATGCACATTTTTATGATTTTATAACTCTGGGTGGTACTTCATTTTGTTCTGAAATTTTTAAGGACATTTGTTTTATAAAAAATAATTTTTTGTTTTAAAATTTAGGACTAAAAATTATCGGTTGTCCATTCACAGGATATTTATATAAATGCCAATTTTATAAAATCCTTGAGAAACTTATACTTAATTATCACTCCAAAAATTAAATTTATTCTTTTCTTTATTAATTTTTTTTGTTATCTGCACAAAAGTCCTTTTTTCGGTAATTAGATCTTAGAGTTCATTTAGATTAAATTTTTTATAAAAAAAAAATTCATAGCTTACCATTTTCTGTTAACAAAAATAATCCGAAATTAATACATGCTTTTGCCAGCGTAATCAGCTTCAAAAGTTTTATCCACAACAGATAACTTTTCTAGAGAGAAAAGTGTTTTTAATGGACTATTAACCACACTTTTCTTTACACTCAGCAAACACTTAATCTCTGGCAAATAATTTTTCTTTCCAAACTATTTTACAATATTTATTTAATTTGATTTGAAAAAAACCAAATATTTGAAATTTTTTCGTTTGCTCAAAATGATCTTACGAAATCGCAAACTTTCACTTGAATTTCAAAAAAAAAAAAAAATATTTCACACACACACTTTTTCTTTACTCAATAATATTTGGTTTTATCTTCACTTTGTTGTTTATTTTTTCATTGAAGAAAATTATTATTATTTTTCATTTATTTTAACCTCACACACTAAGTTTAGATTTGAATTTTCCTTTAGACAAGATTTATTATTTTTCTTGTTTGTTAGTTTGAAAGCAGAAACTATTAAAGATTCAGCTTTCCAGAAAATCCAACCGTACCGCACGAGCGCTAAAAACAAACTGAACGTTCGTAGTTGCTACTTGGAGCCATTAACCATTTGGATGTCGACTACTAAAAAACGACAACAGGAATTGAGAGTGTGTACTAAACTTATGGACTGAGTAAATTTTCTTATTGTCAAACACACTGTTAAATTAACAGAGAATTTCAAATGAAGTATAATTTCAATGAAAAAATATTTGTTAGCGCAACAAACATCTCAAAACAACTGTTGGCGAGAATCGTTGTTATTGCAGAAGTTGAGGATGATGTTGGTAAGATGACTAGATCACCAGTTATTTGAGGCTGCCCTGCCCACTCGCATTAAGTTGAGACCATTTTTGGTAAGTTGACTTTGAATCTCTTTTTGTACAAGTTAGTTAGTTACCTTTTTGTTTTTGTTTTTGTGTGTTTTTTTTTTTTTTTGATGAAGTCGTTTGTCTAAAGAAGATGTATAAAACTTTTTTGAGCTGAACTTAGAAATTTAACTCAATGTTTGGATTTAAATTTATTTTCTACAAATTAACGCCTGTATAAATTATTATATTAATTATGTACACATCAATACACATATTTTTTTCATCAAACAGGTTACTTTTTATTTTATTCATATATATATTAAAATGATTCTAGAAAAGCGTTGACCACAAAGAAATCAATTTTTACGCCCACTGAGCAAACGCCTACCGCTTTTAAAAGGTTACACAAAGTTATGAAATTTCAAAGAGTTTTAACTGGAACTTTCGCTAACAGCAGACTGCAGTGACTTTTTTATTTTTGTTTTTGTTTTTGTTTTTGCAGCAGTGATGTGTGTTTAAGAAGAGGTTTGTCTTGAAAGTAAGTACCAAAGATGACTTAATTATTTGGAATTACGGTAGACTAGTGTAGGTGTAGGTGTTGTGTTGGTAACTACAAGCTGCGTGAATTTTGTATATTAATAAATAATGAATGAAGTCATTGCAGAGTTAAATAAGCAACAAAGAAAACCCAAAGATTGCTTTAAGAGACTTAGAGTAGCATTTGAGGTCATATGGGAGGAAAAAAAGAAGCATATGTGGCGTGCAAATACTGCAAAGATTATTTAATTGAGCACTTAAGTCTTGGAAAAAGTAAAATACTTAAGCAGCAAAGATGTCATGATTATGACATTTTATCATTAATTATGAAGGTTTTAGTTGTAAATGTCTGATTCGATTTTCAAACATTTTTCAATCGACCTGATTTTTAAGTAACAATATTTGTAAAGGTATGTAATGTATATACATAACAATTACAATACTAAGGGTAATTTTTGGAAATTTATGAAAGTGTTATTGTAATATTAAAAAATTTTAAAAGAATACGTTTTATAGAAAAGTACACAGCAAAAACTCAAGTTACTTGAGTATATAAATAATGAAAATGCAGACCAAATGGCCAAAAGGGGGCTACTATACCTACGGTGAGACCACAACCGTTTTGCGGACTCGGATTGGATAAAATCCAAGATCAAGACTAATAGGAAACACCTCTGGCTCAATCTCCCTGGAGTGAGGCATTCAAAGCTAACGATTGGAACGTATAACCAAAATCGTTTCATAGCTCTTATGTCCCTTAGTAAAAACGATCTAAGAATGCCCACAGCTTCCTCACAGACCATTATAGACTGACAAAACACCTCAACAGACTTGGCATTGAGAGTAACAGCCTGTGCATATTTTGTGATTACGAAGCTGAAACTCCAGAGCATATTCTGAAAGACTGTGAAGCGTTATGCCACAGAAGGTATAGTCAAAAGGGCAAGCACCTATTGGAGGATTGGGAACTGCCAACAATAGACACACTTAAAATTCATCAGGAGAGTTGGTCTACATGAGGTGCTCTAGCACCTGGCAAGGGATACAATATATCTACTTTGTTCGCAGTGTCCTGTGTTTCCCGTTTGACTTGATTCATTCCTTAATGGTTATATAAATGCAAAATTTCACAAAAATCGGCTTGAGCACAAGCACTTGGAAAACTATCAGCCCATTTATGAGCAGTGATTCACCGGCAATTTTTTCCTTTTCCCATTTCTCCTACTACAAATTACAAATTGCTGCAATATTATATTTTCCTCTCATTTTTTGGAATTTGGTCCAAGTCCTGCAAACATGCACTTGAAAAACCTCAACTAACTATTTCTGCCTTCATAAAAATACTAAATCAATTTGGCTTAAAAAGCGATACGAACCTTAGCCCGTTCAAATTATAAATATTAAATCACACCCAATTTTCCACGCCGCCTTTAGGTTCAAATAAAAGTTAAATACAAGATTTGATTTCTTTTATAATTTTCAAGTCCGATAACAGGAAAAATTTTTATACAATTTACAACTTCCTTAGTAAAGCGTGTTTTTTTTTAGAGTGTCACAACTTTGAGTTGGCATCACTGTTTTATTTGTACACCCATTTAACAGCTGATAGTAGCTTTTTCTTAAGCTTGCTTTTAAATTTAATTTTAACTTCGACTTACACCAGGGCAATGCGTGCAAATTGTTGCAATTTTTAATCAAAATAATTGTTTTATTCGTCAAACTCATCGTGCACTACTTCCATATTCCGATGAAGCCCATTTCTAGTTGAATGGGTACTTAAATAATCAGAATGGTCGCATTTAAAGTGAAGAGAATCCATAAGCTTTTGTCGTGACACCACTACATCCATAGAAATTTACTGTGTGATGCACTTAATGGGCTGGCGGAGTTATTGGTTCATATGTCTTCAAAAACGATGATGGTCAGAATGTTACTGTCAGCGGTGAAAGGTACAGGAACATGATTCGAACTTTATTCGTACTTCAATTACGTGACATTAATCTTGCTTCCCACAGAACGGAGCCACATGTCACACAGCGGGCGCTACAATTAATTTACTCAAAGAAAAAAAATAATTTCACGTAATGCACCAAATAATTGGCCACAAAGATCGTGTGACTTAACCCCATTGGATTACTTTTTTTGAGGATATGTTAAGTCACTTTTCTACGTCAATAAGCCAAAAACGATTGAACACCTGGATATCAACATTCTAAGAGTTATCGGCTGCTGCAAAAAGTTGTTCATTCTACACGTCAGCCCTGGCGGTCACATGCTAGAAATCATATTTAATTCATAAAATCTTCTTTCCAATGAAACCCGTTTCATTGATATTAAAAATATATTCCTTTGTTTTATTGTGATTTAAATTTTTGTCATTCTATAAAAAACACCCTTTATTATAAAATAAGTTTGAGGCTCTTTTAAAGAAATTTCCTATTAATCAAAAAACACTAATTCATAAATTCTGTGGCAAAATTGGAAAAACTGCTTAAGTCTACAGCAGGTGATTTTGAGTTAATAATACTTCCGTAAGCTGCATATGCGAAAGTATCCCTGGTCAAAATCTCAAATAATTTGTGTTATTTTTCAGGAAGTTATAGCACTATGACTTGCAACTTATATTTTTTAGACTTGTAACCTCATTTGGAATAATACCTTAAGTTAGGTTATATTTTGGTATATTTCCACTTTAATTTATTACTTATAGTGTGTAGAACGATGTTTGCTTAAAAAAAAAGGTTAACAGAAAATTTCCCAATTTAACTGTTAAAGAAATAATTTTCGGAAAATCGACTTGAAGGCTTAAAAGTGCTCTCCGGCAAAACATTAAAATATGACTTAAGCACTTTTTCCTTATTGCCGCAGAATGTTGTTTTTGGATCTTTATTTAAGTGTCAACTTGCCATAAAAAAAAACTAAGAAATCAATAAGCGTGCAACGCTAAAACCTTTTGGTTATTCATGAAGTCCTTGCATTAATATATCAAAAAAGAGACTTGATGATTTTTGTTAAAATTTATCTTGAAGTTGCGATCTTTTTGAACAGTATTTTTTATGCAACTTAAAAGTATATCTTTGCAAACACTGCTGCTCCATTTAAGCTGAGACAAAATTAAAACGAAAAACAAGCTGCTCACTCAACCTTCATTACAAATAAGTCATAAATGATGTATAAGGCCTGAAAATATATTACTCAAAAGACGTGCTCTAAATTTTAATGAAAATATAACGAAAACATTAAAGTCCTTTAAAAAAAAAAACGCAGAGCTTCATACTAAATTCTCATGAGCTCGCCACCCCTACAAATAATAAAAACAAGAGAAAAAAAAAGCGTGCAAAATATTTAAACCGAAACGGTAGCCTGGTCTTGAAAGTATAAAAAAGTTTTTTTTTTAGCAGAGAATAATTAAAATTACTTATAACACGTTCAACAATTATGATTTCATTGTTTTTGTGTCCGCCATAACTCGTATTTTGCTTCTTCCGCAGCAATGGGTGTTTATTGTGGACATAAACTCACTGTTAGTTAATTGCTGCAAGTTGCCTTAGTTTGTCTGCAGTAAGAAAAGGTAGAGACTCTGGTTTGTTAACAGAGACAAATGGCTGTTGGCTGGGTGTTGTGTTTTAAACATTAAATAATAATAATTAAACTTAAGCAGCAAAAAAAAAATATAACAAATTAATTGACAATTAACTATTGCAGCTATTAATAATGTTCAAGCTTTTTAAGGCAACATTAACGAAAGTTGAAAATTAAGAATTCTTTTGATGCATTATTGCCAAATACAAGTATTTATTAAAACAGGATTTAACAGTTTTTTTTCTGTATCTCAGATTAGATCTTTTTTGTCACCCTGTTTGTTTAATTTACGTGTCGAATGCAATTAACAAAGCCAAATCATGTTTAGTTAGTCATTTAATATTGTTGTCATAATACAGCCACTTTTCAAGGACAACCTGATTTTTAGCCACCTACGACTGATTGCACACTGCTCAGCCCATCATAATCAAATGTTATTCAATATGAAACAGTTTCAACACATGACTGATATTTTTATTTTAACGTTTATTTTAACACAAAAAATATACAACTAGTTGATACATTTAGATAAGTATAAAAAAGCATACAAGTGTTATTGGCGCTACTGCTGGCAAAATGCTTTAATACTCGTATCAGTATAAATTAAAAAAGAATATCGTTTACTACTGTAAACTGATTTGACACACACATACACACTCACATACATTAACTTGCACTCCAAGTCCAAGAGAATTCATTCATAAAATGAATTTATTTACAACAGCAAACAAAAAAAAAACAACAACAACAACAGAGAGAAATAAATAAATTAAATACCGAATGATCGCATAAACGAACGACTACTTTATTGATTTTAATTAAATATTCACAAGATGTAAAAATGCAGAGCGGAAAAAAACAAAACTTAAACAGTTGATGTTAACAGTTTTAGACAATAATTTTAATGATTTTATGAGGTCGAGTTATCATAAAGAAACCGGCATTAGTTGTGCAATGTATAAATGGTAGAGTTGAGAAAAACCCATATCGAATTTTAATTTTGCTTTACGTGCATGTGTCTTGAGTCTTTCGTTTGCCATTTATGTATTTTTTGTTTAAGCAGCAAGATTTGGGAATTGAAAATAGAAAAAAGTAGAAATATTCAAAAATAATTATTTTTAAAAAGCTTTTTCTACTTCTGTATTTGTTTCATTAATTACCCTGTAGTAAATAAAATAATCAGTTGAGAAAAAACACTAACTTATAAATTAATTATTTTGCAAGCGACTACAAATTGGTTTAAATCTCATGCAGATATCAACCAAACATATTGAATGGAAGCACATGTAAGAAACAAATAAAAGCAAAATAAGTAAATGAAAAGAAATTTTTTTTTTTTTTTTTTTTTTTTTTTTTAATAGTATATTTATTTATTGTATCTTCAAAAATGAACTAACAATAAGTAATCAAATCTTAAATCTAAATATAATTATTAGGCCCGACCAATATCGGACATAAGCTTAGTGATAGTTATAAATAATACATAAGTAGTGATAATCAAAAAGAAGTATTTTTAAGCAGTCCCATCTGGAGTGTTAGGTATAAGAGCCCTTGTGTCCCTTTTTTTTAAGCGGATGTGTCCAGTAAAGCTCAAAATATTACGGGCAAGCGGATTAGGATGTGACTCGAGTTTAGTTAAATATTTGCCTGCGTATTTTGCAATTTCTTCACTCACTAGTGGCATATTTAAATCACGATGAATATTTGAATTTTTAACGTACCATGGAGCAGATGTTATCAAACGTAAAATTTTGTTTTGCCTTCGTTGGATTCTCTCGACATTTGAAGCTGAAGCAGTGCCCCACAGCTGAATTCCATAGCACCATATTGGCTTCAAAAGCGACTTGTATATCAAAAGTTTACAGTCTAGGCTGAGTGTTGAATTTCTGCCAATTAACCAATATATTTGAGTCAATTTAAGTTTCATTTGGGTTAATTTAGAGTCAATATGATATTTCCATGTAAGCCTTCGATCAAGGTGTATGCCAAGGTATTTGACTTGAGAATGTTGAGGAATATTTTGATTGTTGATTCGAATGGGGGAACAGGTATCTTTTCTTAGGGTAAACGTTATATGAACACACTTTTGTTCATTGACTTTAATTCTCCATAAGTTCAACCATATTTCAAGCTGGGTAATGTGTGCTTGGAGATTGCGGGATGCCTCATCAGGATTTTTGTGAATACTCAAACAGGCTGTATCATCGGCAAATGTAGAAGTGTGGATGTTATTGCTCACAGGCATATCACAAGTATATATTAGATACAAGACTGGCCCCAGAATACTACCCTGTGGCACACCAGAAGATATAGATTCGGGTACACTCATGAAGTCTCCTTCCACAACGGCAAATGTCCTATCAACAATATAACTTTCCAAAAGCTTTTGTATATTTATTGGTAGGTATGTCTTCAATTTTAAAACTAGGGCTTTGTGCCATACTTTGTCAAATGCCTGAGAAAAATCAATAAAAAGGGCAGAACAATACTTCTTTTCTTCAAAAGTCCTCCTTATAATTTGAACCAATCTATGCGTTTGCTCAATAGTGCTATGCTGACTTCTAAAGCCAAATTGATGGTCCGGGATGCACCCAGTATCAGCTAAAATTGTGGACAATTTAGTCATGAGCAGCTTTTCGAAAAGCTTTGAAATTGTTGAAAGTAAGCTTATAGGCCTATATGACTCAGCCTTGGTAAGATCTTTGCCTGGCTTTGGAATCATTTTAATATTGGCAAGTTTCCAGTTATGTGGAAAATACTGCATGAAAAGAAAATAAAAAAATTAAAAGAAGCATGCCATGAAATTAAATGCCAAATGTTTGTGTTGAAAAAAAAAACTAACTGCCTGTTCCGGGATGTCACTCATGTTCGTTCGCACGCATTTTAAACGACAAACAGCTGTTTCGCGTTTCACTAAAAGCCTTTAAGACGACAAGTCGAAAGAAAATGAGTGCGACCGATAACGTAAGCATTTCAATACAAATTTGCGCCCCAATAAAAATTTTTTCAGTCATTTGTACGAACTCTAATGTCAAAAGCAGGCACTTGTATTTTAATTGTCGACTGAGACAAAATAAAACAAATTATTTTTATTTACACAAATAAAATAATTTGCTTTGCCAATGAGTAATATTAAACTGGCTTCGCTGGCAATGGATTTGTTGAGTAACACGTCGTTGGCGGTCTCCCCACGTCTGGGCTTGTAAGTAAGCCGTTTTGCGTCCTTTGGCTGGTCTTTTTGATACTCTTCTCTAGGTATGCATGTATGTATGTGTGTTCGACAACAGCTTCGATGAGGAAAGATTTTCTCTATACAATCACTTCCGCTAGTTATAATGAAAGTTGGTTAGAAGCTATCGGTCTTATGTATAAAAAAAAACGGTCAAGTTAGCATAAATCCCATTGGGATTTCATAGTGGGTTAAAACTACATTATGCGCCGATTTTTAATGCCAATTTGTGTGGAGGAACTCTTTAGCAGATAGTTCAATGTCGTCACTTATGCTAACTTCATGTCAGTTTTTTCTTATACATAAGGCCGTATTTATTCATCTAGGCAGTTGTTCTACATACACAGAGGTGAAAATCCTTAAGCAATCCGGCTATAAATAAAACTTACTGAGCGGAGCCGGTATTCGGTAATAATATATGTATATACCACCAAATAGATAAATACAATAATAATATGTGTATGTATATGTATTTATATATGTCCATACCTAGAGGAGAGAGTTCTTAAGATCGGACGAAGGCCAGTTTAACACAAAATATACATACTTCTACTCTACGAAATCGCCGTTGCGCATACATGTGTACTTACATATCTATGTATGAATGCACAGAAGAGAAAAATTTTTGCACTCGTCCAAAGGCCGGCTAGGTAGAACAATTTTCTGGGTCTGTTGGTATTTTTGAAAGACCTAAAGATAATGACAATCACCCAAATGAGTATGAATAATGACCTAAGTAAATGGGATGTTGCTCATTTTCCATTTGGGTGATTCTTCACAAAATTTTGCATGACTTGTGTTTGTTTTGGGTCTTTATTTATCATAAATAAAAAGCAATGAGTAATTATGTGTAATTTTTATACTTAACAAAAATTTTTTGATAAGTTTCTTTTTTTTTAATTTATTTTTGGGTGCCACTTGTTGCAGGTTAGAATTAGAACAGAGTTTCATTTTTTAAAGCACAATTTACACATTCAAACGATTTTTTATTCACATTTGACGATGAATGTGTGAAATTGTTGATGTGGCAACATAGATATTTGACAACGGGAATACGGCTTACGTTAGAAACGTAAAACCAGGCGAACGACAAGTCGAATGTTATTGGGGCGCTGATTTGAACGAAAGTGAGTGACTGCTTATCTTTCGCCTAAGTTTTCTTTCGACATTCTGGAACTGGCTGTAAATAATTTCAATAATATTTTCTATGAGCGGTTCGTATGTATGGATATATTTATGTACATATACATATACATATGTACATATGTACGAATTTTTTATTTTTATAATAATAATAAATATTTATATATACATATACATATGTATTTATATATATATACATACATATATGTATATATATAAAATATAAATATACATATATCTTTTTTTGCTTTAATATTAATTAACTACAAATTGGTTGAAAAATAAGTAGTTAGTAGACAATTTAAAAGTCATGCAGAGATGGCCAATTGACTACTGCCTATGACATGCCTATGTTAAAATAGTGAGTCGGCGGCAAGGAAAAAAGTCAGTAAATCAACCAGTTGTGGTTATTAAAAAACCAGTTTGAAGTTACTTACAAATGGGTTTGAGTTCCTATAGGGTAGTGAATCTAATAATAATAAATATTTATATAGACATATACATATGTATTTATATATTTACATATATATGTATGTATGAATATATACATATGTATATGTATATATGTATATACTATGCATGTTTATATAATGTAAATATACATATATCTTTTTTTTACTAATTAACTACAAATTGGTTGAAAAATAAGTAGTTAGTAGTCAATTTAAAAGTCATGCAGAGATGTCCAATTGACTACCGCCTATGTTAAAATAGTGAGTCGGCGACAATGAAAAGTCACTTAATCAACCAGTTGTGGTTATTAAAAAACCAGTTTGAAGTTACTTACAAATGGGTTTGAGTTCCTATAGGGTATGTAAAAAAAATTTATTTTTTTTTTTAAATTTGATACATACAACTGCTACACAGAGAAAACAGAGCCTACTAAATACCTCATAAAATAGAACAAAATTAATAAGAAATCTCTATGGTTTTTTTCAATAAGGATATCTTATTCATTTCATAGAGAAAACCTTTTTGAAAAAATCAAGAAGAAATCTTGTAGTTTTTATGAGGTTATTTTATTGATTTTTTCAATAAAAGATAAAAAATATATTGCGTCTTTATTCTCTGTACTTATGTATTTTCATTTAAATTCTATACCATATACATATGTATGTATGTATGTATGTAATAAATTGTAGATGTTATTTATTTATACAAAAAAAATTTCTGTATGTCTATTTATAAAAACAAAATAACAAGACATCTCATAAAATCAAGAAGATTTTCTTATTAAAAAAATCAATAAGATGCTTTACACATAATCATATAGGAACCTACTAAAATCAACAAGAAAACCTTATTGAAAAAATCAATAAGGCAACCTAATAAAATCAATAAGAAATCCCTATAGTTTACAATTTATAAGAAAACCTAATAGAATCAAGAAGTTTTTCTCTATGGATTGCTTTTTTTGTGCCAAAAATAACGGAAATTGAGTAAAAAAAGTTGTGAATAATAAGATTTCTTCTTGATTTTATGTGGTTTTCTTTTTGATAAAATTAATAAGATTTACCACATAAAAACAAAAAGGAATCTCTATGAAAAAATCTTCGCTTCTTTCTGCTGGGATACCCCTTAGCCTAAAAACGTTTCATAGAGAAAATCTTATTGATGCTATGAGGCAGTTTTTCCTCTGTGTATAGGCAAATTTTTTTTCAAAATTGTATGTGCCTTCTATTTCAGTGCATTCAACTTGCAAATTTTATATTTTTGGAGAAGTTTGTAGAATTAATATATACAATTCCTATAGAATGAAATATATGATATAATATATCCCCAGCTAAAGTCTATTTAAATTATTACATTCTTCTTTAGAAAATCACGTTAATTAATAAAAGTATTTAATTTTATAAAAACTTTAACAATTGAACTTGATTACAATTAAGAAATTATTACTGATTAAAAATTAATTCTAGTTCAATTAAATTTAAGTTTAATTTTATTGTATCAAAATAGGCAGGTAGGTCTAATATCACTAATTTGGCAGTATTTTATCAAAATAAAACTTTAAAAACTCTATTTTGTAAATTAAATAAATTGTAGATTAAATAAATTTTATTAACGCATAGACTATTATATTATTATTATAGTCTGTAAGGAACACTGTTCTATAAACCTAATAAATAAATAAAATAAATGAAATAACTCTTTGGTTAAAAGGAAAAAGTGTTTAAGTAAAGATAAGCCGCTTTTAGGTTAATGGCATCTTTGTAACTAACATGCTCAAAGCTAGCCCTGAACAAAATATTAATTATTTTATGCGATTGTTTAGGAAATGATAGCGCAAGGACTTGCGGGTTATCTTTTTAAGACGTATACTCTCTCTTTTTAGAACTAAGGCCTAATATAGGTAAACCATGATATAAATATAGAAGGTACTTCCATTCTCTCATTTTTTCTTGAAATTCACCTTCTGACAAGGATATGTATTCTGCAGTTTCCAATAAAATCGTGCTACCGTATTAATTTAATATTTCCTCTCTGTTTCCTGTTTGTCTGAAAATGTTATTGAAAAATTATTTCAGAAGTGTTTTTTTATAAATTCAAACAATTTAAAAAAAAAATTTTGATGATAAATATTTTTTTTTATCTTGAAATGCATTGTAAATGTATTGTTGTATTAAAGAAAGCGAAAATGAGTTACATATTATAAACTGTGGATGTACAAAATATCATTGTAAGAATATGAATGTAGCATTCTTTGAGTTCTCTACATTATCTGGTGTCCACCAACAGTGTCGAAGAGCCTGCAAAATCTGTGAAATAGACTTGCCAAAATTATCTGATCGGGTATTTAAGTAATATTTATAGAAAAACATGTTACAATCAACAAGAAGCGAATAATATAGATTAAACAAGATGTAATATCAATCAATATTTGTTAAACTTAATGAAAATTCATTGTCAACTAATCAAAATCATTAATCAATTTGGATGAGAATATAGTTAAAATACTTATTTTAGGCAGAAAATTTAAAAAGATGCGCCAAGTTATTACATAACCACTTTTTAAACATCACAGATGTGTAGTCATGTATATCACTCTATTTATTTGCAACTTTTGTTAAGATAATTACACATTTTTGTAAAAATTCAATGGGGGAAGACTTATATTTTTTTTATTTCTCTCAAAAAACAAACTTAAAAAATACTTATTTTTTAAAAACAAATAGAGAGTATGGAAGTACCTTCTATACTTATATCATGGGTAAAACTTTGGTATACTTCAAATTATATTTTTTATTTATAATGGGTTAAACGATATACCCCTGAAAAAAATTAAAGTGAACAGCGAACTTTTTAATTTAGAGTCTGAACACAATGTAACGATAATTTATTGCTGGTGCGGTTTTTCATACAATTTTGAAGTAAAAAACCGCAGTTGAGAACGGCATAAAATTTAAATCTATTTTATTTTCTCCGCGCACTTTGTTATTTTTGACACGCTTTCTCTTACTGATGTTGCCATAGTTTTTGAATAATTAACGATGTTCACAACACTATTGTAAACAAAAAACATTATTTTGAAGTTCAGAAATGTTTGTCATAAAATATAAAAGTTAAAAAATATATCAAATATATCTGAGAATGTATAAAATTTTAATAATTTTTTCTTTTTAGTTACTACCAATACAAAATATTAAACAAAGAGTAAATTTTTTATAAAATTTTATAAGAATGTATGCACATAAAATTACTAAAAATTTAAACAAACAATGACAAGTATTGCCGTCGCCGTCTTCCTTTGTATTATGTTTATTTTACTCTCCCGCAACGAAAAATCGCAACGCATCGCAAACATTGTGTTTAGACTCTTAACTGTAAAATAAATAAATATCTGAAAATCGAGTTGAGCGTTTAAAAGCGATCTCGTGCAAAACAGTGAAATGTAACTTAAGCACTTTTTCCTTATTGCCACAGAACTGTGCATAAATTTTACCTCTTTACATTTCCCCAAAAATGTTTACAAAAAGCTTAAAAGTTTGCAAGAATTTATGTAAATTGGATGCAGTTTTACATTTTTTACATTTATAACTGAAATTTATTTGCTGGTTCATTGTATTTGGCATGCTGAACTAGAATTAGCTTCATCAAGGAAATTTTGATATCCTATTGCTAGTTTTTGAGACATGATAACTTTTAACATATTAGTACATAGAGGTTCCGATAAAAAAATGGTAATATATGTCAATCAAATAGAAACATTATGTATGAACCGATTATAGTAAATGATATAAGCTTTTGAAATTGAAAATTTGGAGTGATTCTGCTACAATAAGGATTGAGTTAGTGAATGCAAAAGCTGACCACCTCGAGATGGAAGAGGCTTTCAGTCAGGCTTAAGTTTTTTTTTTATGGTATTTTAGGTTTTTTCTAGTAGCTTATCAATTCTTGTATCTAGTATTAAGTAAAAGATTTCACAAATTGATTAAATTAGAAATAATTAAAAAAAATCATAAATATGCCAACTCTAAAAAAACTATTTGTTTTTTGATCGACTAAAATATTATATCTCCAAGAAATACGTAAACCAGTGCAAAATAAATTTCTTTTGCAGACCTATATATTAGTAAGCATATTTAAATCATCTTATGGAAGACACATAATTTTTTGTACGACAATGAGCGAATTAACTAGTTTTTTCTCAATACTGAAAAGTTAGATTTTTTTGACTTGGCGTATTTTGAATATAGCCTCTCGAATATATTTATCTGGGTGCCTCGGTAGGCTAGTGAGTAGTGTGCTAGCCTATCAGTGTGGAGGTTGTGGGTTCGATTCCCAACATAGACCCTGATCTGTTTCACTACAACGAGTGAAGGTCTTTGTTACTATTCTCGTTTAAATTAAGTTATGATATAATTTGTAATTGTATTTGTAACATTTAATAAATAAAAAATAAAAATAAAAATATATTTATCTATCTAACCAAAGAGTTACATATATGATTGCATAATAAATAAAATAAATAAAAAAAAATCTCGTGAAAATTTTTTTTAATGTTGTTACTTGCACACGGCATTAAAATATAATAGGTTAGGTTAGGTAAGGTTACCTTGGGTTGAAAATAAGGGGCAACCAGTATTGATCAATCGGTTTCCGATTTATGGTATTATAAAATGTTGTGCACTTTTAATAGAGATATATTTCGGTAAAAAGCAACCAATATAAAACTACATAAATTATTAAAATCTAGTCAGATTAGGAACTAAGTTTCCCCAATATATTTTTTTCTAATCTGAATTTTTATGATATTCCATATATGTTAAGGTTTCATTTTCGTGTCTGACATGCCAGGCTTAAAATGTATTTAAATGTGTTTTGCAATGCGTTTAAAATAATAATAAAACCAAGAAGTTTTATACATACATATATCAATGCACCACTCATTAAAATTCTGATGTAGTTCATCAAAACAAAATGCTATGTATAAAAATAACCCAAGTCGATTAATTAAATATACTTAATTTCTAATTTATATTTAACCACGACTAATTGTGAAAATGAACGCAAATAGTTTGCTTCTTTCGGTTAACGCTAAGCTGGTCTATACGCATTTCGTGATGTCTATACACTAACATACTTTTCAACCTTGACAGTATCCAAGCCGCTTCAATTAAATTGTAAGTTAAACAAAAATAAAGTATTTTATATATCTGGTATATATGACAAATTTTGTCAATCATTTGCTGACCATTGACACGTATTTGAAAAATGTTCTTCATGTATCGGATTAATAAAACTATTAAACAATTTATTATAAAACAATAACGTTGATATTAATATTTACAAATCGTTTATGTTATCGATACCAGCTAAGCTACAGTGACATCAAAGAATGTATGTACTTATAAACACACATACACATGCATATATATATATATATATATTATACCCGGGACGGCGCCATGTCACACTAAACACTATTATTTTCTACTTGTCATACATACTGACATTTGATTAACATTCTTTGTTCTAATAGAATTGAAAACATTTCATTTAGTCAGAATAAAATATTTCATGCAGCAAATAAAATATACGGAATTTCTATATTTATAATGTGATCACTCTAATAATTTGGTTAAATGTTTTAAAAGTGGACAATTAGAAAGAAAAATGAATGTTCGCTGCTTAAGTCTTTCGTTTTTCGTTATAAACCTCTTTAAATGGCAAAAATTTACTTAAAACTTACTTTCTCTTATTGTATGAAGACTATTTGCTTGAGCTCGCAAGTTATATGAACAATAGCAAAATGTGTCGACTTCATACATTTTCTAAACAGTGTTTGACTATATTTAGTCTAAGTTGGGTAAATGTAATATGTGTTGTTATACGAGTTGCTTCAAAAGATGTACAAATACCTAACGTTTAAGTCACTTTCACAAAACTTGAACTTCACAAAAATGCTAAATAAATATTTTAATGTTTATCTGATGCTTTTTCTACTTGTTTAAATGTATATTTTGTTTTCAATTATTCTGGACAAATACAACTTATTTATATAATAAATTTTTTGTTATATATTATTTATATAATATGAGTATATAAAATACAGACATTAATCTATTTTTCTGTGGCAATGAGAAAAAGTTCATATTTTGCTGTTTTGTAGAATTGAACTTTTAAACTTTGAAGTAGATTTTCAGAAATTTATTTCACTTACAATTAAATTGGGACATTAGATGTACAATTTTACTTTATTAAAGAAAACTTCATTTTACAAACTATGAATTATTACATTCAATATGAAATATATTAAAGTATAAGCTTTTATTCCATATGAGATTATAAAAAAAAATAAAAAATAAGCAGCAGTTAATTGCGCTATAGTTTCCTGAAAAATCACATAAAAGAATTGATAATTTTTTAAGGAATACTTTTAAAAATGAAAATTACAGGGGTGCCATTTCAAGTGCTTTTTCGACACTTTTTGCTTTTTGTTTTGTCACAGATTTGTGCAGCTCAAGCTTTTCATATTGCAGAGTCTTCTACGGGCCACAACTGCAAAATTGGCATTTTTGTAAAACGTCCTTGCGAAGTCCTTGCTCGAAAAATGATACATAGAGACTGAAGGCCGCAGATTTACGTTATAAATTAACACACTCTGCTCTCCCCTAATATTGGTTGCTTTCACTCGGTAGTTAAAAAACTTTCTTTTGTGACATTTGAGCATTAAAAATAATAATAATAATAAAAAGTATAATTTTTTGCGCTCTCCCTGTATCTAATCCTAATATACGTCCTTAATGTGGACAGGAGATATGTGATGCAAATCAAGACGACTATCGAATCACGTTTTTCTCCTTATTAATTTAATATTAAATAAATTATACTTTTTCTCTCATCTAGCTGTTTTATTCACCCATCCTAAGGATTTGTTCTTGAGTGCGTGAGCGTGACTTAAAAAAAATTAATACATTTAGGTAGCATGAGCCTACAAACATAATGAATACCTTTACCTTTGTAAATTTGTATGTACCTATGTATGTTTCTTAGATACCCTGTAGGCAGTATCAATTGAGAAACACTTCTGATTCAGTAGTGCCTTTGTCACCAGTACCGCGGAAAATGTTTTTTGCTCTAGACATTTAACATGTGCATATTATTGAAAATCAACTACTCAAGTTGGTAGTTGTTTTATATTATATATTATTATTATTTTATATACCTTATATAAACATTGACTCACTAGTACATTTTAACAATTTCAGTTTACATTATTGCTAATGAAACTGTATATATTTGCTAATGAACATATATATTTTGTTCACATTTGGTATTTTATTAAAAGATAAGAACTAATTGCAAAAGGTATGCATATAGGTCAAGTAGAAGGATATGAAATAATAATTACGGATGTCCCCGCTCACTTTTTTAAATGCCAGAACGTATCATATTTACAACTCAGGGCGTATCGTAAAAATCGGTTAAGTAGAAGCACCTCAAATATAGTTTTACATGGACCCATCGATATTGTGTCATTACTAGAGTGCCGGGTGTGTTATAAGTATCGTAGCAATCTTATAAGTAAAATTAGATAAATGCTCCGCACTTTTTTATGGAAATGGAAATGAATTGTAAGCTTCCTTCCAGACAAAAAAAAATTTTTCAAATCCGTCAAAAAATTACTGCGCTATGAAGTAACAAACATACAAAAATACGGACGAGTTTATAACCTCCTCGTTTTTGGAAGTCGTTTAAAAAACGGACTAAGTCATTAATTTGTTCAGCATTACCAGCAATATATAGGCACCGTTAACAATGTCATCAAAATAGTCGACAAAAGTGGGACTTGGAGTCACTTAACCCCAATCTTCCTACAGGGTAAATATAATTGCCAAATGTGCAGGTTAACTGCTTTCCGCAATTTTTTGAATTATTGAGCTTTTTTTTGTTTCAAAAGACAAATGTAAAATTTTTTAAATAAAAACCATGATGCAATAATTATTGCTTCATGTAACAAAACTAACTTGGCTTTATTTTAATTTGCAATGTAAACTTAACACATACACGTGCATACGTACATTTTAATGTCCTGCACAATACCAATTATAAGAACTTTCAAGACATGAGAGATTTTTCAAATGCTTTACTACAGCGAAATATTCTAAAACAAACGCTAAACAACACGGTTGGGAAGACAAACAACCCTACAAGAAATGAATGACTGAAACTAACACAAACAACATTTTTTTACTAACACATTTGCAACAATTTTACATTCAATTCAACAGCGATTATAGTTGCTCTACTCTAACATTTATGCTAGAGTGGGACATCTAATGTACATATGTCAAAATTCCAAAATAATGAATTTTACTGAAATTATTTTAAAGTTCGTTCGGTTTCTAAAATAAAAAGTTATAAAAGTGATGTGAAAGTACTCGTAATGATGTTTGTGAAAAAGGACAATTTACAAAATTATAACAATTTACAATTTATAAAGTTTAATTTAAAATATGCATACATATGTATTATTTATATGTATTACTTTCTTTTCCAATTTTTAGATATTTGGAAAGAGAAAGATGCATTTGTGATTAAATATTTATTATATTTTAAAATACTTTTGATAATAAAAAAATGTTAAATTAATATAAAAATTATATTTATTATTAGTATATCACATCGCTTGAGTTGATAGGTATGACAATTTACATCAGTTTACATCAGCACTGATTAGTCAGTTCTGATGATTTTTACATCAGTACTGATTAGTCAGCCCTGACGATGTTTACATCAGTATTGATTAGTAATATACTGTGGAGTGAGGAGTTCAGATATATGTTTTACTAGTTCATGAAGTTCACAAGTATGAGAGAGAAACAAAATCACACGTACACGAATGTTTACATCAGTTTTTTCATATTGCCCTTAACAAAATGATAGAAACTTTTGATGAATAAACCCATCAGGAATTTCCATCAGATGATGCATCAAATGACCGTCTTTGTTCTTGTAGGGAACTGAAATAAATGTCTTATTATACTTTAATATCTGTATGTAAATATTGAAGCTATGACAAATTTAAAAAGGTGATCCCTACGATCTGCAACAATGAATTTATAAAAGCATTTTTTAAATAGTTGTGCTGTATTGGTCGAAATACTTTCTTAGCAAAAGTTTTATGATTTTTTGCGAACTGTAAATTTCTAACATTAAGGTGTCACATTAGGGTGGTAGGAAATAAGATTTGGGGGGTAAGTACTAGAACGGTAGACTTGAGGTTAATGGACCCAATAGCAAAAATATTGGCCTCCCTGAGACAAAAAATGCGCTATATCATACTTTAAGATCGGACTGTAAATATGGAAGATATAACGAAAAAACTAAAGAGGTGACCCCTACGTTCGGCAAAAAAAAAATAAAAAATTTTTTTTGAAATCTCCTTGGAACAATACTTTATATTCGCTGGTGTACGGAGAACTTTTTTTTTGTGATACGTCTAATGTACATATACATATATGTGTGTGTACGAACTAATTTTTAAAACCAAAAAACATACGAATAGAACTATATACTTTTTCGTGAGCGTGCGTGATCGTGATAAGTTGTAAGTCCTCGTGGGTGATTAAGAATATTCTATTCGAGAGCGTTCGTGATCGTGAAATTTTTAAAGATCGTTCGTGCGTGAAAGTGCGTGAGTAAAATATATTTTTGCATGAGCGTGCGTGTCGTGATTCAAAAAACGCTCACGTGTACATCTCTACTCTTAACACTTTACCTTTTCATACGCAAGTTGAAAAATTGTTTACAAGCTATTATGAGTCCAGTGAAATAGACCAACTCTATAAAGAAAGATGAACCAGAATCAAAACGAATAGAGTCAATTTAAAAAAGCAAAGCTTTGAATGGACGCAATACGAAGCTCAAGTAAATTTAGTAACATATATCCAACGGAAACACTTTTTATCTTTATTAAAGGTTTTTCTAAAGTATCGACCACAATTGGCTGCCACTGTAGTAATAATAAAAAGTAACTAATTAACAGCAATTAATATGACAAGTGCATTCGAAGTAATAAATAATTTTTTACGTTTAATAATTTACATCCATATAGTTTTAAAATACACACAGCACAGAAATATTTTTAGCACACATTTAGCATTCGCATTAAAATGGTTAAAAAAAATATATCTATATACATATTTATACATACATATATACGAGTATGTATGTATGTCAATTGCTTCATATATAATGCGTTTGTCATTGCCAAACGGGTGGGGTAAAGTGTGCTGAAATTATGTAATCCACATTGTTTTGCTCCTCTTGGGCTAAAGACTCTCTTTATGTGTCACTTGTCGTTGCTCAATAAACGTTTTTGCTTTTGTGTTACGAGTATGTTAAGAGATTTCATTTACTGATTGTATTTTTATTTTGATTTTTTTTGGTTCGAAAAAGTCACGTAAAACAATTAAATGTAGTTCACAAAAATTTAAATAATTTTTTTTTCTAATTTTAGCATTATTTACATGGCGCCAATTGTAACGCACATTTAATTGCATAAAAATTCGTATGGAAACTATTAGATTTTAACAAAATTAAAAGCAGTTGTGGCATCAATTTCTATTGCACTTTGTTGCACACACCTTAAGAAAAATTAAAAGTTATTTAATAAAAATGATCATAGAATTTAAAGTTTATTTAGATCCGCCTTTAAACTTATTACACTCGATGATACGTACGTAAAAGTTACGTAGTTTCGTTTTAACTCTCGGCACTTAACTGAATTATTTTCTAGTTTTAAGCTGTTTGCTTTTGTTAACCACAGTAAACCTTAAGTATAGCGTTGTACAGGGTGTTTTTTTTAGAGGTATAGAACTTCGAATTGAAATAAAACACAAGAAAATCGTTTTAATGTCCATCAATTTGGCTTTATTGGAAGGATAATTTTATGCCATTAATGTTTAAATATGATTTCGGGCATGTGGCCGCCGCGGCTGGCTCGAATAAAGCCAATTCTACAGGTCCAATTTTCAACCACCTTTTCGAGCATATGGGGCCGTATGTTGGCAATAAGGCCACGAATGTTGGTGCGCACTGTTCGACGTCTCTGCGGATGCGTATTATCACATAGAGTAAACGTAGTGCGAAAACGATCCATGGTTAACCGAATTAATTGCTCTGATGGACGATTATGTCGACCATAAAATGGACGGAGCTTGCGGTAAACTTCGCGAACTGAACCATTATTTTCGAAATAAATTTGCACGATTTGCAAGCGTTGTTCTTTTGTCAACCTGTTCATGATGAAATGGCAAACCAAACTAATCACTTGACAGCTGACAAAATGGCCGCCAGTTAGAAAAGTGATGCCAACTTAAAGTTCTATACCTCAATAAAAAACACCCATTATATACACCCATGAGTATCTGTGTGGACTTGGCTTTTATTTAATTATTTAAGCAAGTGTTAGTAGAGATTTTTTTCAGCGTTTAATAGTTTAATGCAATTTAATAATATTTTGTTGTTGTTTAGACCAGTTTTAGTTTCATGTCTGTTTGCTTTATATTTTTTTATTGTTGTTGTTGTAGTTGGTTTGTTATAAACAATTTAGTAAAGGCAAAAAATAAAAAAAAATACAAAACGTTTTATACTGATCAGCTGAGTTGTTTGTATCTAGTTTGTTTTTAAATTTTTTTTATAACATCGCTCCGTCGTCATTAGAAAACAAGTTTAGTTAGAAGATTGTGTATCCCAAACGGGTATAACAGTTTTGAAAATAAAAGCTCAAGTGTTATATACCAAGAGTTGCCAATGAATGTTTTTATTCTCTAACTTTTTCTTGTTGCCGGGGATTTAAAGAAATTTAATAAGTTCTAAATAAT
The DNA here is from genome assembly GCA_944452675.1 of Tachina lurida. NCBI lineage: Eukaryota > Metazoa > Arthropoda > Insecta > Diptera > Tachinidae > Tachina > Tachina lurida. Next base: position 122,064,636 of record OX101753.1, read on the forward strand.
AGCGATATATATTTGATAAGTTTTATTTAATATTTTACTTACTACTTTAATTCCAAAAATATAAAACGTACCTGCAAAATAAAAAAAAATATATCAGAAATGTTAATGCAATTAAAAAAAAGCTAAAATGAAAAAAAAATTGTATTGAAATCTAAATTATAGCGTTATATAGAAAATTACTGATAAAATACGATAAAAGAGAAAAACGGACAAAACTTAAAAAAAAAATTGCCGCCTTTTACACGTTTAAATATTTCTTACTATAAGTGCGAGCTTATTGGTGAGAGCAAGGGAAGAAAAACGCTACAGGCGCCCAGGGTTGTCAGATTTTTTCTGGCCTATTTCGCCAAATGGATTTTAAAAATCGCCAAAAGTCGCCAAAATCAATTTTATGTAGTTTTTCTTAATAAATATTTGATACCAAATTTGATTTTACATAAAACTATTTTTAATATAATTTTTTAGAATATAATCGTATAGACATTTAGCAGAGAATCCCCAAAAGTAGAAGTAAAGTCGCCAAAAATTATTTTTTGTAAATTTTTCTCTTCCAAATTCAAAATGAATTAATTAAAATAATTAATATAAGAAAAATCAGCAAAATCAAGTTGTTTTAATTTCTTGCAGACGAGTTTTGGTAGGAATTATTTTTTTTTATCTATTCGTTCAACAAACCAAAGCCATGTCGCCAAACCAAAAATTTAGACGCCAAACAAGTTGAAAAATCGCCACGTTTGGCGAGAAATCGCCTCATCTGACAGCCCTGTACAGACCTGCTTCCATCTAATCTATTTTACTTTTTAATTTGTTGAAGAGAAATAATATTTAACCCTTCATCTGATGCATTGGTCTGGCCAGACCTTTTTAATTTTTAAATAATAACATTTAATGTATTAAAGACTTACCCCGTTATTCTGAACTTTGTTACAAATGACAAAATTATAACAAATGACACTTTTTGTATTTTGTAAAAATTGTCATTTGTAAATTTCAGGTACCCTCCCACAATTTAGTTGGCTATAAACTTTTGGAAAAAAAAGTCCCGAGAAGGATATAAAAGGAAACTTATTCGAATATTTTACTACACATATTCGTAACACATGTGGTCTGGTCAAACCTATTATATTCAGTACTGAAGATATTGCACTATTTGTTAAATAATTCCTTATATTTTGAATAATTTTTTTTCCAATTACTTATTACTATTTATTTAAATATGTTAGAAAAAACAAACTTGGTGCTCGAAGAGCTATATCTGAGTTCGGAAAAACTAATGAAAGACGCAAACTGGTAGTATTTATTCTTGATTCGCAACTCATAAGTTTTATTGAAATATAGTTTCGGATTCCATGAAGATTTGATTTTAATTTGCAGCGATGTACATATGTGCCAAAAACAATATGTGTATCAATTTACTTTCAACTGCGAGTTACTAAAAATACTGTGAAGGGAAAGCGATAAAAACAAACAATTCTGTTTTACAATGCAAATAAATGCGGAGTCGACTTTATGGATCGAAAGGTTTCGTATTGGACAAAAAAAAAATGATGGACTCTTGCTTTCTTTTGCAGTATTTGGGACATTTTTTTTTTTTTTTTTTTTTTTTTTTTTAAAAAGAGAAGTAACACTCAGGCAATTAATGCCTACTACTATTACTAGGTGTTACCTTCTTTAGGAAAGGGATAGTGAGAGAGAAGACAGGTGGTGAAGGAAGAGATAGAGGAAAGCTTCATTCTTTTACAACTCTGCTTTTTCGCACGTTTTTACTAATGCAGTGTTGCAGCGCCTCTCTGATGTTAAATGAGGCGTATTAATTTTTTGAAGCTGTGTCTTGTAGCCATTTTATTGATTATTTTACTTCGCCAATGATTTTGCTACACAACGAAGGAGGGCGCTCTGATGTTACATTAGGTTAGTATCTGCTGAAGTCGGTATAGATCAGTGACTATGCCACATATAAAATTTTTCATTACGCCATTATCGTCCTAATTTATTTTTTCTTTTTTAACTCCAAACACTTTTACTTGTTTCGGTTAATTTTGTTAGAACATTTCTTGTATTACTACCGATAGTTTTTTCTGTTGACGGGTCATCATCTGACTCATACTGGCAGAGCTCAGTGACGAATATTCTACAAATAAGTTTATTCTAAATTTCTTAGTTTTCGTTTTTGTCCTTTAAAACACTGTTGCTATAAGAAAATATTTCAAAGCGTAGGTATAAAATAGTTGAATTCGTCTAATCGAATCCTTAATTGAATCGTTGGAAACAGTAGAATTGGCTTTTATTAAATTATTAAACAAAAACTTGATAATTCCCTCTACATAGTTCAATTAGAGTAGCAGAGTATTTACTGAATGATATGCATATTCGGCCATGTCACAGAGTTCAATTCCGTTCGGAAACGGAATTCAATCCACTTCAAAGTGTCAAGCCCTAGACGGAGCTTGTCCCAGTAAAAGCAGCGCCTCCAACAGTCTGGACACACCTGACAAATTTGTGTATTTTAGTTTTATTTTTTATACACCATCTACAAAAATGGTGTGGATTGAATTCCGTTTCCGAACGAAATTTAACTCTGTGACATTGCCGATTATATCCTAGAATTCCTAGAAGGAACATACGGCCACGTCCAAAGATCTTGAATTTTACTTAAGTTCGAATCACTGAACATACTTCTTTGTTTTGTATGAAAAATAATTTCTAATAACATACCTTTTGTATATGAGACGAAACAAATAATTAATAACAAAAATTAAAAATTTTAAAAACCACCGATATATCTAGAAAAGATGTGACATCTTCTAAACGGCTGAACCGATTTGCTTCAAACATGGTTAAGAACCATATCGATCAAGTCACCTTTCAAACAGAGAGAACTAAATGAAAATCGGTCCAGCCGTTTGGGCTGTACGTGGACGCGGACAGACACACACATACACAGATACATAGATACACAGACACACACTACAAACTTATAACACCCCTTTTTTTGGTCGGGGGTTAAAAACACAAAATATACTTTATAATACTACAAAACAGGGATGGCATTGAGAATTTTAAAATTGTACCAACAACTTTAAAAAATTGTTCTTTTTTGACCTCAATTGTACTAAAAGTATTTTTTTAGTTCATATTATTAGTTTTATTTGTTTTTATAAAAAATAATCGACATTATTCTGGCTACCGAATTGTTTTGGCAAATTTTCTGTTTAAGTTGAAATCCGAATTTAGAAGAAAAAATATTTGGAAATGGACGAGTTTAAATTTTTTGATTTTCTCGCTGCGTTTTGCTTTCACAAGACTGTTTTCATTCAGGTGAGAAAAATATAAGTGTCATTGTTCAAAAGTGAAAATTAACATATGCAATCGTTTGAAAAAAAAAATGCGGAGTGACACTGGATATTCCTTATATGTACTAAATTAGTCATTGGTGTAGTATTGTACTTTCCGAGTTTGAATAGTACCAAAAAAGATACAATTGTACCAACTTTGCTATCCCTGTTTTAAAAATTTGTTACTTCGGTTAGTCGGTTAATCAACTAAAATTAACCGGTTTAACCGTTAATCGAAAAAAGCCAATTTTAAATTAATCGATCAGTTAATCGAGTAGTAATTAACCGGTTAACCGATTAATGGTTAACCGAATGAATACCCTAGTGTACATACATGCGGCCGTATCCAAAAAAAAAAGTAATTTGCACTTCAAGTGTTCTTATGTCAAAATTTTTTTTCGATACGGCAGATAATATTCATTTATAAGTAAGTATCATGATTTCCGATCAAATTGATAAAAGAAATTTTATATATGTAGATAAAAAATACATGGCTAAAAGTACTTTCGTACAAAAAACACAAACTTTTTTTTAGCAAAAAGGACAACGAGTTTTTTCAGTGAACATTTTATTGCTTTTTTCTTAACTCAATATTTAATATGTCACTAACAGAGTTATCTAAAGTATTTAAAACGCATGAAGTTTTTGTTTTAATTTACTATAGTATATTAATAAAATATTATTTGTATATAAGCAAATATAAACATAAATAAATATATTAAAGAAATATGTTCTAATTGTTAAAAAATTACGCAAAAATTGCATTCATAGCAGGCGTATGTCATTATTTGAAGTCACGTTACCGCAAATCAACACAGACACACAATGTATTGTCATTAGCAATTTGTAGAGTTACAAAACACAATGGGTCTCATGCATAAAAACGAGTAAAAGCGCTGAGTTGAAGCAGGTGAGCAATTGTTCATAAAGTCGAGTTCTATCAAACAGCAACAGCTTTTGCTCAATTTCGTATGCATAAAAAAGAGTTCAAACCAATTGCAATTACTTGAGCAAAGGGAGTTCAAACGTGTAATTGTTATTGAAGTGTAAACATGTCGTCAAGTGAAAGTGAAGTAGAAATAGAAATAAATAATAGAAATATAATAAATGACGACATTTCTAAATTTTTAGTGGAAAAAATAAAACAAAAAAAATATTTATTAGAAAAGAGTCAATTACCAAGTATAAAAAAATAAAAAAAAAACAAACTATAGAAGAATGTGTAAAAGAAATTAAGCAGAAATTTGGAATTGAATTAACGGGGAAAAATGTAATAAAAAAACAGCTAATATGAAATGTCGTATAAAAAATAAAATAGACATACATAAATAAAACAGGCAATAAAAAAATAAATTTAAAAAACTGGGAAACTGATTTGTCACAATTGCTTTGTGCTAATTCAAGTCCCTCAACAAACAAACTTCCAGGTAAGTGTAACGTTATCGAATTCAAATTTTGTTGTTGATTTCGCTCTTCGTTTATTTTTTTACAGTTCATCTCTCTCTTGGAACTAACTAATGATGACAACTGTACGTTTGATACATTAGAAGAGATATCAGCAACAACATCCTCAGAAATAAAAAGAACAGCAACACCAGTAGCAAAACATCAAAGAAAGTGCCGTTGCACTGATAATGATGACCAACCTGTAATATTTTTTTTATTTTATTTTACATTTTGCTATATGTTGTTTATTTTGAAGGTTAACAAAAAGTCAACAGCAGTTTTGAGTCGCTATGAAACTGATGAGACAAGAGATTTGAATTTTCAAAGTCTGCAGAGGCTTATTTTGTTAAATCAAAACAAAGTCCTTTCTGCAAAAATGCAAATTTTGCAAGAAAAAGTTGTGGAAAGAAACTTGCAATTACATGAATTATGATTTTTATTAATATATATATATTTAATGCCTAAAATTGAATTACATATATTTTATTTTTGTATAAAACAATGAAATGTATTTACGTATTTTTATTTTTATAGACCAAAAAAATATTTAAGATTTCCATTTATGTTATTTGTATAATAAACTAATTTGATAACAAATTTGCGATCATCATCCTTTTGTTTTTTCCAGCTTCTGAATTTCTTGCTCTTTGTTGTTCGATATCATTTTCTAATTGGCATGCGTCATTATTGTTGTAATCGTCATTGATAAGGATATAATCGTCTTTTAAAAATTTAGCTATGTTATGCAAAATGAAACAACTGCCTATTACGTAGGGCGCTAACTCTGTCGATACACGAATTTTGTATTGAAGTATCGAAAGTCTTTGCTTCAATTGCCCAAAACACCGTTCTATAATGACACGTTCCCTTGTAAACACTTTGTTGAATGTTTTTTCTATGTCAGTTGTTGGGTTCCGGAATGGTGTCATTAGCCATGGGCATATTCCATAGCCCTCATCCCCGAGAAGTAATGCATCGTTTGTGGCATTTTGCATAATTCTACATAACTCGTTATTTCGTAAGATACGTGAGTCATGAACTGAACCAGGCCAGGATATGTCAACGCTTGTAAAAAGTTATTTTCCATCACAAGTTGCCTGCACATTTATTGAGTGGAAGCCTTTTCTACAAATATACTCATCGCTTTGATTTGAGGGTTTTTTAATTTTAATATGCGTACAATCAATCACTCCAATTGCAAATGGAAAGCAATAATTTCCTTGCCATTTCATTTGAGCATCTTTTATTTCATTTATTATTCATTATTTCATTCAGCATCTTTCGGGAATTTTATCCACTCGCTTGCTTTGGCAGATATAATGGCCTATTTCCCACCTGCGAAAGAAAACGTTCGACTTAAAATTTATATTGAAAACAAAAACAAATTTTCATATTTTATTGTTGTTTTCAATATAAATTTTAAGTCGAACGTTTTATTTCGCAGGTGGGAAATAGGCCATAAGTTTCGCAACTTCCGCAATAGTTCGCGACACAGTTGATTGATGGACTCCAATATCTGCGGCTATACCATTTTGGAATCCAGGATCGGCACAAAATCTTAAATACAGCTTAATTTTATCATAGTTGCTGAGGGCACCACCACGTGTTTCTTCTGACTCCTCAAAAAAGTAATTAGCCAACCAGCAGATGCTACTATCATCAAACCTATGTATTTATCATTTTATTATTAATTAAATAAAAAAATAATAATAATTAAGAATACAAACCTGTACAATTTTTTATCCTCACTTGCTAACTTTTTTTTACGCTGTTGATAACATTTTGTATTTCTTTGCGGTACAAAATATTCAGCCATGATTCCTTTTTAGTGGACGCGAGTCAACTATAAGGCATGCTCAACAAAATTTGAGCAAGCGCTCACAAAAGAAAGCAAAAGCTTATTTTTATGCATATGAAAATGAGCACATACTCTTCTAACTTAGTTCAAACTGAGCAAGACGAGTTCAAACGTAAGCAGTGAGTAAAAGCAACTTCATCAAATTTTATTAAGCATACGACAAGCACCTTTTACTCAAAAAAACGAGTCAGAGCTCAAGCTCACGTTTTATGCATGAGGCCCAATGTGTCTAAGGGAAGTATACCTGGGAGGTCTATAACTGAGAAATTAAATATAAACATAAAATAAAATATCTTCTGTAAAAAGTAGCAAGGAGATGGCTTCCCAGCTTAAAAATTGATGTTAATATGTACATTGGCATAAGTGAGCCAATACTTCTATATTAAATATTTGTGAAACTGACAAAATTTATATGAATATTTATTGACACACATTTCGAAATTAAAGAAAAAAAAAATATTTATAGCTTTTGCTACTTATGCTATGGCTTACACTAAAAATAAGTTTTCATTGTAGGTTTTGGCATAAAAAATTTTACAATTCTTCTATTTGTTCATTTATTAGTTTTATTGTCATTGAGTTTTGCAAAAATTATTTTTTTTTTGTGAAAATAAGTATTCAAATTGTGAACATACAACTTTGTGTATAAATGCAAAAGTAGCGTTAAACATTTGTGTAAATATGGGAAATTTTAGAAAAATTTTTAGTGCAGTTTTTTTGTCATTTTGTGTATTATTTATGGGCAAAAATGCGGTATAAAATAATATGATATCATTAGTAAGAATGTGGATGAATAAATACATCTCAATTTGCATTTCATCACAATATACCCAGTGGTAAATTGAACAATTGTTTATGGCTTTGTTACAAAATTATAAACCAATATTTTAAATTAAGTAAGTAGATAAGTTTTTGTAAGTAAATAATTTTTTGTTTACAGAGATCAAAGAGAAAATACGCCGATGTAATATTTGACCTTTACCCAAAATTTTAATTCCACTTAAATTCTTTAAGTCTTATTTTATTTGTATTTAGACATGTTTTTTTAACCCCCGACCAAAAAAAGGGGTGTTATAAGTTTGTAGTGTGTGTCTGTGTATCTGTGTGTCTGTCCGTGTCCACGTACAGCCCAAACGTCTAAACCGATTTTGATTTTTGAAAGGTGACTTGTCGAGAAGGTTCTTAACCATGTTTGGAGAAAATCGGTCCAGTCGTTTAGAAGATATCACATCTTTTTTGAATATATCGGGGGTTTTTAAAATTTTTAATTTTTGTTATTATAAACTAGAATATAAATAGTTTTTCAAACGAAACCAAAAAATTTCCAATGGTTTGAAAAATAATATAATTTTTTTTTCTTATCATATTTTCTAGAAGGACCTATCCCCCAATTTTGTTTATGTACTTTGAAGGTCATAACTTTTTTCAATTGAAAATTCCTTAAAACTCTGAAATCAGTAAAACAATTTACTTTATTAAATTTAATTTTGGTCACATAATAATTTTTCAAGAAGTCCTACAGTCTATGTATGAGTCCTTTAGAAACACTTTTTCTCTGTAGTATATTGTTATTTATATTATTATTATAATTCGTTCGATTGCTGGCTTTTGCTTGAAGTTAAACATTTTATGAAATAATTAATCAAATAGCTAACGTTACACATTTACATTTACACGTTAAAGATTTTTTTTTAAATTTCTGTAATTGACTTTCATGAACATTTTTGTTAAATTTCATAGGACAGTGAAAGTTTATTTTAAAAGTTGCAAAACAAATTGTTTGCTTACTACTTGATTAGAGTTACCCAGAATATCACCTACAGATATTTGTAGGGCAATAAGTTGGGAATAATTATTTTTGTTAATATTTTAATAATTTTATTGTTTTAAAAAGGCATTATTTAACTTTTTCATGTATATTTGACCGTAACATTTTATAATTCTTTGAATATTTATACTAAATAAGCATAATCTGTAATAACCATTTGCCAAAATTCAGTATATCGTCAGCTGAAATGCAAAAAGGCGTAACTAACAAAAAATTCAAAATCGAGTTTTTGATTGATTATTATGGGTGCCATTAAGCTACATGTCTTAACAAAATATTACACTTCTGCGATCAAAAATGACGCTTTTATTAACAATTAACAAGGGGACTTAACTAAAAGTTTGTTCAGTTTTTTGTTTAGTTTTTTGTTTCTCCTGTAAAATTATATTTTTGTTAGTTACGCCTTTTTGCATTTTAGCTAACGATATGTGCTTATACAAATCTTTAAAGTGGGTAACATTGTTTATTTATAACATATGAACTTCCTAGGAATAATTCTTAGCACCGTGTTGGGAGCTCTTAGGTAGCCGCATTTCATTTCATTCATTTGTTTGGAAATTTTTCACTTTTGCGGCTATCTAAACGGTGTTTAGAATAGATACTTCCTGGGAAGTTCATATGTTTCAAAAAGTTGTTTATTGAGATCTGAGGTACATTTTTTTAGTCCATTGTTTATTTGAGTTTTAAGCGGATTGCTACCTATGGACCGGAACAGGGGAGAAAAGTTAAAAAAAATCCAGTTTTTTTAAAGTTTTTGTGATTTTGATCTCGAAGATGAATGAGGTTTTTTTAATTTTATATGTTCTTATTGAATGAAATATTTTTATTAACTAATGTGAGTTTCTAAGGAAGAAAAGAAAGATTAAATTAGACTTTATTAGCTGGGGGAAATAACGATATTTTTCTGTGCAGCCACGCAATTTTCAGAACCCATGTCTATCTACTGGGGTAGAAATTGTTATTAACATCAGCTATTCAACGCAAATTTTCAACGAAATGGAATATGAGAATTTCGATGTACATCGAATAAGTAAAAATAATTAATGGGATGATCGTATACGTTATACAAAAAAGCCGCAAAGACAACAAATCAACTCGGCTGAATATCGGTGGGCTATTCCCAAGCAAAAGGAAGCTACTAATGTAGGCTTTCCATAGAATTCTCTTATACAGAAGTGAAATATCGGCTCAGTTGTTAACTACCGAAAGCAGAATGAAAACACTTCAGGCAGTACAGAGAATACCAGCATCAGGGGCCACGTCTGCGTACCACACCGTATCTGCACCCTCAATTCTTGTTATGGCAGGAACGAAGCCCATAGATCTACAGGCAGCTGAAACGATGAATATCTATTTCGCTTAATCAAATAACCCCCAATAAAAAAAATGTAATCCATTAAGCAACAATTAGTAGCGAAATAGAAAACGCAATGGGAAATGAGACCCTTGACAGCTGGACTTTCAAACTAGTCCCCGACTATAAAAATTCTCGTCAAAATATAGAAATTCTGAAGTAACTGAAAGTTCAATCTTAGAATAACGCATAACTTTTATTATCGAGAAACTTTAGCCTAAAATGTGCTATAATTTTTTTTAAAGAGTTCCAAATTTATGTCTTTTGGGATATTGTAAAATGGAAAGTACAATACTTTTATTATTAAATTAATTATAAAATTTTAATGAAACCTTCAACCAATCAGGAAGCACATATTGTATTTGATTTTAAACTAAAATAAACAAAAAATTCTCCTAAGCATTTTGCATAGTTGTAAAGGAGTTGAAGACATTTTAGTGATGTTCCTTGATAAGGAAGCCTTCAGGTGTGTGACATCAAACAGTTGTTATTCCTGTTACAGAGCACTTGTTACATTTGCCGTTCGGTGAATGATTTTTCTTTATAGTAGAACCAGCACTCAGGTGATAACCACTACTTATGCAATGCATTGTGCTAGAACTAGGAAAATTGGCTATGGAGAGGAGGATAGAGGGAGTAGTGTCTGAGGACTCTCGAAAGTAACAGGAAAGACTTCTGCAGGTAGTTTATTCCACATACTAAGAGTACGGCTAAAGAAGGAATTCTCACTGTAATTCGTAGTGCGATTAATTGGCCAATCGACCAGAAAAGGATGTGCCGTGAATAAAGCACGAATTGTGTGTAAAAATTTTCGGGTTTCAGGAACAAGTTCTCTAATTTCATTTGAACACATTTCATTGTAGTACTGATAGAATCAATAGAGTTGGGTACCCTACTGTCACCGATGAGCTTCTTCGCCCTCTCCTGTAAGCCGTCGAGCAAGCCTAAAATAGACATTGAAGTGCCGGCCCATACAGGAGAGTTGTATTCCATTTTTAGTCGGATATAAGTGGTACACTGAGAAAATTAAAAGCTTTAAAATCAAAGAAAAAACGTCTTTGTAAAATTGTAACGAAAATATCTTTGTTAGAAGGAAAAAATCCTTGCATCAATGATTTATTCTTTAAACAAGCAAATGGTGCGTCTTCAACACAAACGACTAAAATTCTTTGAAGCTCAATCAAAGAAATTATCTTTTCCGTAAAGATAAAATATTTGCTACAACGATTAATTTCTTTGCTAATAAGGGATTGAAAAACGTATTTAAAATTAAAGACTTTTCTTTGTTTTTTTAAAGCTAAGCATCTTTGCTACAAAGACAAAGTCTGTAACTTCAAAGAATTTTGTCTTCAATGCATAAGTGAACATTTTTGCTTGTTCACACATGTTGGCTTGCAACGGTAAACAAGAGCGGTTAAATAAAATAAAGATAAAGTCTGTATCTTTAAAGAATTTAGTCTTCAAAGTTAAATTTGTTTACGTTTATGTAAAAAATAAAAAGAATTGTTTTCGTGGTTGTCATTAATTGTAAGTCAGTCGATAGGAACGCTCAATTGTGCATGTGCGCCTTGTCTTTTTTTCTTCTTTTTCGTCAAGTGATTTAATATGTAATTTTAATATAAATTGAAGTGTTGTGTTTTTTTAAATATATTATAACAACAATATAAAATATATAATAATAACAATATAAAAAAAATGCAAGCGACAAAATGTATAGATAAAAATTACGATTGTCGGATCGTTAAAAGTTACAGAATCGCACCACAGATGGGATGAAGTATCACTTGCACCGTTTCAAAAATCCTAACCACTTGAATGCTTCTTTTGAGACTTGAAAAATGTGCTCAGTCTATCGAGCATCACACTGGATTTTCACGCAAGAGCCTCAAGAGCTTCCGATTATATACGTTTTTAAATTATTTTCGTAATATCTTTATAGTATTTTAATAAATTCTTCGTAAACGGAAGCTAAATAATGAACTAAGTTTGAATAACTAATATTTCCAGAAATCTTCTATTCAAATGAAACACGTGTGTGGTTTTGGAAATTTCCTATCAGGCAGTTTTGCAATTAAGGTACACACATATTTATATCGTCAGTTAAAATGCAAAAAGGCGTAACTATGAATGTCATTAAACTACACGTCTTGACAACATATTACACTTCTGCGATCAAAAATTACGCTTTTATTAACAAATAACAAGGGGACTTAACTACACATTTGTTCAGTGTTTTTTGTTTCTCCTGTAAAATTATATTTTTGTTAGTTACGCCTTTTTGCATTTTAGCTAGCGATATGAAAAAATTAAAAGTAAATTAAAATTATTTGTGACTTGACGTTACTAGATTTTAATATAAGTTTTGCAGTTGCTGCTATTGTTGCTAAGTCTGTATTCAGATGAATAATTGTTTTTTATTTGTATTTTAACCTAAATTTATCAAGCGTAAAAAGTTTGCAAATATTTTTAGCTGCTCAATTTTCATTTTATTTTTTCAATTATTATTGGGATGTTAGAAGTCTGATGACATGGCAGAGAAATTGCATTTTGCTTTTGTTGGCATTTCGCTTGATATTGTTGCAATGTTTCTTGATAATGTTCAGAATATGTTGCTAATGCTTCGGCAAAATGACGTTACTGACAATGCGTGCTCAACATGACACAACACACATAACACATAACACATAAGCAACATGCCACAGCGATGGCTTATTGTTTAAACTGTTTTTGCTTTGTGAAAAAAAAATAAATAAAATATGAAACAATTGACCTAAAAATACAACCAACATTAAATTACACAATGATCAGTTTATATCACCTGTGCCGCTAAAATAATCATATGCATACGGCCGCAAGCACGAGTATGACAGTATGCAAAAAGATCAGGATGATGATGATGATGATGATGAATGAGACTGTAACTGTGCTGATGATGATGATGATGGTGATGTTAACGATGATTATGATGAAGAGATGAGCTTAATTTTTTGTGAATTTTGAACACGTTTTAGTATCCATTTGCTGTTTAGAATTAGTATATTTTTTATTTTTATGGAATTTAGCTTTTGTTCTTTTTTATTTTAATAAATTTTATATCAATCATACATCTGTATGCACGTCAACGCTAAGGTCATTGAATATTTAAATTACAATAGAAAAAAAATTTGTTTTCGTAACATTTCTTTCCATTATTTATTTGTTTGTTGGAAAAAATTGTTGCGTTAGTTTTGTTCTATTTAGCGTATGTTGCACTATGTACCGAATTTAAAGCACTATGGACAAAAATAACTAAAGAGAGCCGATGGTATTTTTAATGCAAAGCAACTTTAATAAAATTTAGAAAACCAGCAATAACTAGACAGATAAAAAACTTTGAAGCCGATGGCCTTGGCAGCCAGTGCTAACTATATATTTTATATAATTTTAATATCAAATAAATAAATAAATAAATAAATAAAAATCTAACTTTAAAGAATTTTACATGTCTATAGGTCTACTTTGCACACAACGCTTACTTAGCAAACTTTTGACTTTGTTGGAGAGACGAAAAAAATGGAAAGAGGTTAGTACAGACTTTAATGCACTTGCAAAGTTAAGCTATTCTTCATTCGCTTCTTTTCTTTTTCCTTATTTCGTTCAAGTAAACTTGGCGTGTGGAGAAATAAAATAAGATTGAAAAGAAAATTTTTGAGATTTTGTAGATGTAAACCTTGTGTATGCAAAAGGGTCCGTGTGGAATTTTTGTGGAATTTTTAACTTACTTGGGGCACTTTACTATAAGACTTAAGCGAGAATATTTCTTTATACTCTCTATGTACAATTTAATATAATTTCAGTTATCTTAAGGTAGCATCGATCACACGATTGTCGCAATGCACCAATTTTTCACAATTTTTATTGTCAAATACGCTGCACTCACATGATTGCTCCATTTAAAAAAAATTTGATTGCCACAGATTGGCGAAAAATTAATTTGTGGCAGTAGAGTCATACGATTGTTCTAACTTGCGGCAACACAAGCAAACAGCTGTTGTGGTGGTTTTCAGCAGAGTGCTGAGAGTGCTCGAATTAAACTCGCTCGCAAACGAATTCAATTCGAGCGAGTTTTATTTTTTGTATTGAAAAGAGCTACTCTTGTCTGCTCGCGAGTTAAAAAAATAAAACTCGCGAGCGCATTTAATTTTTGAGAATCGAAAATAGGACTCGCGAGAAGAATTCAAATTTTAAAAGTCAAAAATGAAACTCGACTCGCGAGTCTAGTTAAAAAGAATTATTCGCGAGTTTTATTAATTTTGTTTGCTCAAATTCTGTTTTCTATAGGTCGCAATGTTGAAATTATATTTTATTACTGACTGGTAAGCATTTGCATAACTTTTCATGAAGCAGAAGTCTTAAAATATTTGAAAAATACCTCATGACATGAAAGTAAGAACATATATTTTTATATATGTATATGCATTTGTAAGTACTAACTTTTCAAATTCGCATATAAATACATATGCTTTTTCGAATAAACAAAAAAAATTTTTTTTATTACTAATCGTTTTGAATTCGTTTGCACTCTTTTAAAATTTGTGCTTACGAGTTTTAAAATAAAACTCGCGAGTACAAATTTTAAGGCAAGTCATTTAATGCTTACGAGTCGAGCACAAAAGGAGTACGAGTCTTATAAAATTTGTGCTCGCGAGTTCTAGTTTTGAACGAGCGAGTTAATAAAAATTGTTCTCGCGAGCAGAATTTTCCATACCCTGGTTTTCAGTTTGTTTTGTTTTACGTGTAAATCGCTTTCTTTAAAAAAATAAGGAATTGAGTTTTTTCTGTTTTATTTTATACGTGAAAATTTTTTATTCATTAAACAGTAAGAAAGTTGATTCTGATTTGTATATTTTGTGCTCAAATTCTTTCTCTTTAAGGAATAATAAGGAAGTATATCGTCGGGTGGTTATTGGTTTGCCGCACTAATAATGTATTTTTAATACACTGTGCGGCACGCCAGTAACCACCCGACGATATTAGTCAAAGATTGGTTCACAAATCCATGTTAACGTTTTAAATAAGTTATAATTATTTTGAAAGTAAATTGTTTAAATTTATGGTGCTTACGAAAACAATTGGCGCACACGAAAAACTAAATTAATTTCAGAAATTGTCGCGTATTGGCTACTCTGATTGCCTCCACATTTTTATTGACGCATGGTTGCCTATTAATCGTTCACACCAGAGTTCACACCGTTCACCAGAGTTGCATTTAGTTGCGGTAAATCAGCACACTATTGTTTTCGGTTGTCGTATGAGGCAATAAATTGTGAAATCGATGCATATAAAATAGACCAATAACTGGTGTATTGCGGCAATCGTGTGATCCTACTTTTAGTCTTACCAAAATATTTTTATTAAAAAGGGTATTTTATTTTCTGATAGACAGTAAGATTTATCAGCTAATGTTTTTTTTTATGAAACACAACTTGAAAAGCGATTAGCTTATCTGCAGAAAACACCCAGGGTCCATGGCGGGAATCGAACCCACGACCTCTGGACTGAGAGGATAGCATCGCTACCACTCAGCCACAGGGGCACCCAAAGAGAAATATATAAAAAATTTTTCCAGAAAATTTATTGGTCACTCATTTAAACTTTTTTTAAATTTAACCTACCTGCTTTTCAAAAATTTGATATACTTCTTACTTTTTCGCTTTTGTAACGGCATTAATTAAAAAAAAAATTTAAGCAACACTGCCCATTGTGCAATTTATAAGTAAAAGATGACATTAAATTAAATCAACAAAATGAACAACTACAATGCATGCAATAGCGAACATGCTCTTACCAGTACCAACTACCACACAAGTTTGCATATCAAAACAAACACACATATGCACATTCTAAAAAATTATACATTCAATCTACATATTCAATCTACGTAACTTTACTTTAACGTTTGGCATATTGAAATAGTTATTTTGTTTTTCTTTCTATTCACTGTTCACTCACTAAGAACATATGCTTAAACATATACTTAAACTTATATTTACATATGTACATGTTTGAGTAATTTAAAACTATTGGCGGCTTTAGTTTCCGTTGAAAACCTAAAGCTCAACTGCAGTTGCATACGGCAACAAAAAAAAAGGTGATAAATGTTGTTAGGTTGCATGAAACGTCATCGCACAACTGATTTATGCGTGAGGCGACACTGAAGACAATTTGCTTAGGCACGCATACACAGACACACACGCATACACATAAATTAAACATTTTTAGGCATTCATTATTTAGAAGTGAATGGGTAGTTCTAGAAGGGATTTAAAAAATCAGACAGTAATGGAAGCTGCAAAAAAAATTTTTGTAATAAATTAAACTGCCGAGCTAAAAAAATATGTATGATCCATATATTTTTAATATATGAATATATATAAATATATATGAATATGTATGAATTCATGTATGGAAATATATAGGATTATACATTGCAAAAGTATTATATAAGAAATGATATATGAACTAATATATGAAATTTATTATAATATATGAGGTCATATGTGGAAATTTAATTATGAAGCTCTTCATATGTGGATCCATATGTGACAGCGCATAGCGAAAGGGACCTAAGGGTAAAAAAATCAATTTTCATTTTTTTTATGTGGACAACATCTGAGCATCGAATGAGACCGATCATATGCCCCAAAAGTGTTCCCTCCCAGAGATATGCACGTTTTATGAAATTGAAGTCGACGATTTTAAGGTTATGTGAAAAAATTTTCGTACTAACAGAGTGATATTCACGATTTAAAAAAATTATAAATGAGTATTTATTATAATTCACAATTAATAATTTCAGAAAATAAACCTGGATTCGAAAAAATGCGAGCAAAATTGATATCAAACTCATGGAAACAGCGCGCTGGGTAGAAAACAGTAAAAACCAACTACACAAAACACGAGGTAGGAATGACCTACGCGCGTTTTCAAGGTTGACCAACACGTTCCTGACGTCATGAGATGTGTCGCTTTCAAATGAGACCAATACCAACACGCTCAGTGATGGTACACCAAAGATACACTTATTTAAATCTTTAAAATGGCTATTTATCCAAACACAAGTTTCATCAAATACAACTTCGATGTTTAAAATCTTAAAAAAAGTAATTTTAATAAATATGCATATGAATTTACAAATATGTATATGTATGAAAATGAATGAATACATATTATCATATATGGCCATATAGCCTGATTTTTTGGATCCGAACCATATATGGGATATCATATAGATCCATACTTATTTTTTCAGCTGGGTTGACAGTTACTAAAATGTTGACTTTGCTGGGATTTAGGAAGCTACTTAATTTGCGGAGAATTTCGGAACACGGTAAATAAACTTTTATTTTAACAATAAAGTACCTTTATCCCAGGCCAGTAATTAAAGGTTAAGCAGGTTTCATGCTTTTCATTTCACTGCACTAAATTTAGTGCTGCCATGTTTAAATGATGGGAAGCAGTTGATGATTTTAATAAAAGTGAATAAGTATCGATTCAAAATGGATGCAACTGCAACAACAATAAAAAAAATTGCGGAAAACATTAACTTTTGGACCAAAAACAATGAAAATTTTCTGATTGAGCTCTGGCAGAATAAAAAAGACGAATGACTGACATCCTTCTGCCGACAAAAAGGGTTTAGTGTTTTTTTTAACCCCCGATCAAAACAGGGCTGTTATAAGCTTGTAGTGTGTGTCTGTGTATCTGTGTATCTGCGTATCTGTATGTCTGTCCGTGTCCACGTACAGACCAAACGGCTACACCAATTTTAATTTTTTTTAATTAAGCTTTCTGTTTGAAAGCTGACTTGATCGAGAAGGTTTTTAACTGTGTTTGAATAAAATCGGTCCAGCGGTTTAGAAGATAGCATATCTTTTTTAGATATATCGCGGAGTTTTAAAATTTTTAGTTTTTGTTATTTACATGAATTGTTATAATTTAAAATATTAAATAAAATATTTTTTTTTATTAAAAATACATTGAAGTTGATTATTGAGGAATTTAGCTGGATCCTATGTAGACTTCAACCACACATTCTGACTAGTCATTGAAGTCTACTGACGAATTGTTACAGCAACAATGAAATGCATATGCACATCGCTGAACCACCAGCAAATAAATTTCAAATTAAAATTAAGTTTTAACTTTAGGTGTCAAAACATTATAAGAACCAATTAAAAAACATTAAGGTACGTTAGTAAGATCATTTATAGTGCACGTCTGCAGTATCACAAACATCTGACGTTCAAAAACTCATAACTTGGCAGCACTGTTTAGTGTCCAATTTTTTTTAATACAAGTAATCGGCATATATGCAAGAAGTTGCATTAGAACGATATGTTGAATATATATATGTGTACTTATTTTGATATTTAAATTGCATATTTGGAATCTTACCCAAAAAAAAAGATTGATAATTTGAAACACATCATCTTGGTAGTTTTTTTATTCCTTCAAAGCAGTTTTTTTTTTTATTTTAGTTGTCTTCTGTTTACGGCCAATTGCGGTTTTATAAAAAAAAGCCGATTTAAGTTTCTTTCCAATCTTGTTTTCAGATTTGTTCTAACGATTTTCTTAAATAAAATTACTTGACAAGTTAATAATTTATTGTTCGAAAATGTCAACTGTGCACAGAAGTTTAAGCAGTTGCAAGGCATGTGTAACACTTGATCACGCAAATGCAGTAAAACTCGGCAGAATTGCTGCATAGATGCATAAATTTCCTGAATTTACGAACGTACCCTTTATTTACTTTTTATTTTACTGAATAATGGCCTGTTTCACGATGACGACAATGTTTACATTTTGTTTTTGTTTCAAATGTAAGTGTGCGAGATGTCGAACGTTGTCGACATCGTGAAGCAGGCCCTAAGTAAAATATTAATTTTTGGGGAAAAGTGCGAATTCCAGGAAAGACAGAAAAAGATAAAAAGCGAATATTTAAGCATAAACCTAACAGTTATCACAATTTGGCTTAAATAAAATTTTTCCGTGGCCTCTAAGTAAATTCGCGAACCACCCACGCTTACGTGAGTTAATTTTTCTAGTGAGTATCAAATGCGAGTACCCAGAAATATGAATTGATATTGAAAATATGCAAAAGCTGCATGAAAAAATTCAACTAAACGGTTTAATTTGCAGAGTATTTTTTTTTAGTTGTTTGCGTGTATGTGTGTATGTGTGTATGTTTGAGTATTTGTGTGAAACAGCGCTGCAAATCAAATAAAAGACTTGAGAAACAAGCGCATGAAAACCAGATTACGTACTTAATAACAAGCAACAACAACAACATTAATAACTACAACAACCACAACATACTTGCAGCAAGTTGCAAGCAAAATAAATGTTAGTTAATTTTTTCTCTTGCATCTGCTTCTTTTCTGACGTTAGTGTGGTTTTTCTTGTTGCAAATGTTGTTTGTTTTGCAGTTGTTATAGTAGTAGCGTTTGTAAGCGGTAATTGAAACTTAACGGTAAATTATGTAAGTAGAGTAAAGGTGAATTAATAGAAAAGGAAAAAGAAAAAATAAAGAAGTAAAAATAAACAGCAGCCAACAGCCATCAGCCAAGAACAAAACTGAAAATAAAAACCCATAGAAGAGCATGATTATGATGGTGACTAGAACTAGAAACAGAAAAACCAGTCAAGAAAAGTTATGACAAATACAAAACTTTCCTCCTCATCATCATCATCATCATCATCACATCAGCAGCAGCTTGTTTTTCTTGTTATGCCTTCAAACCATTGAAGAATACTAATCTCAGTCCGTTCACAGATATAAATCAAAAAACCCATACACATGAAAATAATTAAAATAACAATTTAAAGTGTTCGATAGAATGACATTTGATTGAAAGGAATGTCCATGGACGAGCGACTGACTAGTCAAAGAAGTTGAGTTAAATTAAAAAAAAAAAAAAAACAAAGATCAGGAAACAACTGTATGACTTCTATTTGTTTGCTCTTCCCTCAGCTCCAACTATTCCTCAATTAAGCAGAAATTAAATATTGATTGAAATGATTGACAAGTATTAGTCTATTGGTATTATTATCATAAATTATGTCTCTATATTACTGTAACGATGCATTAAGGATGGAAAGATTTTAAGCATTTCATTTCTTTTATAATTGATATTATGTAATAAATGGAAAATGTTTTGCTCAAATGACTGCCTACATTATCAACTTAATTAAATATTTATAAATGTATTGCCTTAAATATTTGCTGAGATATCTAGATAACACATAATGATTTCTTAATAAACGTTTTGTAATTTCAAGACTTTAAATAACTGCAAGCGATTTAAAAAATTGAAATGTCACCTTAATATGATTGATAGTCTTTGAAATTTTTTGAAAAGTTTGTTTTGAGTTATCCAAAATCAATATTAGGTATTCACTTTAAGATAAAAAAAAATCTTTTTTTAAATTGCAAAACAATTTTTCACTGAGTGTAAATCTGAAATGCAACCGCTAAAAGGCAGTTAATAAATAAGTTGTAAATTAATAATATAATTGAAAAATGCTTAAGTGAAAATAGCAAATTATATTTTACTATCAGCAAATTGTTAAAGTAATTTATTTTTTCATTGGCATTCGTGATTGTGAATAAATTTTTGTTCTAACATGAATACGCATAACCGTGAGCTAAAGGAAAAAAATATGACATATGATAATGTCTTAAGTTACTCACAATCACACTTTTAATTTCATGAGGTAAAAATATTACATACGTCATATCAATTTATAAAAAACTGGATGGCTGGAGATTAAAGACTTTCATGCAATTACGACAAATTGGTCATGTAAATACCTGGTAGCGGAACGAGGTTTATGCATGGACCCAAGTGAGCTTTGGATAGGGTTTCTTCAAATTCTATATATCCTAACCTAACCTAAGCTACTATCATTATTTTATATTTTTGTATTACGGCACAATCGATTTAGACTTCCATACTGAACATATTACTTATTAAAAGGTTCTGTTACAAATATTTTATAATAAAGTAAATTATATTTTTGCATATTTTGCTGGAACATGTAAGTGTTAACGATAACGATAATTTTGTTTTCTTTAGTTGGTTTAATTAAGTTTATCCTCCATTCTTGGGATAAACTTCTTCGGTGTCACATTAATAAAATACCTAGTTGTCGACAACAATTGAGTATATTTGGTTATCAATCACATCCGCCACACTTGCAATGAGTCCCATTTCATGTTAGTTAAGTCTTATTACTTATTATTTTCTTCTTTGAACTTTCATCGGCGTTCACACAATGCAAGTCTTAGTATTTAGCTCACATGCATGTGTGCTTTTTTAACATTATGAATGAGAAAGCAAAACGTATTGATAGGACATGAAGCTGAGTACTACTTTCTTTTCCTCTCACCTTTTTCTCCCCTACAAACTAATCAGCTCAACAAATAGGACTTGTAAACTAGGACCAACAGAAGAAGCGATATTTTCGACCGTACCCATATTACGATGATGCAGAGCCCAGACCACAAACCCTAAAGCTTGCAGTTTTTTAAAATTTATTAATAATATTGCCATTTTTTTTGCACAATAGTTTGACTATGAAAACTATAATAAACCCGTAGAGCACGAAAATCGGTCACTACTTTTGTAATAATATAACTATTTCTCGGTTATTAAACGATCCATTGTTGTAAATGGCAAACCTTTAACTAAGTAAACTGAGCTTCGAATGACAGATATTTAACAGAGATATTTAAGGCCAATAAATATTTAAAGCCAATAAATAGATATGAGAAAGGAAATAAAATATTAATGAGCTTTTTTCAATACTACACGCAAAGAAAAGATATGGTTGTAAAATGGTTGAGAAAACAATATTATGTTCTCTGAAACAAATGTGTGGTCGTTGAAAACTAGTTATTGTTATTTAAACATTAATTTCGTTACGACAAACACAGTAATGTTTGAATTTAATAATTACATTATTATATTCATAGAAAGTGCGATATGGTTAGAGTTTAACAATATAGTTTTGTTAAAAATTTATGACTACAATATAATTTGTATTATTGTGTAAAAATAATATGATGTAAATAACAATATAATGTTATACAAAACCGTACTATGTTAAGTTTAAAAATAAAATCTTTTTCAGAAACATCTTCTGCCAGTTCAGTGTTTCGTTTGTAAGCTATCGGTAGTGCACGCGTGGTGTTAAATAAATAAAAAAAGTATAAACAAGACGATAGATAAATAAAAATAATATGTACATATGTACGTATGTATATCTCTCTATACAGATGTGTCTGTATTTCGTGTATACACATATATGTAAGTATACATTTCTATACATACATACATACATTTTCTTTCAACAATTTTAATTTATTTTTATTTCGGATTTACCGCACAGCTCTTTTGAACAAAAGATTTGCCAATAAATATATGATTAAAAAACAAAATATTATTACATAAAATAATACTATGATCGTATTTAACAATATTATTATAATATTAGAACATGGTATGGTACGTATCAATTATTTTTTAGTCACATCAGTCACATATAACAATAGTGTTGTCTTATTTACAATAATAAGATTAGGTATAAAAAAGTTAATTATTTTTGTAGATAATATTATTATTGACTCAGAAAATAATATTATTTAAACTTTGCTTTTCCATTGACAATAATATGATTTGACTGTAACCATATAATTTTTTTTTTAAGAACAAACACAACCCGCAAAGCGATTAGCTTGTCTGCGGAAAACACCCAGGGTCTATGGTAGGAATCGCACCCACGACCTGTGTACTGAGAGGATAGCATCGCTACCACTCAGCCACAGGGTACCCTAAATTCAATCACAGTATGTTGCTGTTTGATTATGGTTACCTCAACCATATTTTTTCTTTGCGTGCAGTAGTAGTATGTGGTACTAGTTTCTTTTTCCCTCACCTTTTTCTCTCCAACAAACTAATCAGCTCAACAAATAAGACTTGTAAACTAGGACTAACAGAAGAAACGATATTTTCGACCGTACGCATATTACGATGACGCTAAAGCTTGCAGTCTCTTAAAATTTATTAATAATATTGCCATTTTTTTTTTGCACAATAGTTTGACTATGAAAACTATAATAAACCCGTAGAGATCGAAAATCGGTCACTACTTTTGTAGTAATATAACTATTTCTCGGTTATTAAACGAGCCATTTTTGTAAATGGCAAATCTTTAACTAAATAAACTGAACTTTGGATGACAGATATTTAACAGAGGACAACCTTGCCAGACCGATGGTCTTAAAGCCAATAAATAGATATGAGAAAGGAAATAAAATATTTGGCCATGTCACAGAGTTCAATTCCGTTCGGAATCGGAATTGAATAAACCTCAAAATGTCAAGCCCTAGCCGGAGCATACCCCAGCATACCACTGCCTCCCACAGTTTGGACACACCTGACAAGTTTCCGTATTTTAGTTTTCTTTTTTAGACACCATCTCCTACAAAAAGGGGGTTGATTGAATTCCGATTCCGAACGGAATTGAACTCTGTGACATGGCCGATTAATGAGCTTTGTATTATCTGCTTTTTTCAATACTAGGGATATTTTTGTGAGTGCCTAGGAAGTTGGCTAAGTTTTGCTGGAATCACTCGAGTATAAGTACAATAATCTTATAACATTGTACCGTATTACCTTCTTAAAGTTGCAAATTAAGGGTGGCCTTGGCTGAAGTAGTTAGCACGCTGACTACAAGACCGAAGGTCCTGTGTTCGCGCCAAGTTTTGGCAGTCATTAAATAACAACACCACTAATTTTTCTGAAGTGCATTAGTATCACTTCGTATCAGTTGTTGCTGGGAAGTTCAAGCGATGAAGGCCAGTACACTGGTCGCCGAATAACTCCTGCTTCAGCGGATACTAATCCTAATGTAATACCAGAGCAGCCTTCTGCGTCAGTACTGTGTAGAAAATTATTGGCGAAGTAAAATAATCAATAAAATGGCTACTAAATATAGCTTTGAAAATTTAATACGCCTTATTGGCACCAGAGGCGCTGCAAAATGTGCCAAAGGCGGTGTTATAATAGAATGAAGCTTTCCTCTATCTGTTCCTTTACCACCTGTCTGCTCTATCACTATCTCGTTCCTAAAGGAGGTAACACTTAATAATAGTTGTAGTTATTCATTGCCTGAGTGTTACTTCTCTTTATAAAAAAAATAGTTTTAAAAGGCCATAAATTTCAGTATCAAATTTCTTGTGGACATTTTTGATAAGATGACTCCAGGACAAATTATAGAGTATACAAAAATTATGACAGAAAATATTTCTTTATTCGCCCACCCAGGCAAAAAACAGCTTAAAATCAATAAAAATCATATTGAATTAATAAGGAACATTAACAAAAGTCTAGTCATATCGAAATTTCTTATTTCAAAATTTAAAAATATTAATTTATTGCTTTTATTTATTTTTAAGTAGCTCAAAATACATTTTCTATTATATTAATGTGACGCGTCTTATTTTTAAGTTGTTGCTTTTCCCAGAGTACCCTTATCCTGTAACCATCTTTGAACGTCAATTCAACACTCTCTCGAGAGAACTGACAGTCTATATATATTCTATTAGATCCAGAAAATAACATGAGGCTGTCAATAGCAGTTACTTACTTTCGCCAGTGCCAATCTTTTGATATTGTATTGACCAATTAAGTCCAATTAAAGTACAGTATTCTAAAATGGAAATTAAATGAACTTCACTTGCATTAGGATGTGGAAATTTTGAGGAGGATGGTGTATTTAAAGAAATGGTATATTCTATTTAAAATAAATTAAATTAAATTTTGTTATATGTTGAGCTTCTTAATTGTTTAAATGAAAGTTTAACATAATAAATCCAGTTTTTCTAAGAAATTTTTGGGTAAGGGTTTCCTGATGATCTGCATTAGCAACAGTGAAATGCGGATAGGATCCAGCTTAATCCCTCAATAATCAATTTCAATGTATTTTTAATAAAAAAAACATTTTACTAACTAAGTAAAATAATAATAATATGGGATTAAGAAATATTAAACTTAACTACCACTAAGTAATATTAAAAAAAACACAAACGCATTATTTTACAACATTTATAAGTATAAAGTTTATTTTTATGACAAATGTAGAAAAGTTTTCCTCGTTAACTTTTTTAACTCATTTGGTTTTTGTAATATTTAATAATCTTTATTTGCAGTCTTTCCAACCTATTTTTCGGATTGCTATCCTCAGGCTGATTTGGACATTCTTAACGTAAAAATTTACATCTACGTTAACTTTGTGTGACAAATATTAAAAATTAATTCAGCTGATATGGAATCTCCTTTTTTTATTTTTTTTTTTCAAAGTTGTTAACTACTGTAAAATAAAATAAAAAATTAAAATCAATGAAAAATTCTCAAGATAAATAAATGCCAAATAAAAATTTAAGTATGTAAATTTATTTTTATTGATAGTAGCACCAATATGTATGGAATAAAAAATAATATGTGTATATACTACTGAAATTTTATCTTGCAAAAGATCTAAAACTTCAACAAGGGAAGCATGTTTTAATATATTTTCCACCTTTTTATTTGCGACTCTAAGCACTCCGTTCGGTTTATTTATTATTAACCATAAAAACCTCTAATAAAAATGTATTCTTAAATATAAAGATCCCTTACTTTGTTTTTTTTTATATTAACTTAATGGCTAAAACCAACAATAATTCACAGATTTTGTAATATATTTGAGTAAACTGTTAACTATACATATATAATATTTTATTTCTCATGATATTTTTTTTTCATATCAATTCTAGGCGATCTAAAACACGTCCGAAAAATCTCGTACGCATCCACTTATTAATTCAAAGCAACAAGTGGCAGGCAAACATTTGTCAAGAATGCAATTGTAATTCTAAACTATAATTTATGTTACAAATGTGTGCACAAATACAAATGTAATTGCAATAAGAATATTAAGACTCTTAAGTATTTTATATAAAATTTCAATGATGATTGAAATTCTTTAAAATTCAACTACTTTTAAAAATAATTATTTCAATAAAATTTCAATAATAGTTAATCTATGGAAATTCAAAAATAATATGCTTTTATGAAAGCTGTTTTTACACTTTTCACTCATTTTAACAGTTAAATTTGTTAATTTTCATCTGATAGAAAACAGCAGAGTTTCTAATTAACTTATGTTCGAGCTTACGTTTGTTTCTTTGTTTGCTTTAATTGGGATAAAGTTCGATATTTGAGAAAGACAACCTATTTGGAATATTTTTTAAGGATCAAATAACATCAAATACAATTGTAAATACAGTGGAATCTCCCTTAACGGACACTTCCTGTAGGCGGACATCCCTTTAGACGGGCACTTTTGACAGGTCCCGGCAGCGCTCCATTTAAATGTTTAGTTTTCTCTTTACCGGACAGTCCCCTTATACGGACACATTTCAATGGTCCCTTCGGTGTACGCTCAAGAGAGATTCCACTGTATTCATAACAAACGCTAGCAGAACGAAACTGCATGTGTCGCTATACCTTGCTCATCAGCCTTCTTGTACTTTGCCCACTGTGCATTCGCGTAGCTATGAATTTGTTCTACACGCAAAGAAAAAATATGGTTGAGGTAACCATAATCAAACAGCAACATACTTTGATTGCATTATATGGTTGCAGTCAAATCATATTATTGCCAATGAAAAAGCAAAGTTAAAATAATATTATTTTCTGAGTTAATAATAATAGTATCTACAAACAAATAACTTTGTGATACCTAATATTATTATTGTAAATAAGACAACACTATTGTTAGATGTGACTAAAATATAATTGAGACTTACCATACCAGGTTCTAATATTATAATAATATTGTTAAATACTACCATAGTATTATTTTATATAATAATAATATTTTGTTTTTAATCATATATTTATTGGTAAATCTTTTTTTATTATTGTTGAAATAAAATGTATGTATATATACATATATGTATGTGTACACACGAAAAACAGACACATCTGTATAAAGAGATATACGTACATACATATGTATATATATTATTTTTATTTATCAACCCTTTTGTTTAACGTTTTTTTTATTTATTTAACTAACACCACGTGTGAACTACCGATAGCTTACAAACGAAACACTGAACTAACAAAAGATGTTTCTGAAAAAGATTTTTTTAAAAACTTAACATAGTATGGTTTTGGATAAATGTTATCCAATTATTGTTATTTAATCATATTATTTTTACACAATAATACAAATTATGTTCTAGTCATAAATTATTAACAAAAATATATTGTTAAACTCTAACCATATCGCACTTTCTATGAATATAATAATGTAATTATTAAATTCAAACATTACTCTGTTTATCGTAACGAAATTATTGTTTAAAATAACAATAACTAGTTTTCAACGACCACACATTTGTTTCAGAGAACATAATATTGTTTTCTCAACCATTTTACAACCATATCTTTTCTTTGCGTGTAGGGGGGCATTATGACTGGCGGTTTTCATGCATAATATTAAATTAAATAATTACATGGAAATTTTAATGATTCTAGGGGGCAAAAGCAGTTTCTGGGGCGTGGGAGGGGGGATGGCCAATGGCCTTTCTACTCCTATGCCACTGTTTGCGGTTTCACTAAATGAAAATGTCAGGATTATTAGGAAGTGTTCTTTTAAGGCCGAAAAAACTTATAAAAGAGTTAACTGTCTGGCAAATCATCCGGAATATATTTGTTGGTTGAACAACGTTATCAAATTTTCTTTTTAATAAAGAGAAGTAACATTCAGGCAATGCATGCCTACCAATATTACTAAGTTTTACCTTCTTTAGAAAAGGGATAGTAATAGAGTAGACAGGTGGTGAATGAAGAGATAGAGGAAAGCTTCATTCTTTTAGAACTCTGCTTTTTGCACGTTTTCAATAATGCAGAGTTGCAGCGCCTCTGGTGTAAATGAGCTGTAATAAGTCGTTGAAACTATGTTAAGTAGCCATTTATATATATAAGTTCCCATAGTTCATACAAGGAGCATAGGGCCATAAGTAGCCATTTGAATGGTTATTTTTTCTTGGCCAATGATTCTGCTACACAAAAACGACAAAAGAGAGCGCTCTGATGTTACATTAGCACTAATATCCGCTGAAGCCAGTGCAGTGCAATGACCATTGTCTATGCATTCATCACTTGAACTTTCCTACAAATGGACACTAAAGCATATCAGAAAAACGCATGGTGTTTTATTTAATAACTGTCGGGGACCGAGTTCGAACCCAGGACTTTCAGTTTTGCAGACTACTGCAGCCAATGCCGTCCACAATTACCCACATTTGCTTTGAAAATTTATCACCAAGCCGCGCAAACTATAGACGATGTTTTACCACACAAAATTATCGTTAGAGACGAGGCTAATTTTTGGCTTAACGGGCTTATTAGTAAACTAAATTTTTGCATATGAAGTTGAACCAATATACATCAAACCCTACATACACAGAGGGAAAAAAGCGGTAGAAAAGTACCGAAATTGATACCATTTGGTATCGAAAGTGAGTTAAGTCCGCTTGTGCTTACTTTGATAACGTTTGGTATCAATATTTTAAGACCAGCTCGGTAATATTTTGTTATCAACCGTTCTTGTTTTGATAACACATTATTCTTGTTTTGCTACCAATTGTTCTTATTTTAATAACGCATTGTTCTCAATTTGATACCACCCCGTTCTTAATGTGATAACATAGTACATTTTGTTGTTAATTTGATACCATGTCGTTCTTGATTTGATAACTGGTCATTCTTAAAGTAATAACAGGTCGTTCTTAATTTATTAACTTATGGTATTTTTTTACAATTTGTTCACGATTTTACTACAAATCGTTATTGATTTATTACCACATGTTATTTTTGTACCGTTTGTTCTTAGTTTGATAACGCAACAAGCTTAATAAGATACCAAAAGTTAACAAACTATAACAATTCGTTCTCAATTTGATACCATCGGGTAACAATTTTAGAACGCCTTTTTTCTCTCTGTGTACTATATTACATCCAGAAAAATGCAGAAGTTTTATATGGATCACACGCTGGTGGCATAAATAAATCTTATTTCTTCAAATATTAATCTTCGCGTTACAGTCAGTGGATATCATTGATCAATTATTTTTGTTTGAAAATATGTATCATAGTGATCCAGGTGGTTCCTACAGTATGTATTGCAATCAAAATTTGACAACAAATTGTCAATTCTCTGTCAAGGTCATACGATTGGACACATCTCGATTATTTTCTGTGGGGCCACGTGCAGTCAGTAGCCAATGCTGACAAAACAGCAAAAATTAACGCCTTGAAGGCCAACATTGTTTGTGTTATTGGTGACATACGTCAAGAACAGCGATGAACATATACCCAAAATCATTTTAACTAGACTTGGGTCGAACTCGTTCACTAGTTCATTTTTGCCACAAACCAATGATCAAACCCATTTAAATTACATGGGTTTGATCATTGGTTTGTGGCAAAAATGAACTAGTGAACGAGTTCGACCCAAAATCATTTTAACATTTTAATGTTTTGTCTTGATAAAGAAATTTTTATAAAGCCAACACTTTCTAGAACATTTAAGAACCATCTTTCTCCTCTTTAGAGGTGTCTTTTACGATTTGATAGAAAATAGCCAAAAATTATTGATGTGAGAGGGATTTATTATATGGTTAATATGTTCCACAAAAGTATTTATCTTAGTGCCTATTTTTAGGAAAAAAAAGGGGAACAATACAAAATAATAAGTTTTCACGTGGAAAAATGTTTCCTTTTTTACTCCCAATATTATCCAAAATTTTATACATAGTTGCGAAACATTCCTTACACTTTAGATGTAAGGAATAAGCCAAAAAGAAGAAGCTTTGATCCTCCTAATACAAAACTCCTCCCCCCCCCCCAAAATTGCAAAAGGTTTTTTTACAGGAGTATATAAAACTTTGCGGTGGCAACACTATATAAAGTGGCGGTAATTTTGTCACCTGTTAAGTGATTTATGCTTAGTTGGGTTTGGCATTTCAACATGAATAGACTAATGCTTGAACAACGCGGTAAATGGGACCAAAACAAGATAGTTCACCTTTGTTTGAATGTATACGTCAATAAACAAAATTGCCGTACTTGGAGTGATAATAATCTTCAAGTTTATGTTGAGACACCGTTTCATCCAGAAAAATTGACTGCTTGGGCTGATGGCATCATTGGTCGGTGATTTCTTAAAAACGGCACTGTTCAGAAGGTTACAGTCAATGGTGACCTAAAGTCATGATTACTAACTTCTTCGTTCTTCAATTGAAGAACCATGATGTGCAGGAGTTGTGGTTTCAACAAGACGGCGCAAAATGTCACACAGCTTGTGCCACAATTGATTTTTGGAAGCAAACGTTTGGTAACCGCATAGTTTCACGTTTCGGGCCCGTGAATTGGCTTCCAAGATCGTGCGATTTAACGGCGCTACACAATTTTTTGTGGAAATATGTGATATGTTTATTTATTTTTTTTTTATTATTTATTATTTTTTTTAACAAACACAACACAACCCCCGATGCGATAAGCGGAAAACACCCAGGGTCTATGGCGGGAATCGAACCCACCACCTCTGGACTGAGAGGCTAGCATCGCTACCACTCAGCCACAGGGGCACCACTCAGCACCTAGTCTACGTTGATAAACCCGAAACAATTGACTACTTGGAGGACAACAGCCGCATGTGTTATTGTCAATATACGGCCACAAATGTTGGAAAAAATCATAAAAAGTTGGACCTCTTGATTAGACTAATTCCAGCTCAGCCGTGGTAGACATATGCCAGAAGTCATA
Organism: Tachina lurida; assembly: GCA_944452675.1. Taxonomy (NCBI): domain Eukaryota; kingdom Metazoa; phylum Arthropoda; class Insecta; order Diptera; family Tachinidae; genus Tachina; species Tachina lurida. The sequence goes on from OX101753.1 coordinate 122,095,381, forward strand.
TTTAAATAGTAATGCCAGAATATTATCTAAGTTTAGAAGGAACTGGTTTTGAGTGGAACAATTTTGTGACTTCATAGATGTGTACTTAGAGAGCCCGAAGAAAAATAAAAAAGTCAATTACTGTGGACATGTCTGGTTTTGCTCGCCAGCTCCTCATTTACTACTTTTTCAAAATTATTTGCCTCAATTTTAACGTATTATTTATTTTTTGTCTGGTGATATAGAATTATGTGCACTTTAAGAGAGTACTTTTAGTTTTCATGGTAATTGAACTGTTCTTAAATCAATCCGTGAAATGAGCGGCTTTGGCCTCTATGTGCGTCGATATTCTTATCTTCTTTTTCATCTCCTCTACTATGTAGAATCCATCGTCAGAAAATTTTTGTACAGTCTTATTTATTAAATCAATTTATTTTACACTGATTTCAAATTATTTTTTCATTTTTCAGTTAAATACTTTCTTTTCAAATATCTATCTATCGGCCATGTCACAGAGTTCAATTCCGTTCGGAATCGGAATTCAATCCACCCCATTTTTATAGAAGATGGTGTCTAAAAGACAAAACTAAAATACGGGTATTTGTCAGGTGTGTCCGGACTAGGGGAGGCGGTGGTATGCTGTGTTATGCTCCGGCTAGGGCTTGACATTTTGGGGTTTATTCAATTCCGATTCCGAACGGAATTGAACTCTATGACATGGATGTATATTAAAGCTGCAGGGCACAATGACATTTGACACCATTTGCAAAATTAAGGCATATTATGACAATAAGTTTGCCTCAATGTAAAACCTAGACAATAATCTTACACCACCCCTTGCTAATGTTTTTAAATAGTGCTAATTTTACTTAAATTTGTTGAAATTAAAATGCTTAACAACATTAATAAAAAAGTCATAAAAATTTTATAAAATCATATTTTATAGTGTTGCAAATTGCGTTAAATAAGTTGCTTATGGGTGACCTTAGGGTTGGTTTTAATGACTTTAATTTGCTTAATAATATGATTGCAAATTTATAGTTTTATTTAAAGCATAATTATTATTATGAAATTTAAATTTTATTTCCATTAGCTGCTTCAATTATTAAAGTCACAAATTATCAGCTCGTTAAATTTAGACTTGAAGATGAAAATGATTATGAGAATTTAAGACTTAAGTACAATTGATAGAAAAAATAAAAAACTGTCAAGAACATACCGAATCATGAAGTTGCAATCAAATATAATTATCCTTTGTCATGGTTAAAATTTATTAAATTCAATTTCATTGCTAAAAAAAGTATTGTTTGTAATTTGAAATATTTATTTTTAGAAATTCGCCTGGAACTTAGATTATTGTACTGCGCAGCAGATTTAAATTTAAAAAAATTTATTAGAAGATGATAAAAATTTAAAATTCAAAAAATTTGAGCCTATTATACTCGTAGAACTTTTAAAACTCTAAAACAAAATTTTTAAAGGAGAATAATGTTTAATTAATGCTTTTCAGTTTGATATAGATCTAGTGAGGTAAAGGTTCTTTAAGCAGAAAGCTCCCCACTAAGCGATAGTTGCTGTACCACATATGGTTGGTTTCTTCACTTTTGTCAGTTTTAAGCGTTAACTTTCATCATATCCTAATCTTGTGCTGTGATTAAAATGCACATCATATTGTCTGGGGAAGTACAAATAGCAATAGAAGAGATGAGAAACTTTTAGAATTTGTAATTATTACTAACCTTAATATTTGTAATAGAGGTCAGGAATCTACCTTTATAAGAAGGAACAAATTTCAAAAATATTATTATTTGTGAGTTCTCAAATAGTTTTTGAAAGTCTGTGCATAAGATAAGAGGTTTGTGACTGTTTAAAATATATGTTTGAAGTCTACTGATGATTTGGCTAAGCACCAATGAAATATATAGACAATGCTTAACCACCAGCAAATAAATTTCAATTTAGTTTTTATTTTAATAGCTCACTGAGCAATATATTTATATGAAATTATTACACAACGTGAAGAGCGATATGAGGATTAATTCTGCATCATTGATTCAAAAATTAAATTTTTTTAGTTATGATGTTCTTTGAGTAAATGAGCGATATTTAGTCGTGTATTTATGTATGAAAATACTATTTGCGTTACGTCATTAAATTGACAACCATGAAAAAAATAGAAAACAGAGTTAATTTAAATTGTTTAATAATTTTATTTGAAGCTGAAATCCTTTATGATTTAATTATTTTATACACTGGCCGGCATCAATTCAGGTTGCTTAAAACATTTCGTTGCAATGCAATTAAGAACAAAAAATTGGAATCAAAGAGTCTTACCTAAATAGAAAATTTTCAATCTTATGCTAGGAACACAATTGGGACGAACGACGAATTTCGTCCACCTCGACGAATTCGTCTATAAGAGTTCGCTGCGTAAATTCGTCGTGTGAAGCACAACAACGACGAATTTACGCAGCAAATTCCTCTCTTATATTTGATAAAGTTGGTTGTTTTGTGTACAAAGACAGATAGTGAGAGAGAGAAAATTGTTTTTTCGTCGTTCGTCGGCGTACAAATTAGAAATAAACCTATTGCTATAAACACAATCAAAGGCTACCGACCATCGACTACCGACTACAAAAGTAGCTGGCTACCAAAATAGCCAAGTCGCCAACTACTTAATTCTTTTAACGACTACCGACCACTAACTACAAAAAATAAACATCATTACATTAAACATCATTACATTAAACAATATAATAAATACATATAAACAGTAAAAATGACTATTATATACTTACCAATTTCAATAAAAAAACCAAAAAATAAATATAAATGAAACAAATGAAATGATTATTATTTTTCAATGGTGCCACTATAATAGTTTTTCGCGTTTTTATTAGCGATATTTAATGTATTGAGTTTTTAAAACCATTTCATGCATTTATTGTATTGGCAGCACTAATCTGTTTTTCGTAGCCAAGAAAAATAGAAATTAGCCTAAGTTGTCTACGGGCTACAAAAGTAGTCGTGTAGTCGGTAGTCGTGTAGCGGCTAAAAGAATTATTCTCATAAGCACGCATGTATTCTATTTTTGACATCTTGTAGTCGATGGTCGGTGGACATGATTGTGTTTATAGCATATCTCAGAATTCGTCACGCACGACGAATTTCGTTGTACGGCGGTGTTGTGTTCATTTTCATATGCACACACGTGTTTTATTTTTTATGACGAAAATTCGCACCGAAACGACGAGTCCCAGTTGTGTTCCTAGCATTAGGTTTAAAAAGATTCTCTTCAGTCTGTGTTTCGTTTAACGATTTCAGTAATTTTTTTTACGTTTGCTGTAAGCTGCTAAGATCTCTCTAGTAAGGAAAGATACACACGGTAAGTTGAAAGTTACAGTAACGACAGTTAAATGTTTTGGTTTTTTGAAAATATGAGTATTACGATTAGGCACGTTCCTTGAAGTTTTGCAATCCTGGCTAGTGTTAGACTAGGGACACTTGACCTTAAACGACAATTGCGCTTATTAATGTCATACTGATAAGAAGCGATAAAGCGCTAATAAGGCCTGCCTGAGCGATCACAGATACATTGAATGAAATTGAAATTTCTTAAAAAATATTTTACGAAATCACTGAGAAGAATTCCAAAATGCTTATTAGAAAATTTCTTTACAATTCTTATAACAATATTTTATGCAGGTATTGAGACTTGCTGTACAGTTTTCATATTAAAACCTGCCGGACATAATGTTTTTAGTTTATCTGATAATTTATTTTTAATGTTTCTACTGACTGTTATAGCAATTTTCTTTCCTGTGGCTTTTGCATAACAGTTTTCTTTTTGGAATTTATATTACTCTTGCATTTGGCACAATTCCTTTAAGGCTTAAAGGAAATTTTTCTAAATTGCGTTAGAGGAACTTTTTTGCACTATTAATTTACAATGAGTTCACTTTTTTCCAATGTTAGTCAAAAGAACAGTAGCAATAAAACTAATCATAAGGCATGCAAAAAGAGAAATTTCTTGAAGTAGAAATATTATGTGACTGCAAGCAATAAATAACATAATTTTGTGGCATTTAATGACAGTAGTGAAGCATTTTAGCTGACGTTATGACATAGCTTAGTAATTGTTTATATAATATAATTTTGATATTAATTTAATTTTTTATATTACCGCACTTGCCTTGCACATTCTTTAATCAATGGAAATGAGTTTAAAATGTATTATTTTCTTAAAATGTATTTCAAAAATATATATAGAGTCATAGTCAAAATAAAGTATACTTTAAGAAATTAAAAATAGTATTTTGCATGGTAATACTGGTTTTAACTTCTTAAAGTGTACTTTGTTTTGACTATGACTACGCGCCATTATTTATAAGAATATTTTTCACTAATAGTAGGTTCGAAAAATAGTTTTTCATACAAAATTTGTTTTATAAACCGCGTATAGAACAAAAAATTTAACTAAAATTAAGCCTTACTTTTTAAGCCAACTTTAGGTTGCATGTGTATTTCTTATACCAGCCTCCAAATCACCTTAAAAAGCTCCAATCTACGTGGAAGAACTCAATGACTTTTTTCTAAAAAAATATGACATAAGATTGCGATAATTTATTTTTTCGCATAAAGCTTAGCAAAAACTAGTTTAGTGTTTTTTATTTCCAACTACAGTTGGCAAATATAAAAATATTAAAAGTTTTATTAAGAAACCAGAAAAACAATATCATTGAAACAATGATTTACTTAAAGCAGGAATACAATTCTACAACAAAAGCATAAAAACAGGCTTGGTCCCAGTAAAATAATAAAATACAATAAATAAAAAAAAATCGACATTAAAGTTTTGTGCAGCTTATAAATTGGCTTTTGGCCAGATTGAGGTTTGGCCTTAATGGTAACGTGTAACGTGGCTAAAATATTATGATCTACTTGTACTCGTTCATGAACTGATAAGCGGATTTGCTTAAAAAAAACCAAATACAGTGAATAATAAACGTTTGAAAGTTCTGTGGTTACTTTTTCATTTAAAACAATAGTTTGAGCAAAAACCTGTCTACGACTAAATTTTGAACGATTTAAGCTCAAAGTCCTTGATAACATATTGTATTAAATTTAATTAAGTAAAGTTTTTTCTTCAATATTAGTCCACTCTATGTGTATAGTATTATATCCATTAAGCAGTTCAAATTCAACGAAAGCATTTCAATGTTTTACACGCCGCTAAACAAGTCAACACTAGACCATATCATCACTGGGCGATGTGTTTGTATCTTAAGTCTTTCGTTTAGCCAGCCATGCCATTAAATAAATATCATCTCTTTTCTTTTTTTTTTTTTTTGAAATCCTTAACAATTTAAATACCATAAATTCTTTAATATTTCTATTTAAAGATTTTTCATTTCATTTTATTCCATTTCATTTCATAATGCTTTTATCGCACAACGACTATCAACAATTAAATATAAAGAAATATTTTTATTTACGTTTGTACGACCAAATGATTTTATATGAAATAAAATTAAAAGAATTTTTATGTACAGAAATATTTTATGACAGAGCAAGCAACATTTTTGTTGCAAAAAGTAAATCCACACAAGAGATAAGCAAAAAGAAATAAGAATACAAAAACAAAAAGGGAAAGAACTCATAAGACAACCTACCACTTAAATACTATTATTATCATGATTATTACAACTTATTATTGGCACACATAACTATTATTACTTGTCCTAAGTTTTCAGCCCTTTTTGCGTTAAAGTCCTTTAAAAATTATAGAAAAATAGTGAAAAAATAACAAGAACGTGCGCTCATACTCAACAGTGTAAGAATCAAGAAAAGTTAAGAAAAAACCTGCAACAATAATCATAATAACAACAAATAGTGAAACTGCTGATTGGTAAAAGATGTCGATTATTTCTGTGTATCTATAGTACAGCAGACAAAATGAATATACTTAAACATGTGAACACACATATGTTGAGGTTTAAAATATAATTTTTATTATTTAATAAAAGGCATATTTAGGGAGTACAAAAAACAAAAACTAAAACAAAGTCTTATCGAAGACATGGGCCCATACATTAATGCATACAATATTAGTCAATCGTTAACCAAATTGGTACCATGACTTTACATCCTTTTTTCCAGTATCCATTTTTTATCCTAGCACTCCCACATACATTCCATCTGCTCGTAATACTAATCCATCTAACCTAGATTTAGCTTTGTCCAATATAACTCAATTTATTTCTAACCCTCTAACTATTAATGATTCAAGCTCTGATCATTTACCAGTTTCTCTCAAAATATCGACAACCATGCCTATAAAGGAAAATCTAATTTATCACTTTGAGCGGGCCAATTGGGATAAATACAAACGTATTGTAAGAAACTCATTGGGTAATGATTTAAATTCCATATTGCCCAGTACTAGGGTTTGGGATTTCCCGGACTTTTTCACTTCCAGGGAAACGGGAATTAAAAAATCAAGTTCCCGGGAATTCCCGGGAATTAAATTAAATTAAATACATTTATTAAATGAAAGTTGGTGAAATTTCGATTGTTTTATTAATGTAAGCATTCTTTTGAAATAAAAGTTAATAAAAAAGCAGTTCTAAGACAAATTTTTAAGAATTTTTAATTGAATTTAAGCAAATGGAATAAACTTATTACACAGCAAAAGATCATATAAAAACCAATTGACGACTGTTACCACAATTAGTAGACAATTTTCTAATAAGACCTACCTTCCACACAATAATAAGAGTTTGCCTTGCATGTTTCTCATTCTTTTTGAAAAAGTTCCAGGCGGTTTCTTATCGTTAAGTACAAGCAGGTTACAGTACCATACTTCGCTGCGCCGAATTTTGAATGCCCTGAGCCACAGTATGTCTAAGTGTCTTTCATTTTATTTCTCCTAAAATATTTTCTGCAGGGTTTCCATAATAGCGTCTACTTGTAATCAATTTAAGTTTCGTCAACTCAGAGTTCTTACAGCTTAAAATTTTCACTACACTTTTCAAAATTTGTTCACTAATTCGGCGAAAAATCACTTCAAGTTCGCTTAGCATCGAATTATTTACTTTAGGAAATGATTATCAGGCATGTTCTAAAAATCACATTTTTCAAATCACTAGTGATTTTAAAAGTAATGATGGTCATGCAGATATTTGTTCGCTCTTTTTTTTTTAATTTTTCTATTGCATAGAGCATCAAATATCATTTCTGAAAAAACATTATCGTATATGATTTTAAAAACGTCTACAGGACCATTATTACTTTTAAAATCACTAGTGATTTGAAAAATGTGATTTTCAGAGCATGCCTGTATATCATTGCAATCATTGATACTTATACAATTTATTCCACTTTTTTTAGGAGATATGGTATGACCTCAATTTAATGGAATTTTTATGAAATTTCAGACTAGATTTGAATAACTCACATTTTTATTTTATACTAAAAAAAACATGGACATTTTACTTCTTGTTTATCGGAGTCGAAAGAATTCTTTCTTTCTTACAGTTACATTTAAAACAAAAACTCAATTTAAATTTTAAGATTAAAAAATTTCCTTCGAACAAGGTATATGTAAGTGTTTAAACAGACGATGAAAAACGTGTCAACGTTCGTGTAAATTTCAATTCAAACGAACTTTTGTAATATATAAAAAATAATAAGTTTTTATATTAAAGTAAAATTGGATTATAATTTCTATGTATTTATGAAATAACATGCACTTTTAATTTCCCGTTTTCCCGGGAAAATCTCAAAAATTTCCCGGGAATATTAGACAGACATTTCCCGGGATTTCCCGCCCGGGAATTCCCGTTTCCCAAACCCTACTCAGTACCAATGCCATAGATGACAGTATCATAGATTTTACGACTACATTACTTGAAGCTGTTAGACAAACGCTTCCTAAATCCCCACCTAAGACTAATTACATCAAACTTCCCGATTACATTCTAGGTTTAATAAAACTAAGGAATCGATTTCGTAGAGAATGGGCGAGGTACAGGCAATTATCATTTTTCCTTTTAATGAATAAATATACACTTCTTATTCGCAACGAAATATATTCATACAGGAATCGACAGTGGAATAAAAAACTAAGCACAATAAATAAGGGAACAAAACCTTTCTGGAATGTCACGAAAATCTTAAAGAATAGGACTAATAAGTGTCACTCTCTTTTAACCAATGATACCGCTCTAATTTCAAGCGAAGATAAGGCAAATGCATTTTTGGAAAGATTTGAACTTAATCATAAGGTATCTGAAGATATGGGTCTTGCTAACCACTCATCTATTGTTAATTATGCTATTAACAATTTTGATTCAACAAGTTTTAATACACCTGTTTCCAAACTCATGGCAGTAGACGATTTGCTAGTGCTTATAAGCAATCTTAAGAAAAGAAAATCTTGTGGTTTAGATAAAATAAATAACGATATGTTAAATAATCTACCCAGACTTGCCGTAAAACGCCTTACAAATATTTATTACTCCTGCTTGATCCACCAGTATTTCCCTAATTCAAATTAAAACGGCAAAAGTTATACCCGTCCCCAAGCTGGGAAAACAGCTTAATAGGGTTGAAAATTATAGACCAATAAGCCTTTTAAGCGGCCTAGGAAAACTTCTGGAGAAAATCATCACTGAAAAGATGTTAACGTTTATTAATAATAATCATATTATACCTGATGAACAATTTGGCTTTAGAAGGTCACACTCGACTATTCATCACATCAAAAGAATCTGCAATGACGTGAAAAATGGTTTGGCATCAGGACAATCGACTGCGCTTGTATTACTCGATGTTCAAAAAGCTTTTGACTCGGTGTGGCATAATGGCCTAATTTATAAACTTGTTCAATTTAGTTTTCCCATGTTTCTAGTCAAGTTAGTTAGAAATTTTTTGAACGATAGATATTTTTGTGTTCCTTTTGAAAATTGCTTTTCGGATCTTAAAAAAATTCCAGCAGGTGTTCCGCAGGGATCAGTCCTGGCCCCAACTCTATTCAACATTTATTGTGCTGACATGCCCTCAATCAGTCCCAGCAAATTCGCATCCTACGCAGATGACCTGTTTATTTATTTCACACATGAACTCAGTCAAAATATTCTGACGGAAATTCAATGTTCACTGGACCATTTAGAAGAGTACTACGCTAAATGGAAAATAAAAATTAATCCTGATAAGACACAAGCTATATTTTTTACGAGGAAAAGAAAATCTTGTTATCTACCTAATCACGATTTAACTCTGTTAGGGAGGAGCATCAATTGGTCCATTAATGTTAGATACCTGGGTATCTGTTTAGATACCAAACTCACTTTTAATGTACATATCTGCAATGTTATTGAAACGGTAGACAAATATAAAAAGATTCTATATATGCTTATTAATAGGAATTCTCTTCTCAATAACGAAAACAAAATGTTGATAGAAAACAATCTTTCAAGCTGTAATAATACTTTATGGTTGCCCAATTTGGGGTCATTGTGCCAAAACCCGATCAATATCGACCAGCTGTTTTCTAATGATGCAGTTACATTCCATAAAGGCTCAGTTACCCGACTGTAATGTAATGTAGCTGCAACAGTAGGATACAGCTGATCGATATTGTTATGTGAAAAGTAATGCAAATGGCTAAAGAGATGTAATGTAATGTAACCTACTTTTCATATGAAAATATCGATCAGCTGTTTCATACTATTGTAGTTACATTACATTACCGTCGGGTAACTGAGCCTTAATAGTCGGCTAACTGATGTATACGTTATACGTATACGTATGTATGTACGTACATACATATGTTTTTGCACACTTACATACATACATACAAACATATGTTTTTGCTTACAATTTATTCAGTGTTGTGAAATGAATTTATTTTGTGTTTTTCAACACTGAAACAAAAACTAGATTCACTTGGATCTCGAGTGACATCATCAGAACATTGCATGCTAATGGAATTAATTTCTATTCGAATTGAATTGTACCCAATGAATAACCTTATGCGCACTTAGACTGAGAAAATCCATATTTTTTTTGCACTTCAAATATAAATGTTAAAAACAAAAGAACAAATTGCATCAAAATATTTGAATAAATACCTGAAATTGGTGGCTTCATAGTTAGATTTGAGGAGCTGGCGAACAAAATCAATCTAGTTCCGATAACTATTTTATAGGAGGGACAAATAACTGGACTGCCTAGATACGTATATACTAGCAGAGAAAAAGTCGGTTTTCGTTATTTTTGTTAAGTTAGGATGGAACTGATTTTTAATGGAAAAATTTTGTGACTTCATAGATGTGTGCTGGGAGAGCCTAAAGAAAAATAAAAAAATCAGTTACTGAAGACATGTCTGGTCTTGTTCGCCAGCTCCTCGTTTATTAATTTTTCAAAATCACTTGCTTCAATTTTGACGCTTTACTACAAAGGCACTGTAAATACTAGTGATGAAGAATTATGTGCACTTTAAGAGAGTACTTTTAGTTTTCATGGTAATTGAAATTTTTTTAAATCAATCCGTGAAATGACCCGCTTCACCCCCTACGTGCGAAGACACTCGTATATATTTTTTTTATATTTAATACTTGAATCCATCGTCAGGATCCGGAAATTTTGGAAAAAAGTGCAAAATTGTTGTACAGTCTTATTTATTAAATTAATTTATTTCACACTGATTTCATATTATTTTTTTCATCATTTAGTTAAATAATTTTTTTTTCAAATATCTGTCAATATTAAAGGTGTCGGGCACAATGGCATTTCACACCATTTGCAAAAATAAGGCATATTATGACTATTATGACATAAAGTTTGCTTAAGCATTATTCACGGTCAAAATGCATGACCTGCATTATAATAATATTAGTGAAATTTTATTTGTATGAGTCACACCGACGATGCTTGAAGCAAAATCAAAATTTTTTGATTTTTGCACATGCATGTATGCACCACAATCAGAACAAGGTGAGCTACTAAAAGCAGTGGGTTATACAAAGAACTGTCAAATTCTATAAGTAAAAAATTTTTGTATGTAGTTTGACAATTGCGTTGCAATTAGCTTGTAACAAGATGCTATTAATTTATCGTGCAATGATTGCACGTGTATTCTCAGTTCTTCATGCATGCTTGTGTCATGCATTTTGACCGTGAATACTGCGCTTTGAAACCAAGGCAATAATCTTGCACCACCCCTTGCTAATGTTTTTAAATTTTATTTAAAGTTGTTGAAATTAAAATGCTTAACAACATTAATAAAAAGTCATAAAAATTTTATAAAATCATATTTTATAGTGTTGCAATTTGCGTTAAATAAGTTGCTTATGGGTGACCTTAGGGTTGGTTTTAATGACTTTAATTTGCTTAAAAATATGATTGCAAATTGATATTTTTATTTAAAGCATAATTATTATTATGAAATTTTAGTTTTATTTCCATTAGCTGCTTTAATTATTAAAGTCACAAATTATCAGCACGTTAAATTTATACTTAAAGATGAAAATGGTTATAAAGGTAAGGATAGGTAAGCTTATGCGAGTACAGTTTTATTTTGAATAATAAAGCGAACTCAAAAACTTTGATTTGTTGGCACATAGGCCGCAAGCGTGTCCTTGAGCAGCTTACCTAAACTTTAATTTTTCTTAACTAAAGGTACAGTCGCACTTGACAAACATTTGCCAAAAAAAGCGTAACCAGTAAATACTTATGCAAACTTTTTTGCTTCAGACACTTGTTTATTAAGTTAATTAGTTTCATATTTAACAAATAGATAAAGTTATAGAATAGAATATTATTGGAAACTATTGAACTTAATAAGCACGTGTCTTAATCAAAAAATGTCTCATTAGTATTACTGGTTTTGTTTATTTTGGACAAATGTTGGTCAAGTGTGACCGTACCTTAAGGTAAATGTAAATACGAGTACTTTATCAAATTTCCGAATTCTGCATTAAGTCGTTCAATTTTTGTGTTATCGTTATATGAGAACAGACCACTGTGCTCCGTGAGCACTAAGCACTAACCTCATTTAGTTCTTCTTCCAACCATTGTGATATCATATCTAGATAGAATCATGATATTTGCTATCGCTACATCACCTGCGCATTCAACGGTTTTAATTTTCATGGATTCCAATTTTTTTATTAGAATGATGATCATATTCCAACAATACGCTACGTTGAAGTGTACCTGTGGCTGAGTAGTCAGTCCAGAGGTCATGGGTTCAATTTCCGCCATAGACTTTGGGTGTAAATAAAATCTACATGAGGCTGGCTGGTAATGGTATCTGTTCCTATTGCCGAAGTAATGTTTCTCCTTAGTAACAAATTTTCAAGAATGAAGGGTACCATGCTATGGTCGCTCTGATATAAATATCCATCATTCTCTACAGTATTTTTAAAATAATCTTAAAAGTATGGGTCTAAAATCCTTCGCTTTGGTCTGTGATCCATTCTCTCTCTGGGGAATGAATATTGCCCAGCCATATCTAGCCCAGCTAAGTGAAATATATGATTATAACATATAGGCTCTGTACATATTGAGTAGCTATGGAATTGCAGGATCCCATCCTGATGATTTTAAAGGGATGCAATCTTTGGGAAAGCTTTCTTTTATCCACAGTAGTGCTTATGGATACAGAAGACTAGGTATTTTGGACGGAGACATAAAGGCTCCGCCAGATAACTTTTTTTTTTGAAAACGCTATAAAAACATCGAGTATAGCTTCGGCTGTGTGGCAGGTAGCGCCATCCTGTTAAAACTAAATGTTTCCAATATCCTCCTCTTCAATTTTTGTGAACAAAAATTCGTTCAACATGGCCCGATAACGGCCACTTCTCGCTCATTTTCGAAAAATTGTCCAATTATGCCTCTGGACCGAAATCCGCGCCTAACAGTGACTCGTTTTGGGTGCGTCGGCCTTTCAATGTATACGTGCGGGTTTTCTGTGCCCCAAATGCGACAATTTTGCTTGTTTACATACCCGCCAAGATCAAAATAAGCTTCATCTGAAAAGATGATTTTTTGGAAAAATTGGCATCTTCTGTAAGTCGATCGCAGCCCACTTAGCGAAGCGTTGTTCAAGCGTATACACAACCATATTCGTCCAGCGGAAGGATAATTATCTGTCAAATCAGACATGACATAAGTGTTACCATTCACGAAATAAGCACTAGTTGAAAAAAAAAACGTTAGATGGCGGACCCTTTATATAAGTCTTTTATCGCGAAAATTACACCGTTTAACCTATTATGGGGCTGTGTTGTTCCTAAACATTTATAAATTCCAATCAGGGGCATATTTTTGGTAGCAAAATGAAAAAGATTTTAAGAAAAGAGTTTTAAGATTTTCGACCTGGTTTGTTTCACTTTAACGAGAAGACAGCTTTAACGAGAAAACTGCTCAAGTTTGGTTTTTAAGGGGTGAAACGGGTACAAATATGTAATTTTGCTATTTTTTCTATTTTTGGTATAAAAACAATTTCTAGAACAACTTCAGCTTCTTTCTGGATGAGAACGAAGCCATGAAGAAGATACTAGTATACATAAATTTGTATTATATGATAGGTTAATTCAGGAAAAAATCTTTTAAAATTAAAGTATAAAAATAAAAAAACACCTTGATTATTAAGTTCTTGTTTCAGATGATCTCCACAGAGAAAAAACTGCCTCATAGAATCAATAAGATTTTCTCTATGAACCGTTTTTAGGCTAAGGGGTATCCCAGCAAAAAGAAGCGAATATTTTTTCATAGAGATTCCTTATTGTTTTTATGTGGTAAATCTTGTTAATTTTATCTAGAAGAAAACCACATAAAATCAAGAAGAAATTTTATTATTCAGAATTTTTTTTACTCAATTTCCGTTATTTTTGGCTCCAAAACAACAATCTATAGAGAAAAACTTCTTCATTATAGTAGGTTTTCTTATAAATTGTAAACTATAGGGATTTCTTATTGATTTTGTTAGGTTGCCTTCTTGGTTTTTTTAAAAAGGGTTTCTTCTTGATTTTATTAGGTTGCCTTATTGATTTTTTCAATAAGGGTTTCTTCTTGATTGTAGTAGGTTCCTATATGATTATGTGTAAAGCATCTTACTGATTATTTTAATAAGAAAATCTTCTTGATTTTATGAGGTGTTTTGTTATTTCGTTTCTATAAATAGACATACAGACAATTTTTTTCATGATCTTTTTCATTTTTGTATAAGAATGTTTGCACAATAATTTCAATGGTTATTCAGGCTGCTTGTTAGCATATTGGTTAGAGTGCTTGTCTATCAGGTAGAAGTTTGCTGGTTCAATACTTGGTGAGTAAGTTAGTTAAGAATAAAACATAATGTGTATGTATATATGTATGTATGTATAAATAAATAACACCCTGCAGGAGAATAGGTTTCAATTGTCTAAAAGATACTAGTATAATTACTAGAACAGCAAGAACTAGTGCGAAAAGGGTTAAAGTTGTTGTATAAAATTACTAGTTCTGATGAGTACTAGTATATGAAGTAGTTACAAGGCACCACATTGCAAAATAAATTTTGAATGTCTAACAGAGCACTTGCACTGTAAGCAAATTGGTGTTATGTATACAATTATTAAAGTTTTAGCTTCACCTATAAATAATTATAATCAAATAATTAAAATTAACCTTTTGTATTTTTGAATTTTGATAAATAATTGCGAATTTTAACTAGCAGTTGTCACTGGGTAACAAAGGAATAAAACCACCAATTTTATAGAATTTATCTGTGCAAAAGAACTGGCAATTAACTAGTCCTAAACTAGTACCCATGGTACTATGTAGTAATTTTCTAAACACACTCAATGCTAATTTGAGCATTAACATGTTATAGGAAAGTTAACGGTTGGGAACTAGTGGTGGTGGCTTCTGTACTAGTAAAATACCAGTTGGACACTAGTTCGATCTCCTGCAGGGCATCTACAATATACTACAACACACATACATATGTATGTAATGGTATAGGATTTAAATGAAAATACATAAGTACAGAGAATAAAGACGCAATTTTTTTATTGAAAAAATCAATAAGATAACCTCATAAAAACTACAAGATTTCTTCTTGATTTTTTCAAAAAGGTTTTCTCTATGAAATTAATAATATTTCCTTATTGAAAAAAAAAACATAGAGATTTCTTATTAATTTTGTTCTATTTGATGAGGTATTTAGTAGGCACTGTTTTCTCTGTGTACATTAGCAACAGTGAAATGTGCATAGGATCAATTTCAGTGCATTTTTAATAAAAAAAATTATTTTACTGAATAAGTAAAGTAATAATTTGGAACTATTAGTGCGTTAATAAAAGTTAAACGTAAAAAATCGTTTAATTAGGGAAATCAATCGCTGATTATACATGCAACTAATTGTAAATTAAATATGTGTTTATCGTTACCTTAATATAGAAAAGCCCTAACGCATTATTTGTTTGAAACTGCGATTTTCAATACATTAGATATTCTTCTATCAAAATATATAAGAAAAATCGATTTCAAAAAAATAATGAGTTAGGGCCTTTCTACAATTAAACAATTTTACAATATACCCCCCTGTTCTGAAAATCACGGTGATTTCAAATCACTTGATTTCAAAAGTAAACTATTAATAGCTGACTTGGTAATGGGAATTTATTGCGTTTTAAGTATTTTTCATTTATAATAGCATATTTTCTTCCAACTTCCAAAGCTATAAAGCGTAAAATATACAAAAGCAATGATTTAACTTTTATTAATTTTTACAAATCACCGTGATTTGGCATGTCGTGATTTGCAGAACAGGCCCGATAAACACATTTTCTTAAAACCGGCAACACTGCCCTAAGTTTTCTGTTTTCTTTATTGAATAAAACATGAGTAGTTAAAGAAAAATAGAGTTGCCATGTAATAGTTAACTAGTGTTACTGTTTTTTTGTTTGTTTTTGTTTTTGTTTTTGTAAAAAGAAGCTCTCCACCCAACAATCACTTCAACTGTAGCTCAATCACCTCTACTTTGTTTTGGCTTCGATAATGAAAGAAGAAACAATAAAAATAGTTTGCTTTTGCTGCTGCTATTTCTAGTTGTTGCTGCAGTCCTTAAGTGCAATTTTTATTTGGACTTAAACATTGTTTGAATTTTCTTCTGACTAACGTGGTTTTGTTAGTGGCAGTGACTGCCAGTGTGTTTGTTTATTTGTTTGTTTATTTTTACTATTTTGCCAGTTACCAGTTACCTTGATGGTCGTTCACTTCAAACTATTACCGCTGCTTTTATAGACCATGTTTTTGTTTTCTTTTGCACTTTAGTGTTTTGTTTGTTACATTCTCTCAGATTTCATTTGACTCTTCTTGCAAGTCAGCTGCATGTTCCCAGCAAAAAACTTTGCCTACTAGAATGCAAAAAAGTGTATGTACTCCTCAGTCGTAAGTGCTTACAATTTGACTGAATAACCCATTATTTTAGTTTGAGAAGTTCAAAAAGTATGCGGTACCCTATACTTTTTGCCTACAAACATGCAAAAGTTAATACATTACTGATTGCCTAAGAGTACTCAAAATTTAATGGGTTATTTTTTGCTTACAAATATGCAAAATTTTATAGATTAATTTTTGCTTAAACTTATTCTTAATTAATTTGCTAGTTTTTATAATTAAAATAATTTTCACGATCAATAAATTTTTCTCTAGATATATTTCCTTATTAACTGGAAAGCACTACAATAAGTACTTTCACGTAATGATATAAATAAGTTCTTATTTTATTCATTACAGGGCATTCATTACTACGCACATAAAATAATTACATAAATAAGTATCAGTCATTACTTTGTAAGCCATTAAACGAGTACTACCCATTACAAAATTTCGAAAATTTTTTGCTGGGTTGTTACAAAGTTTTCAAAGAGATACCGAAAAATAATTTCAACACTTACCGGACTTAGTTTTCAAAGAGACTGGCCAAGAGCAAAAGCAAAAATACAGAACATTTGTTAGTTAGAAAAGTCAAAAACATTTTCAAACACAAGACTCCATTTGGTTTCAAGCCAAGGCGCTAAAAAGTTGTCTCAATCATTAACAATTGCTTAGTGTTTTTTTTTTTTCACAGAAAAACAATTTTAACAAAACGAAATAGTTATGAGAAACAAAGAAAAAATTTTCTTTAAATGCGAGTAAATAAAATTGCAGGAGGAAAAAAAAGAATACAACAATTGCAAGTATGGTTCGATAATAAAAGCACACATGTAGAGAGTGGGATAGAAACTCATTAAAACGTCCCACAGAAATACCAAATATTTCTGTTCTTGTGCTCTTTAGAGATGGAGCTTGCATATGAGTTCATCATCCCGTTTGTATCGTTCACAATAATCTTTTGTGATACCATAATTTGTTAGTACTATTTTATCGGGTCCTACACGCAAAGAAAAGATATGGTTGTAAAATGGTTGAGGAAACAATATTATGTTCTTTGAAACAAATGTGTGGTCGTTGTTGTTATTTGAAACATTACGATAAACAGAGTAATATTTGCATTTAATAATTACATTATTATATTCATAGAAAGTGCGATGTGGTTAGAGAGTAACAATATAGTTTTGTTAAAAATTTATGACTACAATATAATTTGTATTATTGTGTAAAAATAATATGATGTAAATAACAATATAATGTTATCCAAAACCATACTATGTTAAGTTTTAAAAAACAAATCTTTTTCAGAAACATCTTCTGTCAGTTCAGTTTTTCGTTTGTAAGTTATCGGTAGTGGACGCGTGGTGTTAAATAAATAAAAAAAAGTATAAACAAAAGGGTAGATATGTCTGTATGCACATATATGTTAGTATACATTTCTATACATACATACATACATTTTATTTCAACAATATTAATTTATTTTTATTTCGGATTTACCGCACAAACAAAAAAACGTTTAAACAAAAGAGTTGCCAATAAATATATGATTAAAAAACAAACTATTATTTTTACATAAAATAATACTATGGTCGTATTTAACAATATTTATAACAATATTATAATAATATTAGAACATGGTATGGTAAGTGTCAATTATATTTTAGTCACATCTAACAAAATTGTTGTCTTATTTACAATAATAAGATTAGTTATAACAAAGTTAACTATTTTTGTAAATAGTATTATTATTAACTCAGAAAATAATATTATTTAAACCTTGCTTTTCCATTGAAAATAATATGATTTGACTGTAACCATATAATTCAGTCATAGTATGTTGCTGTTTGATTATGGTTACCTCAACCATATTTTTTCTTTGCGTGTAAAAATTGGAAAAGTGTATTTAATGATACTCGTACTTTTGAGTTTAATTCTACCATGTTCACACTTATATTTTTAAACATGTTTAACACGAGTTTTCCAAAAACTAAACACAACCGTTCACATTATATTTGAGATGATTAATTATTGTATTTGTAAGAAATTTCGATTTCAATTATGTTTTATTTTTAAACAAGAACTTTTTTTGTAAATAATTATAATTTTTTTGAGTAATTGTTGTGTCTTAAATAATTTTTTTCACGTGCCGTCACGTAACAACACAAAGTTGCCAGAGTTGTGAAAAATGCGCTGAACATACTCCACATACGAGTTTATCAAAGTGTTTAAATTTAAAACACCGTTTCTGAGATGTTTAACCAAACAAACAAATGTATGGCAAAACATCTAAAAATCGTCGTATTTAAGCTCTTAAGCACGAATAAGGAGTTAAACACGTAAATGTGAACTTACTATTACCCTTTGTTTCTACAGGCCACACGAACGACTTGAGTATTAAATGTATATGGATTTTTGAGTAATTTTCAATAATAATAAATTGAAAAAAAGTGTTCATTTAACATTTGACTTATGCCCTAATTCTCTTCGACGAATGTATCGTCTTGTTTATGGACGAAAAAAGAAGCAGTATTGATTCTTTAAACCGATTATTATTTATTGTCTATGCTAGAAGGTTCGTATATTTGCTTTATGATTTTGTTCTAAACATTATATCCATTTTTCATATATTTTTCAAACTGTTGTATAATAATTTAATTGAAGAAAATAATTTAGAGGCTTCAAAGACAAGAACTCAGAAGCATTTTCAAACAAATACGTCCTAAATCTTCTTACTGAATTAGGGCATTATTTGTTTGAATTATAATATACGTATCTTTACTTATTTACGTTCCTTTTAATTGTTAACGTTTCGGGTGCCTCGATAGGCTAGTGACTAGTGTCCTAGCCAATCAGTGTTGAGGGTGTGGGTTCGATTCCCACCATAGACATTGATCTGTTTCACTATCATTACTGAAGGTATTTGTTACTGTTCTCGTTTAAATTAAGTTATGATATAATTTTTAATTGTATTTTTTAACAATGTTAACAGATATCAGTAAGAATATTTATCCCTGAATATGTTGGAAAACCCCAACAAAACAACGGACACATTGAAAATAAAATGAAAAACACATTTTCTTTATATTTAAAAAAAAATTAATGGCCTTAAAAGCTTAAAAAGATATAATATCAATAAAACAGCACTAATTTTTATTAAACTAAGGTCGGTAAAGTACATATAAATATATATAGATCATGACGCACCTCATTCGGCAGATTTAACTCTATCGGGCTATTTGCTATTTCCAAAATTAAAAAAATATCTAGGTATTACGAGATTTGTGGATTTTGTGGGTCATGCCATAAACAGCGTATCAAAGCGATTGAATATCGCTGGTAAAAGCGTATCGTAACTAAAAGAATATAATGTTTTAAACGTTTGTTATTTTCTGGATAACTTAATCCAGTATTGGGACTGCCCTCGTACGTTAAAAAAAGGCACATCGTTCATTTATTTCAGTAACGGCACAATTGCAAAATTGTAACTTGTAAGTTGATAATGATAACTAATTTTCGTAGCGTTGTATAAAAATTTCATAGAAATATCTTGTTTGTTAAACACTTGGGAGAAAAATTAAATTTTATTTTCTCATTAAATTGTGTGAAAATTTAAGACTGTTTTTTATTGTAAAACTATTTTTTGTTGTTATAATAAATGGGCGATATGTATACTAGAGAATGACAAAAGTATCGTTTTAAGTACTTTTTTTTAGAAAACAAACATAACACAGTTAAAAATAAAAAATACGCTCATATAAAAATACACGCCTTAACTTTAAACCGAATACGTATGACTATAAATATCCAACAATTATATTTAAATACATTAATGCCCTAATTCAGTAAGAAGATTTAGGACGTTTTTGTTTGAAAATACTTCTGAGTTCTTGTCTTTGAAGTCTCTAAATTATTTTCTTCAAAACAGGTTGTTGTCTTTGATAATGAAAAATAAGAATATTATTTCCATGTTTTTGAAACATAAAAATTAAATTAAAGTATTATACAATAGTTTGAAAAATATATGAAAAAATAATGTTTGGAACAAAATCATAAAGCAAATACACGCAACTTCTAGCATAGACAATAAATAAAAATCGTTTTAAGGAATCACAACTGCGGCTTATTTTCGTTCATAGACAAGACGTTGCAATCGGCAAGCAGAATAAGAGCATAAAATTTATAGACTGTATGAGCCACACATGCGTATATGTGACAGCGCATAGAGAAAGGGACCTAAGGGTAAAAAAAAATCAATTTTCACTTTTTTTTTGATGTGGACAACATCTGAGCATCGAATGAGACCGAACCCATGCCCCAAAAAGTGTTCCCTCCCAGAGATACGCGTTTTATGAAATTAATGGTACACTAAAGATACACGTATTTAAATCTTTAAAATGGCTCTCCTGAACAAAACCGGTTTTTACCCTTAGGTCCCTTTCTATTTTGCGCGTCACATATACAAGGCTATTTTATTTACATACACATAAAGTAAACAGATACACACACACACGCACACTTTTGCCATTCCATTTTATATACATATAGAAATGTGGCGAAGTACGAATAAATATCCCGAATAGCAGCGGCTATATAAGTATGAGATGAGTATTTTAGCTCTAGCGTATTTTAGTTTTTTGCATAAAAGAAGTAAACATGGTCTTGTATGTTGGAATCCTCTTTAAGACTCAGTTAGCGGAGTGTAAAGGAATGTAACTGAAACGGTAGGAAACAACTGATCGATATTGTTATGTGAAAAGTAATGTAAAGATTCTTATATTCCATCTCTATAATCATTTTCATTACTTTTTATATGTATAACAATATCGATCAGCTGTTTCCTACCGTTTTAGTTACATTCCATTACAGTCGGCTAACTGAGCTTTTAGCCCTAGTTGCTTAAGAGAAAATATGTAAGGGTAAGAATTGTTTGCGCTACAACTACGTTTATATGCAGTTACTAAAATTAGGACTATAAACTTATGTATGTATATTTTTATAAGTATTAATTGTCATTCTTTGCTGTACACATATGAATTTGAGATTAAAAGAACGAACTGGAAAAATTTAAATAATATTCCCTAAAAGACTGTTACTTATTTATATATTTTTAACGTTAATATTAGAGATCTTTACCCTACTTCCTATTTACATATACTTGTATATTTAAATTAAATACACATTAAGGAAAATATAGGGTATATATTATTCGACGTGGCTGGCTGTAACCTCTTTTTATTCTCGTAGATTTTCTTAATTCCCTGGAATTCTCTTGCAATTATCCTCCACTATTTATTGCTACGTAGATCAAAGAACAATATGAGGTCGGTTATTTTTTATATTAAAATAATTTAAAGTAAATAACTTTAAAAATTGTCTGTATGAAAAATAAGCAAAAAAAATTATAGTTTTAATAGTTATGGGTTACATTGGCACCACGCATAAGTATGTCTGGACATACACATACATACATTTATACATACAAATATTCTTCTTCCTAAAGGAATATTTTTATTATAATTATCAATGAACTCAGAATTGCTAGAAGCGCAGAAAACTCTGCATGGAGAGCGGAACAATCCGCTGAATTCTTATATTCGTTAAAAAAATGATTTTTGAGACATCTTTAGATTTAATTGAACTGTAGTGAATTTTAATCAGAAATAATTTCTTAATCAGGCTTGAGTTCAGTAATTTCAATTCTTATTGAATGAAATATTTTTATTAATTAATGTGAGTATCTAAAGAAGAGAAGAAAAATTAAACTAGACTTTATTAGCTGGGGGAAATACCGATATTTTTCTGTGCAGCCACGCACTTCATCAGCACCCATGTCTATCTACTGGGGTAAAGATTATTATTAACATCAGCTATTTAACTTAAATTTCTATGAAAATGGAATATGAGAATTGATTGTGTATACAATTATTGATTTACCTTTGGCAAACACATTTGTAAGTATCACTATTCATTTTCTGTTTTTCCATTTTCTATTTAGGTTAGCACGAAGTTATATCACTCTACCTATGTATGTTTAACTATTCTTACTTATCTTTTACGATCATCACATTAATTATTTTTACTTATTCGATGCACCATCGGTACATACATATAAGTATTATTGTAGTGGCTTTATGTTACTTTGTTTTTGCTTTCTACAATTGACTTCGCTTTACCAGCATTCTGAAGAAGTGATAGCCAAGTGAACAGTGATCGCTAAGTGAACATATTTTTGTCACGTGATTTTTTTCACAATAATTTTTGTCAGAAACAAATGCACCAAAATATGGAGATCATTCTTAGGTCGTGCGGTATTAGTTCTCCGTAAAAACTTTGTCATGTAAGAAATGTAAGCAATTTGCTATCATATTCTTGTAGTTTTAACTTCTTAGATGGGTTTTTGCTCACAGTGATAACTAACAAACAATTCTCAAAGCAAAACTGCAACAAGTATCAAAAAGCTTTCATACCTTTTCCGACTTTTCATTAATAAGGCTTTAGCCTTCAAATTAAGGAATAGATTCATTTCGTTTTTTGAACTAGTTAAAGATATAGATAAATTTGTTGTGTATTTCGTTCATCGAAGAGTTTTGAACTTATTTTGGAGTTTCATTAGAATTGCTTGCTTAGACTACGCGTTCTCAGATCTTTCAAGTTGGCCACTGTTCTAGCTGTACCAAATTTCAGTTCGTGTACTACACGATGGTATAAGATCTTATTTTTGTACAAAAGCTTATTAAAGGTGGCGTCTATGGCCTGTAATTACTGCCAGAAATGCCCTTGACTTCTACAGAATGGATTTTACTTAACTAAAGTCAGATAAAGAACTATGTCTTGCTCTGAAAGTTTTTATATTAATTGTATAACAGATTATATAATCCTAAATATTTGTCATTTTCTAGATGGTAATTGTACTGTACAAACGGCCACATAGCCCCTGTCGTAGCGTTCGTTATGCAAGACGTATTTCGGCTGGTGGACTGACTATGACTGTGGGTATTTTCATATATTAAAATTTATATTAATTCATTTATATTAATTCATCATTATATTAAAATTTAGGGGAACATAACTATAAAGGAAGTAAAACATAAAGTAGACACACAGAAAAAACTATAAATGTAAAATCACCATGCAAAAAGTTTGATTCAAATTCATTCAAATCACATCATATTTACAAGAAATAATATGTTGTTTAAGTGTGTTGGTGTTTATTTGCTTTGTTCTTAGTTGTGTGATTTGTTTTGGTATCATTGTTGTTTATTTTGGTGTTTTTAAATAGCCGACAAACTGCCACTGGCTGGTAAGCAGGGTACTAGTCTTCCAGTCGGAGGATCGCAGGTTCGAATCCTGGAGTCAAGTCAAAGTATTTTGTATTTTTTAACTAAAGCTTTCCAAATAAATTATATGTTAAATGATCAATGAAATAAAATTGAATTAAAATTCTATTCATCATGCTTCATATTTAGTGTGTAACTAGAAAATATTTGAAGTTTTTGTGGTTACAAACGTGCTTACCATGTTTACTACCACCGTACGAGTTCAAATCTTGGCCGGGGAAGCCAATTTATATGCAAACAAATATTTGTCTGATGTCTATGTCAACCACACATTAGTTAAATCTATATATATAAAACAGGATGTGTGTATGTATGTATGTATGTAACGTATGGACTCCAAAACGGCTGGGCCGATTTTGATGAAATTTTCAGGGAATCTTCAGAATATTTAGGTGGGTGACACTGTGAAGTCTGATTTTTGATTTTCGGTCTGGGGGCGGATGTGCGTGGTAAAATCCAATTTTCATATTGCACCACCTATACCATCTATATATATATTTATTTTTTTGCGGGGAGGGGAGGGGTAGCAAAGCACACCGGCTTAAGCTAGTTATTAATAAAATACAATTGCTACATCAAATTAAATTTATGTTGCTCCAACTTGAAATAACTGTGATTCAACATGATTCTTCTTTTTGATTTTAATAGTACGTTAACATTTACGTGAAACAAAGTTATTTCAAAAGGAAAAAATTTTCTTTGAAAATTACTATAAATCATGTTAGTTTAACATGAAACACATATGAAGCAAAAACATTTCCGAAAAAGATTAGATTAACCTTGCTTACATAGATTTTAAATTGAAATTTCTGTCTGTGCAAAGAACATAACTCGGCCTGGCGCATAGATCAAACTAATATTTTTTATTCATCCTTACCCACATACATATGTATGTAGTGGCAAAGACTCGTCTCCATAACTCTAGCGATGTAATTTCGGGCGACATAAAATGCTGTTGCATTGCAAAGACTTAAGTTCTCTGTTGCTATGCTTTCTAAATTAAATCTAATATTATATAAATGTATAAGCAAACAGAATTTATGCCACGTGAATTTTTATAATAAATAAATTAAGCAGCAAT
The DNA here is from genome assembly GCA_944452675.1 of Tachina lurida. Classification (NCBI taxonomy): domain Eukaryota; kingdom Metazoa; phylum Arthropoda; class Insecta; order Diptera; family Tachinidae; genus Tachina; species Tachina lurida. Next base: position 122,120,209 of record OX101753.1, read on the forward strand.
ACTACATGTTTTGAGTTAATTGCAATTGTTTGCAGTTGATGCTGCGATTCGCTGATCTAATCAATCAGAGCTGGTAGCTTTGAGAACTAAGCGAATAACAATAGTTGTGTTTTTTTTTGATATTTTAATTGAATGGACTTTTTATATAAATATAAAGAAACAAGAAAGCCGGAAGAAATTAATATTGTTATCTAAAACAGCAGAGAAAAAATCTTTTACTTGCTTAAGAAAACTGGGAATTATTAAAAATAAATTTTATAAGACTCTATTTATAAGTAATTAAATATTTAGATTTTTTAGATATTCTCTTTGTGTTTTTATAATTTGAATAAAATGACTTCATTCGTTAACATTTTTAATGCTTTAATGAATTTAATGTTTGTTGTCTAAGTCTTTCGTTCGTTTCGCTCTTAATCAAAATTTGTGACATTTTTAATTAATTTTTTTTATTGCTTCCTTTTACGAAAGAATAACGTTTTATTTATTAGAAACAACGACTATAAATCAAAATTAATTTTATTTAAATCGCTTTTTCTTTCTTCTCACATCAATAGTTTTCACATACTGTCATCATAATTTGAAGTATTATTTTTAGTAAGACTTCAGCAGCAAAACACACATTTATTGCTTAAGTGATTATTAAATTTAACAATGACTTTCATAATGTCAAGTTGTTTTGCATTTAGACATTTTTTTTTTTTAATATTTGTTTTGTCCTCTTTGACACACAAACCGAACCATTCATGCAAAACTTCTATAATGGGCAATTTGTTTGAAGTGTCTATGGAGTGTTTCTTTTGTCTTAAAAGGTATTTTTTGTAAAAAAAAAAGTAATCATGTTGTATTTTATTTGTTATTATTACCTTCGTGGCTTTCAAAAAAAAAAAAAAAAAAGATGTTTAAGAAGGCTTATTTTAATGATATTTTGCATTGTTGTCAACAGCGGCATTGATATGGGTACTCGCAGACATTGGCATAAAAAAATAAAATAAAAATAAAAATACTTAAACAAGAGTAGGTCTAAAATATTTTATTATAATTACAGGTAGTTGTCTTCTTGCGTGCGTGAGGTTCTAAAATAAAAAATTGTTTTATAAAAGTGATTTCTTCATTTTATTTTCCACATTATCTTAAGACCCCAAAAACGTCTTCGTTAAATTATGTATGATCTCACAGTTTTCATGACATGCACCTGTGAAATCTGTGTTGTATAAATAATAATTTTTTTTACATTTAACCTATCTCACAAGAATGCAAATGTGTTAAGTGCTGTGTTGTTAGAGGGTTACCTGTATATTTAAGTTTCATTTTAGTATTGTCAATATTAAAAATTTAAAAATTCAAGGTTATCTGTCCGGATTTATTTGCCAATTAATAAATGCAAAAATATTATATTAGACTTATGGCCGCTGATACGATTGTCCAAATATTCATTTTGAAATAATCTTCCATTTCCAATTCTGTTAAATTTTTCAAAGAAATCTGAGTTGTTGAAAAGAAATACGAAATAAAGTTGTGTTATCTAGTTGTAAGGGTACTGGAACATTTTTAATACACATATACATACATATTATATCCCTGTCAGAAACTAAGTTAGCTTTAAACTAACTTTAAGCTAACTATTTCGCAACTAGTGTAAACTGTAATTTGGATTACTTTGCAATACAAAAAACTAACTATTTTAATATTGCGATATTCTGGGTCAATTGCCGAGTACTGCACAAAACCAGAACTGGTGGCATAATTGCAGCCAGGAAGACCGTTTTACAGGGATGCGTACTGTCACCTCTATTATTTAATATCGTCTTTGACGTCATTATGGCAGATGTTACACGCACTAATAGAGGCGTAAGCTGGGGACGGCAGGGATGTTTGGAAGACCCCAATTACGCAGACGATATTTGCCTTCTTGCTCACAGATACTCTGACATGCAATAAAAACTTCGTGCGCTAGAGGAACTGTCCGCAAGAGTAGGACTAAAAATTAACGTTAGTAAGACCAAAACATTGCGCTTAATTGCATGCACAACTCAGCCATTCCTTCTACGGCACCAACTTTTGGAGGATGTAACTTCAATTTGCTATTTTGGCTGTACTATCAACTATAACTACCGGCGGCTCATTCTAGGATGTGAAATCCAGATTGGAGAAGGTGAGACGGCCTTATGGTATGCTGAATCCTATATGGCGATCCACTCATCTACCTAATAAACCCCCCCCCCCGAGGGGAACCTATTTTTGACTACTATGTGTTACTACCCGATCTCTGGCAACAGAGCAAAGGATGTGCACATATTTATAAAAGGAAAACATGTCTGTGTTTATGTCAATCAGGTGCAGCGTCACCTGGAACTGCCCCTGAGTTCAAAAGACGATAGAGGTGAAGCCCTTGTGGTGGAACTTCGAGGTCTAACCAGAGGCTACTTCAGGTTTCACGGGTGCCGGTTGCCCGACAGTCGGGCTGCTCTAGGGTTTGGGTGTATGTAGCGGTCATCATACACCCACGGGGTGAAGGGATGATTTTAATGTGTGAAGAGTAGACACTGAATTTTTGGCGACACAGGCATGCGTCCATCTCTGATGAGTGGTTGAGCTGTTCCGGCAATGTTTGAGGAATTCTCTTGGGGACCTCGCTGTGGGTGCATACACTTGTGGCATGAGAGCCACGAGAATAGACGTGGTGGTTGTGGTTGCTACCAAAAACGCAGGGAGAATAGTTTTGGCTTCACAGTGTTAAATCAATGCTAGTGATTGGCGTGACTCGGTCAGCCACACACTGTTCTGTACTGGTTTGACAAAGTCATTACGGCGTAGAGTTTAGATAGCTCAAAGTACTTAAGCAAGGTACTTGAACATAACTAGTAAAGGGATAGCTATATTCAAAGATTGCAACTCATGTTCCTTCCCTCTAGTCAGCCTAGAACCATTTGTCTCTATGTCAACACTCTTTTCTATGGTGACAACTTTCCTTTTATGCGCGAGTAGAGATACGTTAGAGACAACAGTTCTGGTGTATTTCTGGTGACATTGTCAATGAACGCGTCGATAGTTTGTTTTTCTTTTTTAATATGCTATGCAATAATATTAAAAACTTACGTACATATGTATGTATGTATGTATTTAAGTTTGTTTCCCCAACCCTTATAAAATTGTAGATGAGTGTCATTAAAATGTACTAGTCAATCTTTAGTTCAAATGTCTCCATATGGTCCTAAAAGAATAGTGCTAAAGTCTACTGTTAGATTTTCAATGACACCCTATGTTATATGTCAATAGGCGATTAGATTGGTACACCTATTCAGTTGTACTATTGACAATGTAACTAGTAAATCACTACAATTTTACTATTGACATCGAGCAAGGAAATATCGATATTGTAGACTAGATCCCCTAAAATTTACTAGTGAATCTTTGGTTCCAATGTATCCATGTGGTCCCAAAAGAACTACTTAGTCAGTATTGCTACAGTCTAGTGGTAGATTTTCAATGACAATCTAATGTTAAATGTAAATAGATAATTACATTGGCTGGGGTTCACCTGGTCAGTAGTGCTACTGACAATGTCACTAGTAAATCACTACAATTTCACTAATCGCATTTTCTGCAGGGTTATATATTAATCGACGTTGCTCACTATAACATCTTTTTTATAACCCTCACAATATTCATATGCGATCCATGAAGTATATGTATTCTGGTTCCTTATGAAGAGGGAAGTTAAATAAGCTCCCATAAAAGCTACAGACTTCGGTCTAAGACTGGTGTATCAGAAATGGTCCAAAATAGAGCTTCACATTGAAAATCAGCAAAATCGAGCAGACAGTTTCAGAGCTGGAAAACTTAAACTTGATTTTGCATATATAACTAGCTAAAACTATTTTTTTTAATAAAATTATTTTATGTTTCCGTACGAACAAAATTTTGTATTAAAAATAAAAAATTAAATAAAAAAAATCAAAAAGACGTTTTTAGGGTTCGAAAACTTTAACTTTTTTTATTATAAAAGTTTTGTATAGAAAATTATAAAAATAAAAACCAGAGCTGGAAAATTTTAACTTTTTTTTGGATATTAAATAAAACGAGTTTTCTCCTTCCTATTTCCTTCTTTTTTTTATTCACGTAACATATTTTGAATATATATTTTTTTAAAAGAACAAGATTGGTAATAGGAATCAATAACAATTTAAAAGGATGATTTCAGCGTTCGAAAATTTAATTTTTATTTGGTCAAATTAATTTTTTGCCTACGAGTAACTAGAAAAACTAAAATTATGTATCAGGGTTAGAAATTTTTTTTTCAGTTAAACATATTTTATGTTTTAGGAAGTTCTTTACTTAAGATTTTTTGGTATTTGTTCAGGTTTGCATCGAATTTCTAACAAGTGTTACTTAAACTTTGATTATAACACGAGTTTATTATAAAAAAAAACTTCTTTGTGCTATAAATAGTATACGGCTAATTTTTAAATGATACATACTTTAATCAATAACTACTAGTAATTATTGTAATTTCTTAATTGTAATACAGGTCTGCTAGTGAAAATATTTTATGGAATTTATTTGTTTTCAGTGTTCGTGTGGAATTCATAAGTAATTTAATAACTATATTTGAAATGAAGGCACAGCAACTTTCATTTCTTTAACGAATTTTGTTTTCATACGTTTTTATAAAATATATTTTGCCAATTGATTTCTTTTACCAGTTACTTTTTAATGTAGGTCTACTTATTTCAATCTTTTAACAAAATTAATAAGACAATTTAGCAATAATAAAATATTTTCCGCTAATAATTTAAGCTGAATTCATTTAAAAGAAATTATTGGCAACATTCAGTGTTTCATAGCATAAAATGCATTGCATATTGCCAAAAGCATTTTTTATCACCCAATATTTCTAAGCTTCCATAATTATTTTCTATTTTTTTTTTTGGTGTACAAATTTATTAAATTTGAAAAAAATTCATACAAGCGTGCACAACTTCATTCGTCGCTTTCTCAGTGTCCTATCAGACATTTGGCTAACTTTAAACTAACTTTAAGCTAACTATTTCGCAACTAGTACTGACTGACATTTGGATTACTTTGAAATGTAATCAACTGACTATTTTAACATTGCAATGTCGTAGGCGGTAGGCAATTGTCTCACTCTGCACTACTTAACTAACTTAAGTTGACTTTTTTAAATCACTTGGTAGTCAGTAAATTAAAAATTTTTTCTGGGACTCGAACATATAACATCACACGTTGTATACTCAACGCGCTACCACTCGGCTAAAATAATATATTAACAGCAAAATGTTAATATAAAACTTAAATGAGTTTTAAAGTAGCTGAGAATAAATTTGTTGGCTCTCATCAAATTCGATTACGTACCCAATTTAAGAATTAATTTTGGGTTTGTTCTGGATGACTTTGCAGCTAGCTTTTAGTCAGTCTAAGAAAAACTAACTATAAGTAAACTATTTTTGTAGTCAACCACACGTTCTCCGACAGGATGACGACTAAGCATGTATTTGATTTTTGTGTCCGCAATTGTGGTATGGCTTGCGGGTTACTAGACTCTAGTTTGGCTGTTGCTTACCAAATTTATAGTGTTTGAAATTTATTCTTTGTGTTTCCATTTCCTTTATATTACTATTAGAAATATGCTAGCCAAAATAATGATTTTGTCTTACGAGGTATTTTAAATTTTATTTAGCTTAGAAAATTATGGAGGTCTGTTTGTTCCTATCAGTCATATATTTTTGTGTTACTTTTCTCAGCTCTCCAAACTTGTACTCTAGTGTATAACCAATGAAAAAGTATTTTATATTAAACTGGAAACATGATTTATCTAAAGCACAATATAAAAGTTTCTATAAAAAGTTATACAACATGTGAACTGAAAAATATACCTACTCCCACATGAATGATTATTTCATTTAACCACTAATGCCAAATATAGAAAAAGAGTCATAAAAAATAATTATGACTTTCCTTTCATAAAACCAAAGAAGAAGTTAAGTGAATTAATTGTTTTATTTATTACTTTTATACTTAAAATTTAGTTTCATAAAATTCGCCTAAAAGCTTACGTCATCCTGAGTTGGAAGTCAATTTCACTGCTAAACATCAACCATCAAGGCAGAAACTTATATTTTCCTCTGAAAGTTAACAATAAGAAATAAAAACCACAATGATCTAGAGTAAGAAATTCATATAACATACATATTTATTTTATAATAAAATTATTTTTTTGATTTCCTTGAAAATATCTAAGATAAAATCATGGTTTTTTGTGTTAAGCATGCAAACAACTTTAACAAAAATACAATAACTGGAGTAGTCCATGTGCTTTAAATGGCATGAATGACAATAAATTGCGACGGACATGTTGAGAGTTGTTTAAAATAAAACATTAAGAAAAGGCACATGTCACATGAGTTTGTCATCAGGTTTTTAAACAATAACAACTTTCACTTTATTTGTATTTTGTTTTTGTATATTTAAACTGTTTAGAGACAAAACTTGTAATGCACAAAAATTGGCATCATTCGCCATGTGAATAAAATGGGCCAAAATATCAACTAGGTTTGTGGTATATTTGATTCAAATAAGGAAACAGCAATTTTTAAATCCAACTCAATACAGACTTTTGTTTAGTTTTTAACATATTTTGTAATATAGTTATAAATATTGTGTTTATTTGTTTAGAATTTCCTTAAAAAATTTTTACAGTATAGTGCAAACTAAAGCCCTAATGCAATTTGCCTTTGGTTTCAGAGAACAGCAATGAGTAGTACAAAAGTGAGTTAGTTGATTTGAATCATGACTTATAATTTCTTGTACTTATGCACACTCATACTTATTGCAATGTTGTCTATGCATCATATTCACTAGACTTGGGTCGAACTCGTTCAGTAGTTCATTTTGGACACAAACCAATGATCAAACCCATTTAAATTACATGGGTTTGATCATAGGTTTGTGGCAAAAATTAACTTGTGAACGAGTTCGACCCAAGTCTAATATTCACTCGAAAGTTTGAAGTGCGCGTCGAACTCATACTTAGCAGCCAACATTTAGGACGTTATGGATTTCGATTTTCTTTAACTCAATGCCTATGGACGATACAAAATAAGTATGTTTCACATTGCGAACTTCGCATACGAACACTAAAGTTTTCATTATGAGGTTGTGTTTCTCTGTTGCTTTTTTTTTGCAGCAATTGAAAAACAGCCCTATTTACTACTATAGTATACTACTTGCAAACTGTTTAATGACTAAACTTTTAAATAAACATACATGCATGAGTTGTGTTGAGCTGAATCAATGTGAGTAGTATAATTATTTTCCTGAAATTTGAAATCAAAATGAGCTGATTTATGAGTGTGAGTGTGGTACGACTATGATGTTGACGTCGCCTTCATATTTATTTCATACTTTATACTTATAAATCAATGCCAGCGTGAGTATGCTTAAATTAGAGTAGTTGAGCTTAAATTATGTCTACTCACTGAATAGCAAAAAAAAAAAAAAAACGATTCATTGCCGATCACTGTTTGGTTTCATTGTGTCCATAACGCATTCATTCCTTCATTTTAATTAATTTATTAAAATAAAAGTTTTTGTCTCAAGTCTTTTGTTTTTTATTACTCTTTGCTTTATTCTCATCACAATTACATCGAGTATATTTAAAACTGAAAGAATACTTGCAATTTTTCCTACATAAATCCCTCACATGCTGCTTTAACCATTAATCATACTAATTTTCATTTATTATAGTTTCTCAGCCTTAAGGAATTTTTTATTTTTATTTTTTTAGAAAAGCATAAACTTGAAACAACAGATACAAAATCTGGTTACAAGAACGCTACAAAATTTATTAAATTATTATGATTTACAAATTGATTTAAAAATTCAATTATCGATAATTTTACATCAGTCAAAATAATTTTTCCCTAAAATTACCATAATTCAGGGTAATAAGGAAATCATAGAGACAATTTAAATATAGATATTATAAGACAACTTTATATAAAATGATGTAAAAAGGTGGAGATTTGATAAGATTGCTTGAATAGTTACATTTAACTTTAATAAAGCCAGATGTACATTTTTACTATGAATTATTTTGTCTTTCAAGTGTTTGCTAAAAAAATTTATATTTATTTTTATTTCATGATATGATGTAATAAAGTTTGACGCATAAAATCATTTAAGATGGCTTCTTTTATGGCAAATATAATTATTGCTTTTAAATAAATACTATTATTATATTAATTTAATTTTCAGAATTTCATTTTGAGACTGAAAGTTATCTAGTCGAAGCTTGTCTAAGTTTATAGTATTAATTGCTATTGAATTTTGCCATTCGTCAGACTAATCTTGCAGTGGATAATTAATTATTAAGTTATTTAATTATTTTATGAGCATCAATGAAATTTCATTATGAAAATAATGAAATTGAAATTTATGCACATACGAGCATGTATTTTTCTGCATATGTAACAGCGCATAGAGAAAGGGACCTAAGGGTAAAAAATCAAATTTTCACTTTTTTTTTATGTGGACAACATCTGAGCATCGCATGAGACCGATCCCATATCCCAAAAGTGTTCCCTCCCAGAAATATGCGCGTTTTATGAAATTGAAGTCGACGATTCTAAGGTTATGTGAAAAAATTTTCGTACTAACAGAGTGATATTCACGATTTAAAAGAATTATAAATGAGTATTTATTATAATTCACAATTAATAATTTCAGAAAATAAACCTGGATTCGAAAAAACGCGAGCAATATTGATATCAAACTCATGGAAACAGCGCGCTAGGTAGAAATCAGTAAAAACTAACTACACAAAATAAGAGGTAGGGAAGACCTACGCGCGTTTTCAAGGTTAAACAATACGTTCCTGACGTCATGAGATGTGTCGCTTTCAAATGAGACCAATACCAACACGCTCAGTGATGCTACACCAAAGATACACGTATTTAAATCTTTAAAATGGCTCTCCTGAACAAAATCGGTTTTTAACCTTAGGTCCCTTTCAATTTTGCGCGTCACATATGCATATGTATTACCAAAGAAACTGCGATACAATAAAAAGATTTCTAATTAAATTTTCTAGGCCAAAGATATTTAGTACTACAATTTTTTAAAACTTTTAAGTTTGCTTCTTAAGAATTTCGTTAACCGACCTTGACTGTTTAAAACAATTAATAACGATTTTTTAAGCTTGAGGTAAATTTTGATTATTAGTTTGAAAAAAAAAAAACGTTATTAATTGTTTTAGCTTCTTTAGTTTAGAACACGAAATTAATAACATTCCATCGTTTTAAAGTTATTTGATCATATATTCCAAGAATTTTTAATTTTGCAAGTTTGTTTTAATAAGTTATACTCACAAAATTAATAAACTATTGTCATCTTCCTTGAAGAAGGGATATTGTAGAGATATTAGTTACAATATTATTTCTTCAGTTCTGCAATGGAGCATCCTTGTTAATAAAGGTTGGTTAATTTTTCGTTTTGAAAACTAAATTTTAATAAAATACACATTATGCCATTAGGTCATTTAATGAACGCCTATAGATTGGTTGCAGCAATCGATCGTTTGGAGTTAACTTCAATTACTTTTTCTTACATTCCGGGCGATAGCTCCGGAACAACTTTTTTTAGGAAGAGATAGAAGAAAGCTTCATTTTTTTACAACTCTGCTTTTGCACGTTCTTAAAATGCAATGTTGCAGAGCCTCTGGTGTTAAAATGAGGCTTAGTAAATAGTATTTGAAGCTGTGTTTAGTAGCCTTTTATTTGGTTTTTTACTTCGGCCATGATTGTGCTACACAACAAAGGAGGGCGCTCTGTTGTTACATTAGGATTAGAATCTACTGAAGTCGGTATAGTTCAGTGACCAGTGACTATGCCTTCATCACATGAGCTTTCCTGCAACAACTGATACAAAGAAAGACTAATGCACATCAGAAAAATGCGTGGTGTTGTTATTTAATGACATTCGGTTTTGTACTCAACGTTCTAACTACTTCAGCCAACGCCACCCTCTATGAATGTTGGCTTTCAAATACTCCAACATTAAGAGATTATCCGCGTAGACACGCTTTTTGGCGTAGCCATACAAACGATGCCTGATCGTGGTGGCCAGTTGACGTCGCTTAAATGTGAGATTAACCATTTTAGAAATTTTCTATGCAATAAAGCCGAAATCCATCATATTGTTTTGCTCGTGACACCGTCTTCTTGAAAGTCTTCAATTGTAGGCCAAAAATAGTCCATTATCATATAGCCATAGATAATGGACTAATGATTTGCCGCTAACGATTCTTCCCACATCATTTCCGAAAAAAGTTCAGCTCAGTAACACCTCCAGCCCATAGTGCGCACCAAAAAGTCAGTTTTGCTAGATGCAATGGCCGTTCCATAATCACTTCTAAGTTCTCCGAGGGCCATATAGAACAAGCTGGCTAGTTGACATAACCACAGTGTGAAAAATGAGGCCTAATTAAAACTGTCGTAGTCGAAGTCAAAATATGATACTCGCGATTAGGCTCTTGAGCTCCATTGCTGAAGAAAATTTTGTTCGAAAAAAAAAACAGCATTGAAAATATGTTGCTGTAGCATCCAATCAGCATATCTATGGCATTGTGATTTCAATTTTGCGTGAGTAAGACTAAGGCCCTCAGTCCTAATTTACACTAAGCAAGTCCTATTGCTAAGCTGATTAGTTTGTTAGAGAGAGAGAGAGAGAGAGAGACGAGGGGAATATAAACGTTTATTTTCCCCTCGTCTCTCTCTCTGCTAAAAAACTAATCAGCTTAGCAACAAGACTTGCTGAGTGTAAATTAGGACTTATTGTGAGCAACTTTCGATCTTTGACTGTAGTCGAAACTATTGTCGAACGAATTTTGATTTGGTATTATGACGAGCATTCAATAAAAAATGTCCTTATTGAGAATGTAACTTAAAGTGATTTTTGAAATTTGCAACAACCTTACCTAAAAACAAGTAAGAGTGCTATATTCGGCTGTTCCGAATCTTATATACCCTTTACCAACGTACGTACATATATGTATATAGTATACAGACACATACATACATATTTATTTTGTAAAAAATTAATAAATTTCTTTATTTTGGAGATTTTTCCCATTTTGACGATTTTTTTCCATTTTGGCGATTTTTTTTTGTTTTTGGGTTTATTTTGATTTCGGCGATTTTTTTCCATTTTGGCAATTTTTTTGGGGTTTTTTTCGTTTTGGGGTTTTTTCATTTTGGCGATTTTTTTCATTTTGGCAATTTTTTTTTCATTTTGGCGATTTTTTTTTCATATTGGCGATTTTTTTTATTTTTGGGTTTATTTTTATTTAGGCGATTTTTTTATTTTATTTTGTTTTTTTCATTTTGGCGATTTTTTTTTCATTTTGAATATTTTTGTCTGTTTTCTTAGGTTTTTTTCGTTTTGGCGATTTTTTTCATTTTGGAGATTTTTTTTCGTTTTGGCAATTTTTTTTGTTTTTGGCGATTTTTTCCTGTTTTGGGTTTTTTCAGTTTTGTCGCTTTTTTCTCGTTTTGGCGATTTTTTTCTGTTTTTGAAGGTTTTTTTAATTTTGGCGATATTTTTCTGTTTTTGGGCTTTTCTTCATTTTGCAGATTTTTCCCATTTTGACGTTTTTTTTTCATTTTGGCGATTTTTTTTTTATTTTTGGGTTTATTTTTATTTAGGCGATTTTTTTTCATTTTAGCGATTTTTCGTCTGGCGATTTTTTTTCATTTTGGCGATTTTTTTTCATTTTGGCGACTTTCTTTCATTTTGGCGATTTTTTTTTTGTTTTTGGGTTTATTTTTATTTAGGCGATTTTTTTGTTTTTTTTTTGTTTTTTTTTTCATTTTGGCGATTTTTTTTTATTTTGGCGATTTTTGTCTGTTTTTAAGGTTTTTTTTCGTTTTGGCGATTTTTTTCATTTTTGGGAATTTTTTTTCCTTTTGGAATTTTTTTTTTGTTTTTGGCGACTTTTTCCTGTTTTGGGGTTTTTTTTTAATTTTGGCGATTTTTTTGTTTTTTTTTTGGTTTTTTTCGTTTTGGCAATTTTTTTATTTTGGCGATTTTTTTCATTTTAGCGATTTTCTTTCATTTTGGCGATTTTTTTTTCATTTTAGCAATTCTTCCGTTTTATGCGATTTATTTTAGCTTTAGAAATTTTTTTTAATTTAGTGCTTTTTTTCGTTTTGGCGATTTTTTTTTTGTTTTTTGCGATTTTTTTCGGTTTAGCGATTTTATAATTTTTAGTTTTTTTAGTTTAACCGTTTTTGAAAATTTCAAGAGTTTTGCTCTAACGGTTTCCAAGATACAGCAAGTTGTCAAAATTGCATTAACTGATGGTACACCCTTTAAGTTAATTTTTTTTTAATTTTAGTGTTAATTTTTGTAGTCTGTATAAAAATACACTAACCTTATAAATTTCAAGTGTATATACATACATACACACAATTGTATGTATATTACATTGGATTTTAAAATTTTTCGTTGCTAGTTTTGGAACACCCTTTAATTTCTAATTCTCATGTATTTGTTGTTGTAGCGGCCAAGGGTCTACATACTGTGTCCAAATTTCAGGTCTGTAGCTCTTACGGTTCTCGAGAAAATACTAATATAGTTTTAGACATAGTTAATTTTACATAACACAAAAAGTTAAAGTTTTCCAACCCTGGAAACGTCTTTTTAATTTTTTTATATTTTTTTAATTTAAAATTCCAATTTTAGTCGTACTGAAGTGCAAAATAAGTTTATTTAACAAAAAAATTAAAAAAATTGTGTTATCTAGTTAGTTTTATATGGCAAAATCAAGTTTCAGTTTTCCAGCTCTGCCAATCAATACCAATACCAATCTATTTTGGAAAATTTCTGACACACCAGTCCAAGAACGAAGTCTCTAGCTCTTCTGGGAGCTTCGGAAAACCGATTTCACGTACAGACAGACGGACAGACGGACATCGCTTATTCGTCTTCCCTATGCATAAGGATCCAGAATATATATATTTTATGTGTCGCTTATTGATATTATAGAAATTACAAACGGAATGACAAACCTATATATACCCTTTTACCATTTTTGTCGGTAAAGGGTATAATAAATAAACAAACGTATATAATATTTATTTTATACTAAAATACTTAATCGAAAGCTAAATTCTGTTCGATAGAAAATCCGTTGCTCAACGAAATTTTCGATGCTCATAATATGAATTGAACATTCAATTTTCGATGTTCGATGGCCAGCGAAGATCGAAAATCGAATGCAACTCGTAATAAGGGCCCAGATATGGATGGAGGCGCATATTCAAATCCAAAATACTCTAACGACATGTGAAATCGAATAATTCTGGATAACAACCAGAAGCCATTTATTCGGAACCGAGTATAATTGAAAGTGTAAAGCCCTGACCTAATCTGTATCACTTCCAGTTTCTTGAAATTTCTTTATAATATTGCCAATTGCCTGCACAGTAGGCCAATTGTGGCGACCATTACCACACACCGTAATGTTCGGAAAGTGGACACGTTTGAACCATCACTTTTGTATTAAGTTTTAAATATTTTTAAGCGTTTTTTGGTTGGTAAACAATCCATTTTCCTAAATAAATTAAATTCCAGATGGCATATATTTAGCATTGCCAGAACGGCGGTCTTTTAACCAATAATGGATAAAAAAAAGTGCTGTAGCATTGTCACACTAATTTGTTAAGTGGTATAACCATGAACAATATTAATTGTTTTAAAAACTATTCAATGACTAGTACTATGACTTCATTATCTGAATAATACAACAGCAATTAATAGGATAACACACTAATAAATATCAGAAGAGTTTACTATGTTGATGAATTGTCTTAAACTCGGTTCAAACTCAAGATCTTAAGCAACAACAACAGTGTGATAAAATGTTAAATGTCTTAGCAGTAACTGAGGATCTACAAAGATTTATATGTTGGGAATACACCAGACAAAAATTCTTGGCACAATTCATGTATAAGATTATTTGCAGACCTTGGGAACCGATTCAACCCTAGAAACTCCCATATCTCTTATTAAGACAGTTAAACGGCCAATAGATAGTGACGAAAAAGACACTAAATATAATGCTATAACGCCGGATAGATGGCATATAATATCATCGTACTAATGTTCCACAGTGAGTCATGAAAATAGTTAGGAATGGTTTTTTAAATAGAACTATTATGTTAATATTAACGTCAAATCATCAGGGAGCAAGGTATTGGTATTGTGTGGAACAGACGACATTGTGTTACGAGTCAAGGCTGGGTTCGTGGAAAAAGTAAGACCACACAACAACGTTTCTATAAGATCGATAAAGAAATTGGCAGACATCACAGAGTTTTTACCTGGCTGAGCATAAAATGGATGTACTTCTTAAAAGGAGGAGAAAAGAATGGTTATTTAATTGGGTATTATGAGTAATCTGACCAGACATTCCGCTTTAGAGGGATTATCCCGCATTCCTCCCATTTCTATCCCGTTTTATCCCGCTTTTTAGAACTTTTCAATATTCTATTCTATTTCTACGAGTAGTTATTGCTTCGCTACATCCCATATACGATTTGAGATGAAAAGAAATTTTTTTTTTTTTTTTATTAGCAGAGCAATGCTTGTTCATCCTTCAATATTTTTAAGAATACAAAAAATATTACTGCAGTAGTAACCAAGATATATTTTAAAGTAAACATTTTCTCTACTTGAGAGGAGCCAAATTCGCTTGTCCCGACTATTTTCTCTCATCGGCCATTATTGAGTCCTTTTTTTAATAGTATTCTCGTTATTGACGTTAATGCTTACGAAAAAAATTTAAATTTTTTACTGTTTGGATTCCAAAGTATGTCGAAGTAAATATTGCTCTATGTTGAAAGTGCCACGACAATTTTATAGCCTATGGCTTCTTCTACACCATCAGTAATACGCTGTAAGCAAATCAGCAAGATCTCGCAGACCCTAATAACTGGCACGGCATTACCTTGCTAAGCGTCGTTAATAAGGTAATAACCCAGATAATTGCCAAAAAAAAATTCCGATAGGGTAACACCAACTTTAAGGTAGGAACATGTTGGATTCTGACCCCATAAGTCCACCATCAACCACATAAAGAAAATACGTGTCATTGTGGAATAATCTGTAGAATGGCGCTGAACACTAGACTTTGAGAAGGCCTTTGACTAACTGAGTCACGATGTAATTTGCAGGGGGGAGTTCCTCTCAAACTCATACGTCTCATAACACCCTATACCGAAACGCATCTTGTAGGATAAAAGATGGACAATTGTTGAGCCAAGCGGTTAGAGTAGAAATCGGTGTCAGACTGGGCTGTGTTCTATCACCACTTCTATTCAATATAGTTTTGGACACAATTCTTTGTAGAGCCCTTGACAATGGCAGGGAGATAACGTTTGGCTTGAAAGACCGCCTAAACGATGATATTTTTCTTTTAGCGCACTTCTACTCAAATCTAGTGAAAATTAACGTCTTGAAGACAAAAACCCTACGCATTAATGCAAACTCCCAGGATTTTTTTGCCATTGATACAAGCGAAATAGAAGACTTTGGCCAATTCTAATGCTTGGGAGCATTATAGCTACAAACAGAGCATCGGGCGCGGATATCAATAACCACTTGCAGAAAGCAAGTCAAGCATTTGGCCGCCTAAAATCCATATGGAAGTCCCCATCTCTATTCTTGCGCACTAAAATTGCTGTATTTAACGCGAATGTGAAATGTACCTTTTTGTACGGTTGTGAAACATGGAATGCTGCCACTCGGGACCTGCAAAAAATGCAAGTTTTTGTGAACCGCTGTCTTCGCAAGATCCTACGGGTATTTTGGTCGAGAGCTACATATATCAAATAATACGCTTTGGAGAAGAACAAGCCAACTGTACAAATTTCCTACTCTGCAAATGAAGTCGTGTTCCAATGGTACATTGGAATGTAGAGAAAAGTACAACATATGTATATCTCCCTTTATATTCTCTCATTATTATTTTCATTTCATATGTATATTCTTATATTCATTTATGTACATATTCTTAAATTTTTTTGTATACATATACATATGTATGTATGTATATGAACATATGTACATATAATGGCCTTTTTATTTAACATTACTTTTGAATTGTAAAACTGTAATTCATTCGATTATAAGAATTATTAAAGAGAAGTACTACAACTGAACGTATCTCGTCTTTACTTTGTGCATGAAAGAAATCAGGTCACAAGTTAAAAAGCATAATTCATCATTGTTCTTGTAACCAGCAATAATATCACATTTACAAATCTGGACCCCAACTTGTCATTGCAATTCCTGCACACCAACAATCCTTATTAATTGAGATAAAGAGATGCAAATGGCGCTGGATTGACCACACCCTTTGAAGGCATACAAACGACATTACCAGAATTGCCGTAGATTGGAATACTTAAGGGAATAGAAGAAGGGGACGCCCAGCTCACACATGGATAAGACAAATTTAGGCCCAAGTAAGCCGCAGTGGCAAAAGTTGGGGAGAAGTGAAGGCGTTGGCACAGAAAAATTATATGTTCTGGGATTATATTGAGGCCCTATGATCCTTGTGTTAAAAAACTCATCTACACCCAGAAAAAAGATTGGTTGGAAAATGGTTAGGCCAACAAAATATCATTTGCATAAACTATATTTCAGTTCACACAATCAATTTTCTTTTAATCCAAAAAACAATCCATGTTTATTGCCATAAGGGCATAATTGTAATAAAGATATGATTCTGACTATTCTTAAATTGATTGCATCAACCGAGCGTATGCTTTTGCCATGACTAATTCATTGATTGGTTAACACAACCGAATAAAATATTATGAATTGGATGTTACTACCAACTTTTGGTA
This sequence comes from Tachina lurida, assembly GCA_944452675.1. Taxonomy (NCBI): domain Eukaryota; kingdom Metazoa; phylum Arthropoda; class Insecta; order Diptera; family Tachinidae; genus Tachina; species Tachina lurida. The sequence continues at coordinate 122,137,137 of OX101753.1, forward strand.
TTGGCAACTAAAAAATTGTCGTTCTATATGAAGGTTAAAATAAACACTTTCTATCAGTTGCTGCAACTAACTATAGGTTGAGCTTACTATCATAGTTTATACTCGTTGCAGCAAATTAAAAATTAACTTTTGTGACTTTCAAAGATATTATGAGTTATGAATTCTCAAATGGTTTTTGAAAGTCTGTGCATAAGATAACAGGTTTGTGGCTGTTCAAAATGTGTGGTTGAAATAAATAAATTTCGATTAAAAATAACTTATGACAATATGTTAAATAATAAATTTCTTAAATTGTATATTTTTATTTGCTTTTATTGCTTATTTTATTTCAGCAAGGAACGCCAATTTTTCTTTCACAGGTACCAATTATAATATTGTTTCAGTTATACTAAAGCACATTTTCGGTAGCAAGAATAACTTTTTTTCAAATTCCATACTGTTAACCAATTTTATCTGTTGCTGCAACTATTTGTTTAGGGGTTATAACTAAAATACAGTGGTACCACAAGAAAATTTCAGTCGTTATACCAGAAATCTATATAGTTGGTGCAACCACCAAAATTCGATTGGCAACAAATTCGGTTGTCTCAACGAATCTGTTTTCTCTGTGTAAGAACTATTTTAACGATTCAGTAGAAGTTACACAAGAATATAGGAGTATAAAAAAGGAAGTAGCTAGTATTAAGGCGGGAGTCATTCACATAGACATTTAATACAATTTGAAAATAAACGCTGAAATTATGTTGAACAAAATTTCAGTTTCTTAATTAAAAATACCCATTTAATTAAAGAAAAAAACTCTTAAAGTACAAAACTAATAAAACCATAAATTATTCTCAGGTTGACATAAATACAGCGTTGGGAAAACCATATTAAACTGTACGACAGCTTAATTTAAAACAATCCATAAGCGAACACAACAAAAAAAAACTTGCATCTTAATTGAACACTTATTTTACAGTAGTCAAGTATCCACAGCCAAGATATCGACTCAAGAATTTTTATTTTTTTTTTGTATTATAAATTTATATAAAAACTGTCAACAGTAAATTAAATGAAGAAAAAACAATGTGCAAAAAGTCCAGCTAAAATTTATGGGTCAAATAAAATTTTAGTATTACCTGAAGCAAAAAATAAATAAATAAACAACTTTAAAGGCATCTTATGAAAAATTCAGTAACCTCTTTGTTTGTCTTACATCAGCATAATATAATTCATTTTATATAAGCTGAAACATTAAATTTTATACTACAAATAGTCTGAGTTATTTTAGACTTTTATGAACTTCTATCTATATATAACTATATGCATTTAATTATAGAAAGGCCATATATTATTTGTGAAACACTGCCCTTAAACTGTGGAGTTAAGTTAACTCAAGTCATAAGGCACGAGTAGCTAAATGAAGTTTAAAAAAAGTTCATAAAGCTTGAGTGATGCTCGAAAACTGTTGTTAAATGTTGGTGTTTATTATGCTTTTATTATCTTGCAAAATATGAAATTAAAATTAATTTCATCTTAAAGTATGAGTTTATTTAAATTTAAGGTTGCAAAATTATAAAAAAGCAATTGGCGTTATACTCACATTTTTCTTTAACTCCAAAATTAATTGTCAAGAATTTAAAAAAAATTTTCTTGTTGTTGGTTAAGCACGTCTAGTTGTATTTCGTTGCTGCTTACACAATTTATCAATAGACTTCAACCACAAATCTAGACGTGCTTACTTTACAAAAAAATTAATGACTGAAACTAACACAAACAAAATTTTTACTAACACATTTTCAACAATTTTATATTGAATTAAACAGTGACAGTTAATTGACTGGTCATTTGATCGGTAGTTATGAGGCATATATTCATCAACTATAGTTATTTCACTCTAATATGTTTATTTATTTAGTTAAGTTATTTATGTACGGGTATATCAAATTTTTGCACCAGATAAAATACAAAAACCCGAATTTTTCTAAATTTTTGATTAAACAAGTAAGAGTGCTATATTCGGCTGTGCCGAATCTTATATACCCTTTACCAACGTACGTACATACATATATATAGTATACAGACACATACATACATATTTGTTTTCATCTTGGGAGCTTTAATTTTAATTTTTCAAATTTCATACGCTAAACTTTTCTTTCAGAAGCATAAAATATATTCAATTTATAAAGAAAACGAAAAAAATTTTTAGACCTATTTAATTTTACATAACACAAAAAGTGTGAGTTTTCCAACCCTGGAGTCATAATTTTGGATTTTTCTGATTATTGATACCAATCTAGTTCTTTAAAAAATACATAAAATATGTTAAGTGAACAAAGCAAAAACGAAATAAGGAAAAACTTAGTTTCATTTAATTCCTTTAATATTAAAAAATTCAGTAAAGTGCGACTTTGAATCGCACACGAAAGGCAGGCTATTTTGCTTTTTCGAAGATTTTTTCAGTTTAAACGATTTTTTCAGTGTTGTCGCTTTTTTCTCGTTTCGGCGATTTTTTTCTGTTTTTGGAGGTTTTTTTCTTTTTGGCGATTTTTTTCTGTTTTTGGGCTTTTCTTCATTTTGGAGATTTTTTTTCAGTTTGGCGATTTTTTTTTGGTTTTTTTTTCATTTTGGCGATTTTTTTCTGTTTTTTGGGGTTTTTTTCGTTTTGGCGATTTTTTTCATTTTGGCGATTTTTTTCATTTTGGCGATTTTTTTTTCATTTTGGCGATTTTTTCTGTTTTTTAGGTTTCTTTTTTCGTTTTGGCATTATTTTTTTATTTTGGCGATTTTTTTTCATTTTGGCGATTTTTTTTCATTTTGGCGATTTTTTTTCATTTTGGCGATTTTTTTTTTCATTTTGGCGATTTTTTTTTCATTTTAGCAATTTTTCCGTTTTATGCGATTTATTTTAGTCTTAGAAATTTTTTTTAATTTGGTGCTTTTTTTCGTTTTGGCGATTTTTTTTTGTTTTTGGCGATTTTTTTCAGTTTGGCGATTTTGTAATTTTTTGATTTTTTAGTTTTACCGTTTTTGAAAATTTCAAGAGTTTTGCTCTTATGGTTTCCAAGATACAGGAGTTGTCAAAATTGCATAGTCAAAAGTGCATTAACTGATGGAACACCCTTTAATTTAAATTTTTGGAAATTTTAGTGTTAATTTTTGTAGTCTGTATAAAAAGTGTATATACATATAATTGTATGTATATTACATGGGATTTTAACATTTTTCGTTGCTCGTTTTGGAACACCCTTTAATTTCCAATTCTCATGTATTTGTTGTTGTAGCGGCCAAAGGTCTACACACTGTGTCCAAATTTCAGGTCTGTAGCTCGTACGGTTCTCGAGAAAATACTAATATAGTTTTAGACATAGTTAATTTTACATAACACAAAAAGTTACAGTTTTCCAACCCTGGAAACGTTTTTTTAATTTTTTTATATTTTTTTAATTTAAAATACCAGTTGTAATCGTACTGATGTGTAAAATAAGTTTATTTATTAAAAAAAATAAAAATTTGTTTTCGGTAGTTACTTTTATATGGCAAAATGAAGTTTACGTTTTCCAGCTCTGCAATCGTCTGTCCGATTTTGCTGAATTTCAATACCAATCTATTTTGGAAAATTTCTGACACACCAGTCCAAGAACGAAGTCTCTAGCTTTTCTGGGAGCTTCGGAAAACCGATTTCACGTACAGACAGACGGACAGACGGACAGACGGACAGACGGACAGACGGACAGACGGACATCGCTTATTCGTCTTCCCTATGCATAAGGATCCAGAATATATATATTTTATGTGTCGCTTATTGATATTATAGAAATTACAAACGGAATGACAAACCTATATATACCCTTTTACCATTTTTGTTGGTAAAGGGTATAAAAAATCGTATTGTTTGAATTATGACACAATTGAGGTAAATGATATGGTAAGTGATTTGCTTGGCCAACGTCTTTCTTAAAAAAAATATGGACCTATAACGTACCAGTCTGAAATCCAACACAAACAGTGACTTTGTCGGCATGTGTTGGACGCTCTGGGATCTTATATAAATTAACTTATTGATTTCAAATGGGGCTATATCATTGAAGAGCCTTAAAAAGGGAAAGCGCGCGAAACGTTGCCCAGATACAGAACAAAGAGAATTTTATAGTTTTCACATTTTATTTTATTTTATTATTAAGGCTGAGTCATATAGGCCAATAAGTCTACTATCTACAATGTCAAAGCTTTTCGAAAAACTGCTCAAAACAAAATTGTCCCCAATTCTAATTAGTAGTGGGTGCATACCAGACCATCAATTTGGTTTTAGAAGTCAGCATAGCACCATTGAACAAACTCACAGATTAGTTCAATTTATAAGAAGAACTTTTGAGGGAAAAAAGTATTGTTTGTTCTGCGCTGTTTATTGACGTTTCCCAGGCATTTGATAAAGTGTGGCATGAAGGCCTTATTTTAAAATTGAAGACTTACTTACCAATAAACATTTTAAATCTTTTGGAAAGTTACATTATTTCCCGTAAGTTCACTGTTGCGGAAGGAGACTTTACAAGTAGGCCTGAAACAATTTCATCTGGTGTGCCACAGGGGAGTATACTGGGACCAGTTTTATATTTAATTTATACTTGTGATATGCCTGTGAGCAGTAGTATCCATACTTCCACATTTGCCGACGATACAGCCTGCCTTAGTATGCATGAAAACCCTGATGAGGCATCCCGCAAACTCCAGGAACACATTAGCCAGATGGAGCTTTGGTTAAACTTATGGAGAATCAAGGTAAATGAACAAAATTGTGTTCAAGTAACATTTACTTTACGAAGAGATACTTGTTCCCCCATTCGGATTAACAATCAAGTTGTTTCTCAACATTCACATGTGAAATATCTTGGTATACACCTTGATCGACGACTTACATGGAAACACCACATTGATTCTAAGTTAACTCAAATGAAACTTAAACTAACTCAGGTACATTGGCTGATTGGTCGAAATTCAACACTTAGCCTAGACTGTAAACTTTTAATATACAAGTCGCTTTTAAAGCCAATATGGTGCTACGGAATTCAACGCAGACAAAATAAAATTTTACGCATGATAACATCGGCCCCATGGTACATCAAAAATTCAAATATACATCGTGATTTGAATATGCCACTAGTGACTGAAGAAATTGCAAAATACGCTGGCAAATATTTAACAAAACTCGAGTCACATCCTAATCCGCTTGCCCGTAATATTTTGAACTTTACTGGACACATCCGCCTAAAAAAGAGGGACACAATGGCTCTTATTCACAGCACTCCAGATGGGACTTCTTGAAAATACTTTTATTTTTTTTCCTTTTGATTATCACTACTTACATATGTATTATATATAACTACTACTAAGCTTATGTCCGACATTGGTCGGGCCTAATTATATTTTTTAGATTTAAGATTTGAATACTTATTGTTAGTTCATATATGAAGATACAATAAATAAAAATTCATGCATAAAAAAAAAAAAAAAAAAAATTTTATTGAACATTATATCGGTACGTAATGATATACAAAAACCTGAATATATGACAGCCAATTCAACAGATGTACCTTTAAGAATATTGCCACTATAATCTGTCAAACTACGAAAGTCCCTATTGCAAAAACTTTCATACAAAGCTTTCGGAACATATTAATAACCTATTCTCATTGCAAATACGACTAAGTATTTTATAAGTAAAACTTATGCAACTAACAATGCTTGCCTTTACTAATTCCCAATAAACACTCAAAATATTAAAATTCAAGCACTTGAAATTTAACTGGAAATTAAGTTAGGTTAGGTTAGGTTAGGAAGGGTGGTGCTATACCGCACCTCCACTTGGAGACGCAATTGGGTTCATTGTGATTCCCTTCTATTGCCCTTTACTAGTAATATTTAACCCCTCCAATTTATAGCCAGAAGTGACCCTATTATCCATCATTAAGCCACCGTATCCCCATGTTGAAGCCCCTGATGTCCTCTAGTATACACTTCCTGATATCAGTAATGCTTTCATGGAAATGTCTGCTCAGCCCTCTGCTCAGCCCTCTAAGCCTATGAAGTTGCAGCTTCGGGCAGTGGCAGACAATATTGTCAATGGTTTCTGGTTCCTCTTCATCCCCGCACATCCTACAAAAATCTGGAGTGCCAGTTTCCCAAATGCTGGTTCTTGATCTGACCGAGCACTGACCTATCAACGCGTCTATCATGATTGGCATTGTCTTCCTATCCATGTCCAGTAGCAGTTTGGATCTTCCTGAGTTAAGTTTTCACCAAAAACCCCTCGAGAATCTACAATCCTCCCTACTTCGCCATGAACCGTTGGTCCTACTTTCTACCCAATTACTGCAGCCAGAAGTGACCCTATTATCCGTCATTAAGCCACTGAATCCCCATGATGAAGCCCCTGATGTCCTCTTGTTTACACCTCCAGATATCAGTAATGCTTTCATGGAAACGTCTGCTGAGCGATCTAAGCCTATGAAGTTGCAGCTGAGTTCCCTATAGTAATGACCTATCGGTAATTTCACCGATTTGTCCGTCATTCCCTCATCTAATGCCGACCCTATTTTTGCCAGCTCATTGGGAGTTTCATTTCCTTCAACACTGTTGTGGCCAAGAACCCAATATAGTCTGACACTTTATTTATCCATAAGCCAGTTGAGGGCTTTCCTACAGTCACTAACAAGTTTCGATTTGACATTGTGTCCCTTCAAAGCTTTTAGCGCTGCCTGGCTGTCGACATAGAAGGCTATTTTCTCACCTTCAGCTACATTCCTGACCACCAGCTTCGTGGCCCCGAGGATCGCCAAGATCTCAGCCTGGAAAACACTGCATTCATTCAGCAGTCTGAAAGAACTACGAATGATCGTTCTTCTCCAAGATATAGACACCAGCCCTGTGCCTTCCCCCATTTTCGATCCGTCTGTATAGACTGCACTACCTCATATAGTATATCGGACTCGACCCAATAGTTCCTATCCGGGATTACCATTAAGGGTGTTCTACTAAAATTGATTTCAGCGGCCTTATAGTCCGTGAACCCAGGGGTTACGGATTCCTGGTCACCAAAACCGATTTCAGAAATTAAGTTAAATTCAAGCAGTTTTTCAAGTAATTTTCAAGTTTTAAAATATTTTGAAACAATGATCAAACAGCATACATATAAATATGTTCATATCTTATCCAACACACAATAACAAAAAATTGATAAATAAAAAGTAAATTTTAAAAACGAAATGTGATTGAAATCGTGCTAAGAACAGTGAAGATATATATGCAGAAAATTATTAGTAGAAAACAAATGAATTGCATTTTCCTTTCTATTTTAAAAGCATTATTTTCGAATTGAATTCAAGTTTCAGTGGAGAATGCTATTGAATTAAAGTGTAAATCAAGCATAATTGATCACCTGATTTCAAGCAAAATTGCTTATTGGAGTTTCTTGCTGCTAAAAAAAACTTTATTAAAGCTTATGACACAACACAACTATTTCCGTTTTAAAGTTTGTTTCGCCGTCCGTTTTCATTACTTGACGAACAAGCCTATGGTACAAGTGTTATTCATAAACTTAAAAAATAATATTAAAAAGTAACTTTATTAGGCTAGGTTAGGTTAGGTTGCAAAGAGAAGCCCAAATTAACGAACCGCACCTTTATAGGAACCCAGTATCCTTTACGTAGTTCCTCGGGCTTTTCCAGTCAATACCTCTAAGGTGTGTAACGTCCGGTTAAGTGTCATCCCCAAAATAACGGAATATCGGCTGAGCGAAAGCTGGACAATGACAATGGAAGTGCTCCATTGAATCCATGTTCTCCATGCATGCCCTGCATTGATTGTCATTTGTGGCTCCAATCCGGTACACATGCCTTCGTAGATTAGAGTGCCCCAATAAGATGCCGTTCAACTTTCCTAGCTCGGACTTATTTAGTTTCAACAGTTGCCTTGTTTTGCCTTCGTCTGAGTCGCCCCATAAAACCTTGGCAAGATTACCCACAATATCACAATTCCATCGAGTACTGTGGGCCATCTTCGCCCAAATTTGTAACTAAATCTTCGTTATCTTGAAAGGCTTTGGATTAGTTAGAGTTACTGTCCGTAAGGTTCTGGCTTTTTTCACCAGTTCATTTGCACGTTCATTTCCGGTTACATTTATGATATTTTTGCAATCTAAAACGGTTCTAGAGTTTGCTCTTTTGGTTGTGATTGCCCTAATTGCCGGCTTGCTGTTGGTAAATATATTGAACTCTGTGGGTAAGTGATCACAGAAACTTCCACCCGGAAGGCTGTATTATGGTCAGGCAAGCGGTGGCAAATCTCTGTCTCCACTTCCACCATGAAGAAACTTATGTCAATAACTTTATTAAATTCATATATTTATAATTTGCACTAGGTCACTCTATATAAATTTGAAACACAAAGTAGGTGGGATCAAAAGTCAAGCTTAAGTTTTTTTTCTTGATATTTTTAAAATAAAATTTGACGAATTTTTTACGTACATATTTAAGAAGCAGAAAGCAGTTTGCTTTTCATTGCAAGATTTAAAATTGTTTCATTTATTTAAATATTGAAGCTTTTGGATATACATACAGATGTACATATATATCGAGCCCTTTTTTCGATTTTATCGTAAGCGACAAGTTATCAGAAATATACTTTTTTATTGAAATTAAAATTTTATGGGCCTAGACATAGTTTAGAATTATCAAAATGGAAAAATTGTTGATTGTAAGCGACAATTTACGTACAAAAACTAATTTGAATATTTTAAAAAAACCTTCTCCTGAAAAATTTAATTTTTGTCGCTTACGATAAAAACGAAAATAAGGCTCGATATTTTATGGTAAATTTCTTTATTGTGAAATTAAATTTATTTTATTTAAGTTTGTTTTTTTCTTCTTATTTTGTATTTTCCATGGAAAAAAACTTTTTCTTATATCTGATTAATGGCAGAAGGCTTTTGCATTTGTGTTTTTATATATTTTGCATATTTGATTATTAATTTGTTTGACTTTACACATGTTGTTGGCTTAAAAGGTAAAAACGTGTTAAATAAAAAGGCAAAACAATATTGGCAACAAGTTGTGTATTTTAATGAGTTATTTGCGGTAAGCGGTTTTAGCCGAACTAACGTCATTCTAAGCGAGGCGAAATGAATGCACACTATATATACACTAGAGTCCGACCGATTAATCGGCTTCGGCCTTCGGCCAAAAATTGGTAATCGGCCAATATTCGGCCTACGGCAAAAATCGGCCGATTAGCCGAAGCCGAATATTATTCATTCCAAGCTTGAAAAATAAAATTATGTTTGGTCGTTGCTCGCCGACAGTTTCTATTGTATTTAATGTTTTGAAAAGGGTTGCTTTGAAATACAACCCTGTTGCTTTCTATTTTCTTTTACTTGGACGTTCTTGTGAGTGATCATATGAAAAAGCAATCTAGAAATTGCAAAATAGTTTTATTTTTCTTGTTATGTATCCAATAGATATTACAGCTATTTCAGTGATCTCAAAAAAGCAAACTTTTTTCTTAATTCATATAAAACGTAAGTATCATTTTTAAAATTTAGAACATTCGGCTTCGGCTTCGGTTTTGGCCGAAGTTTAGGATTTTAGCCGAAGTTCGGCTTCGGCTTCGGCTTCGGCTTCGGCCAAAAAAAAAAACGCCTTCTGTCGATCTCTAATATACACATATATGCACACGTATGTATATAAATATTTAAAAAATGATATGAAATGATGTCATTTGATTTATTCTCAACTAAGTGATTAAATATACAGAAAATATATCGGTATTTGTATTTTAAATATGAAATTTAAAATTATTTCAAATGAAATTTTATACATTTAAATTTATTAAAAAATATATATTTTGCTTCGTTGATTTTTGTATTGGTTTTTGAAACAATCAAAATTTAAAATCCAGTGCTTTTCAGGGTTGTAAAATTTAAAATTGGAAATATTCTTTGATATGTATGGCATTTTACTTATTTTGCGTGCGCAACGTCTACATAATTTTGAAGATTTTTCATGAAAAATATTGTTCAGCTTGAGAAATTATACTTGCTCTTCTTCTCATTACTTTTACTCTACAGATCCAAAGAGTCGTTTTATGCCTCATCAAAAAGTATTGCTTCCCAGAAGCGTTTTTATAATGGAGACAATCAATTGCTGTTTTGTTCGCGATGAGCCAGCTAGAAGCATTGCATTTAGCTTCCAAACAGCCATGAATTCTTTGCCTTACCAAAGCGCTTCACAGAACTAATAATTTATAGTTTTTGTGCACTCGGATGCAAAAGTTACTGGGTTGCAAAATTTCTTTTTTACTTTTTTTATACTTTCTTAGAGAATCGGTCTTACGTTAGTGGTTTCAGAAGCATTTTTCGAAGCTTTTGTTTACAAGTAAGCAATGCATGGCTTCCCTCAATTTTTAGTGCTTCCAAATCGGAATATTTTTTCTTACTGGGGCGTAACTAAAAAGCTGTTGCTGTTTTAGTGCGAAGTAGTGAGGCAGACTCGAAGGACATGGTAAGTGCCACATACCAGTGATGGGAATTGGAAATCGTGATTTCGTGCCGAATCTGTTTCTAAATAGTGCCAAAATCACTTGAATAGTGCCAAACTACTTTTTATATAATTTAAATGTTCGTACGTGTTGTTCGTTTAGTATACTTGGTCCTTGAATGATAGATTATTGTGTATAGCTAGAAAATTCCATGAATATCACAAAAAACTTTACAAAATTAGATCTAATTTAAATTATTTTTCAAATTAGAAGAGTCCTCGGGCGCTAAACCTCCTATAATCAGAGAATATTAATTATCGTTTTAAAAAAATATAGCTATCTTAACGTGAACACACTGTTCACCATACATTTCGCCTCCAGTCCATCTGTCCGCTTGACCGTCACCTGACCGACCGCCAAAAAAAAGCTTATAAGCAACATAATTTTACAAATTAATTTTTTTGACAAAAATCGATTAGTAACGATCGCAGATAATCGATTTTCTTCAAAAACTTAAGTGAAAAATATGCCGCTTTGACGGTTATGGCTCGAATGTACAAAAAGTGCCAGAAAACAAGCGAGAGTGGCACAGTGCCAGCTAAAATCTAACATTGCCAAAAATTGCACAATTGTGCCACATTTCCCATCACTGCCACATACATTTTCTAACTGATTCTTTTTTTTTACTTTTTTGTAAAACAAATTTACTCCTTCAGTTTAAAGGAACTATGGCCTCAATGGAATAGTGCAACATGAAGCACAATGCGTATTAAAAATTACTTATTGAAAAAAACGTTTGGCGATCAAATGACTTCTCGTATATGGATTCGTTACCTGGACTCCAAGATAATACGAATTCACATTTCTGGGCTGGGATTTTCTGCGCTTTGATTGATATCCAGAATCACTTGCCGTTAAAATTTAAGTAAATGTCTTCTTAAATAAAAAAAATGGATCAGTTTGAATATTAGACCCACATAGGTTAATATATTTACCGACAGCAAGTCGGCAATTAGGGAAACTACAACTGAAAAAGTAAACTCCAGAGTCATTTTAGATTGCAAAAATAGGATAAACGATTACGAGAACATTCGTCTGGTATGGGTGCCGGCCCACTACGGCGTAACCTGAACTGAATGTGCAAGTGAACTGGCGAAAAATCCCAGAACTTTACGGACACTAACTCCAACTAATGAGAAGCATTTCAAGGCAACGAAAATCCAGTTACAAAATTGGACGAAGATGACCCACAGGACACGTTGGAATAGCGAAACTCTGGTTAATCTAATCTAATCTGCGGCGACACAGACGAAGACAAAACAAGGGGTCTGTTGAAACTAAACAAGCCGAAGCTAGGGGCACTTTCATCTACGAGGGCATTTAAACCGAATTGGAGCCACAAATGACAAAGAATGCAGGGCATGTATGTAGGACATAGAGACAATGCAGCACTTCCTTTGCAATTTTCCAGCTTTCGCCCAGCTTTCGCCCAGCTGAGATCCCGTTATTTTGGGGATGACACCTTACCGGACGTTACCCACCTTAACGGTATTGACTGGAAAATTCTGAGGGACTACGTGAATGATACTGTGTTCCTAGAAAGGTGGGGTTCGTTTGTTAATTAAAATGAGAGCGTACAACAGGCCTGTACTGGCTTATGTACACAGAGGAAACAGTTCCTACTAAATACCTCATAAAATAGAACAAAATTAATAAGAAATCTCTATGGTTTTTTTCAATAAGGAAATCTTATTAATTTCATATGGAAAACCTCTTTGAAAAAATCAAGAAAAAATCTTCTAGTTCTTATTAGGTTATCTTATTAATTTTTTAAACAAGGTTATCTTCTTGTTTTTATTAGGCTACCCCATACAAAATAAAATGCGTCTTTATTCTCTGTACTTATGCATTTTCATTTAAATTCTATACCACATACATATGTATGTATGTATGTAGTATATTGTAGATGTTGTATGTATGTAGTATATTGTAGATGTTATTTCTTTATACATACATACATACACATTTTGTTATATTCTTAACTAACTTACTCACCAAGTATTGAACCAGAAAACTTCTACCAGATAGACAAGCACTCTAACCAATATGCTAACAAGCAGCCTGAATAACCATTGAAATTATTGTGCAAACATTCTTATACAAAAATGAAAAAGATCATGAAAAAAATTGCCTGTATGTCTATTTATTAAAACGAAATAACAAGACACCTCATAAAATCAAAAAGATTTCCTTATTAAAAAAATCAATAAGATGCTTTACACATAATCATATAGGAACCTACTAAAATCAATAAGAAAACCTTATTGGAAAAATCAATAAGACAACCTAATAAAATCGAGAAGAAAACCTTTTTAAAAAAATCAATAAAGCAAACTTATAAAATCAATAAGAAATCCCTATAATTTATAGAATCAAGAAGTTTTTCTATATGGATTGTTTTTTTGGTGCCAAAAAAAGCGGAAATTGGGTAAAAAAAGTTGTGAATAATAAGATTTCTTCTTGATTTTATGTGGGTTTCTTCTTGATAAAATTAATAAGATTTGCCACATAAAAACAATAAGAAGTCTCTATGAAAAAATCTTCGCTTGTTTCTGCTGGGATACCCCTTAGCCTAAAAACGTTTCATAGAGAAAATCTTCTTGATTTTATGAGGCAGTTTTTTCACTGTGTGTCGCTGGACATGAGCTCAATGGCTTCTCTTTTAAAAATTTTCAATCTGAAAGCGCATTGTTTGAACCAACTGGCTTAGACATATGCCGGAAAGCATATCCAATTACCAATGGCAAAAAAATACCTTTTTAGTTAATGTCAATATATTTATAAAATTCATTGAGCCGTGATTTTGTTTGACTCTATACGGAAGATTTAGTCCAGATCTCGGCTCGTCGCATTCTATATTTCGAAAAAAGTTTTGTGCTAATAGTTACATTTGAAAAGTTATTTTTTTATTGCAGTTTATCCACTTCACTATGTCTACATAATATATTTTTTAAGTATTAGCTAATCGTGTGATCTAGAATTTGAAAAAAAAAATATTTTTAAACACAGCAGCCATTGCTTGTCTATCATCTCTTCGTTATAACCCATTGTTCAAACTAATTTAAATACAAACAATTAACTCTGGAGAATTAAATTAATATCACAATCATAATTTAATAGTTTTCAAGGTTATATCTATTTAAATTGCACTTATAAAAAGGTTCTGCTTAAATAAACACAAAAAAAAAAAATAAAGTTAAATGCAAAAATATGTTTCAATATTAGCATCAATAAATTATTAGCAAACAAAAATAGATGGCAATCAAACAATGACACACATACACATATGTAACACATACATATTTGTACAAACATACACACATATAACGTCGGCTTAGAGTGTAAACCAGCTAACTTAATTCAACCTAACTTTATTAGAGGGCATGATAAAATGCTAAAATGTTCTATACATGGCTGAAGAAGTTATCCTAATACATTAAGTTTTTCGACAATAAATCTTTGATGTTTCGATTGCCATTAAAATGTCATATGTTACAAAAAGTGACTTTAGCAGGTTTACACTCTAAGCCGACGATATAAATGTATTCAAGGCATAACCTCACGTATGAAACACAGAATATGAAAATGAGTTAAAAATACATATTTTGTTTTGTATAAATAATATTGGCCATAAACGTACGAATTTCAGACAAATGATTATATAAATATTAAAAAAAAAGAATTATTTATATACAGTGGAATCTCTCTTGAGCGGACCATTGAAATGTGTCCGTACAAGGGGACTTTGCGGCCAAGAGAAAACTAAACATTTAAATGGAGCGCTGCCGGGAGCTGTCAAAAGTGTCTGTCTAAAGGGGTGTCCGCCGTCTAGGAAGTGTCCGTTAAGGGAGATTCCACTGTATTTGCTTAAATTTCTTTCATTCCTTAATTTGACTTGCATAAATGTTATTTGGATTGTGCTAAATAAATATTTACCTAAATATTGCTGTTGAACATGTCTGCGTAAAAAAAATCCTTGATGTCTTAATATTTACGCTTGAAGTCCGTTTTTGCTTTCTCTCAGCTATATTATTATAAATATAATTAATTTATTTATTATTGTTTTAAATTGATTAATTGTTGTTTGTTAACATTTTAATAAAACATAAATGCACTGAGAACACTTCAGTTTGCATGTGTTAAAAATGAATTTTAATTATAAAAATTGATGCAAAACAGCATAATTATAATTATTATTAATCTTTTTATTATTATTTTTTATTTCTTTTTTTTTGTGGATGTTAAAAATTAAGCTGTTTTTTTTTTGCTTGTTACTGTTGTGTTAAGGTAAATTGATGAGACAAATACAGCTGCAATGAGAGAATTAAAAATAAGTCTGGTTAGACAATTCAAATGTAAATGAAAATGTAATTATCTACAATATAATAAAATTAAATAATTTCGAAATTGGCAATTAATTTTGCAAAAAAAAAAGACAAATTGCTCATTTACTCAAACATCGTTATAACTCAAAAAAATTAAATTTTGAGTCAATGATGCAGAATTAATCCAAATATCGTTATTCATATTGTTTCAATATTTAAAAGAGAAAAATTAAATTTTCTTTGTCCATTAATTTGAAATTTATTTGCTGGTGGTTCAGCGATGTCTATGTGCATTTCATTGTTGCTGTAAAAAATCGTCAGTAGACTTCAACCACACATTTTGAACAGTCACAAACCTCTTATCTTATCTACAGATTTTCTAAAACTATTTGAGAATTCACAAATCTCCATTAAGTTGTGTGTAAACTAAAAACTTGAAACTTGCTTTCTCGCAAATGCCTTTTTGAGTTATGACGTTGTTTTAGTAAATGAGTTATATTTATTTAGACTTATCATTCTAAAGCATGTATCGAATTGCAGAGAGCCGACGAAAATCGGTACGTTGCGCCAACAGTGGGAATTTGGTCTTTAGAAGCTATAGATTCTTAAAAATTACAACTATTGTACTTAAAAAATAGGACCACGTGGGGAGGTAAGGGGAAATTTCTTTCTCTTTGAAATTGTCTATCACATTTTGATAAAATTCGAAACATGGATAGATCTGAGTCTACGAAATCACATGGATATACATTTTTATAAAGATAGGAGAATTAGGAGGGATAGGGGGGAATATATGCCTTTGTTAAACTATCAAACCGATTTTGCTGAAATTAAAAACATGGATAGATTTGAGTCTGGAAGGGCACAAACGCTTTATATATTATCAAAAATAAGCCCACTAGGTGGTAAGGAGCAATTTCTAAGATAAGTCAACAGTAAGGAACTACGTTCCTACAAGGTGAAAAAGAATTGCAATATGTTCTAAAGCGTAGCGAAAGCAAATGTGGTAAAGATATTAATATGCCTAAAAGTATATTAAGGATAAGGATAAGGACAAGCAAAACTTTGCAAATGTTCAACAGAGTTTTAAACCCTGATTGGTGCGGATGAAACATTTTCCAGGATTCCGAAGAAGTCAATTTCATCCATTAACATGTTTATTATTTAAGACTATATGCTCTAATTTGCTTATATGTACTAAAATATCTCTACTGCATAAGTCCAAATAAGCACTCAAAAAATTAAAATTCAAGCACTTGAAATTTAATTGGAAACAAAGTTGAATTTAAGCGTTTCTTCATAATTAATTTAATAATGAAATTAAAATTGTGGTGAAAAATGTCAGAGATAAAATAAAAACAAATAGTGATGAAAATCATGAAAATAAAGTGAAGGTAGATATGTACAAAATTGTTAGCAGAAAACACACAGAAAAAAGTATTCACCAATTAATATTTTTTTAATTGAACCAATTAAATTTTTAATTGTAATTTATTAATTTGAGTGGAAAAATTTAATTTATATTATCAAATTGCTTATAGGTGAAAGTTTAATTAATTTTTTAATTGATATTACAAATATTTTAATTAATATTACCAAAGCATTCATATTACTTCTTTGTGTGCAGATGAATTGAATTTTTTTTTCTATTTTGAAAGCATTGCTTTTAAGGCTGGAAAAACACTTGAATTCAATTGTAATACAAGGCTTAATTGTCGAATAATTCAAGGCTTGAAATATAATATACTACACCGAAAGAATTTTGCTTCATAAGTCCAATGAAACAATTTCATTAAAACTATTTCACAAATCTAATGATAATTTCACAAATGCAATGAAAATTTCATGAATATTGTGAAAGAATTTCATTGGAATTGCTTCGTTGGTATTCTGGTTTCGTAAGAATATTTTATTGGATTTATGACAACATTATTTTTTAATTATTAAGAAACCCCTTTATATTTAACTTATTTCATTCTTTTCAGGAAATTATTTTATTGTTTCTATGAAGTTATAACACTGCATTAATTACACTGTGAAATAAATTTGATGAAGCTTTTAATAAAATAATTTTTACGAAACTGGTTTCATTAATCCAACGAAGCGTGACGTTGGTTGAATTTTAACGAATTTTTCATTACATTAATATCGAAATTCATAGAATTTAGGCCGAAATTTTTTTCAGTGTACAACTAAATTGTTTCAATCGAATTCAAGCTCCCTTTTTGCTGGAGAATGCTATTGAAATAAAGTGTAAATCAAGCATAATTCAACCCTTGACAATTGATCGTGTGACTTGAATGGCACTTCTTTTACGAGTACATTTGATATCAAGCGAAATTGCTTATTGGGATAAGTCGTGTAAAAATCCTATAAAAATATAAAATCTTAATAAAGGCAAAGAGTGATGCAAATATTTTTTTTGCAAAATAGTTTGTTGATTTTTTTTTGTGCCTTGTAATCAGGCTAATAATTTCTGTGGTAATATGGAATATTAGCCTAAGTCGTCTTATGGAAAGCAGTGATTTGAGAAGTTTCGACGCTACCGCTAAGAAATTAAAAGACTTTAGCGTATGATTCTACTTTGTGGTGATCCTTTCTTTCCATATGTTACAATAAAACCACGATATATGGAAGATAATACAGCATTCTTAAGTTTAAGAAAAATGCTTATGAAAAGCAGTAACGTAAGGCGGGCTCTCTGACAACGAAGAAAATTATTACAGAAAATTGGGAAAACCAGTAACTTTTGCATGTGAGTATTACTTTTCTGAAGCACTTTAATGCAAGGCTTTTTGGAAGCTGAATGTATTGCTTCTAGCTAGCTCATCTTGAACAAAAGAAAAATGGCTTATTCATGCGCAACAGCAAGTGATTGTGTAACATTGTCTGCCTTACAAAAACGCTTCTGGGAAGCAATAATTTTTGCTGAATACTTACGGCTGTATTCTAAAAAAATTAATTTATATTTCAAGTGCGCTTTAGTTAAAATGTTTATGTATATGTTGTTTTAACACACACTTCAAACTTAAGTTTAATTTTTAGAATACGAGAGTTAAACTTTAAGCAATTTGTAATTTGAGGAATGACTTCTACATTCTGTGGTTTTCATAAATAACAACTTATATTATATATTTCTCATTTCGAGTTTATGATGTCAAATTCTTATATTTTGAATATTTTTGTAAAGGGTTTAAGAAAATTAAAAAAAAATATAGACGTATGTACAGGGTGGGCCAAAAGTTACCATGGAGTTTAAAAGTTTAATAACTTTTTCGTTTATTAATTTTTTTTTCTCAGATTATATAATATACAAAATGGAAATTTTTTTACACTAAATATAAAAACTAATGTCTCTTAAATGATCACCGTTTTCAGCTTCGCACTGATGGTTTCGTTTTAGAGCATTTTCCGTAACATCTTTCAAAATTTGTCGCTGTAGTGTTCCAATTTCTGCAACAATGTTTGCTTTGAGTTCGAAGATTGTCTCTGGCTTGTTCACATTCACACTGGCCAACTGCTGAAATTTAACTGCAAAATTTACACGTTGCCGATGATCTCTGGGTTTTAGTTCTTGCACCAATTGCACCTTATATGTGACAGCGCATAGAGAAAGGGACCTAAGGGTAAAAAAATAAATTTTTTTATGTGGACAACATCTGAGCATCGAATGGGACCGATCCCATGCCCCAAAAGTGTTTCCTCCCAGAGATATGCGCGTTTTATGAAATTGAAGTCGACGATTCTGAGGTTATGTGAAAAAATGTTCGTACTAACAGAGTGATATTCACGATTTAAAAGAATTATAAATGAGTATTTATTATAATTCACAATTAATAATTTCAGAAAATAAACCTGCATTCGAAAAAACGCGAGCAAAATTGATAGAAAACAGTAAAAACCAACTACCCAACACAAGAGGTAGGGATGACCTACGCGCGTTTTCAAGGTTGACCAATCTTGAAGTACAAATTGAATAATAAATACATTTATAGATTTAAAACGGAAAAATGCCAAATTTATAAATTTAGCTCTTTTTAGATCTTTTTGACAACTCGGTTGGCTCGTTTTGCCTCTAAATTGTTGGCATCACTGGGTATAAATATTAATCTTTTTTTAAAATGCGCCATAGTGACGTACGAGACATTCCTAGCTGAGCAGAACGCCTTCTGGCACATGTTTTTCTGGTGTTTCGTTGACACTTTGCTGTACTCGTTCAATATTTTCCGCAGTGCGACTTAAACGTGGTCTACCGGTTCGAGGCAAATCTGTTACGTTGCCATGTTAGTGATGACGATCAACTAAGCAACGAATCATTGCTTCAGAGGGTGAAATTCTGACGTTAAAATATTGACGATATGATGTTTGCATTAAAATAATTGATCTCTGATTTAAAAAATAAAATTCTATTATTCTGGTTCTTTGTTCAGTTGTGAATCTCTCTAGTATTTATTCTCCAAGTTTTATTTATATAACATGAAAAAATAATAAAAAAAACTATATAAACGAAAAAGTTAATAAGTTTTTAAACCCCATCCATGGTAACTTTTGGCCAACCCTGTACATACTTTTTATTTTTATTTTTCATGAAAACCACAGAATTAAGGTTTCTTGTTGGGCATATGGTCTTAGTTACTCCGCCCATATTTGTGCAACTCCATACTATGCAAATTTACTTTGTATAGTATGCTTAATAAATAAATAAATAAATAAGGTTTTTTGTTTAATATTTTCAATTCCTTTCATTAATAAAAAAAAATGTATACATAATATGGATTTCTACAGAAAATTAAAAACAAATAAGACTGGGCCATCCGTGTCTTACAGCCATGAATTTTACTTCAAGGAATATTTTCTAGACCATTATAAGTTCTAAATTTTTTACTTGTTATTAGAAAAAGAAATGAAAAAGATAAGAGAGGCTAAATTTGTATTCTTAAAGACTGGATAAAAATGTCGGCACAATGTATCCATTATCGTCGACTAACTGCAATAAAGTCATAAGTAATGAGCCAAAAGGGCAAAGAGGGAGGAATTTCGGTACCATTGCGGTTATCAACAGCATTTGTTTCTACGTCTAAGTAGTATAATTTTAATATACACAATTTATAAAAGGTTGCAATTTAATAATTTATATATGAAAGTATAATTTGATTTAATGCATAGTGTTGCATATCGCCTTCAACTTATAGTTCTCTATTGAAAATTGTTCACACATAAACTTTGACATTTACAATGCTCTGTAAGTTCAATAATTGGAAACAAAACTAATTATGATTTCTATCAAATGTTTAACTATTCGAATGCATGCACATACACATTGACTTAAAAACAAATCTTTGCGAAAAACAAAAGAATCAAGAAACGAACCTGGCTAAAAGCAGTTAATTAGAAAAAATTTTGAAAAAAGGCTTGCGAACAAACTTTTGTTTTATTGTATTTAAAAAGCAACTTCGTGATACAGTTTTTTTGTTCTTGTTTTTGTTTTCGCGGTTGATTTTATAGTTCAACTTAACATGTAAGTTAGCATACAAACTAAATAAAAAAAAAAAACCATTAAAGCTAAATATAGACTAGAGCTATGAATATTCACAATTGGTATGCAAACAGTTTGGCTAGAAACACACATATTCACACTGCAACAGCTATGGCAAAATATATGTACATATGTAGTATAGGCAGCAACAGCAGCAGCAGCAGCGATATTATTATATACCTCTATTATATGGAATCGGATATGTAGGCATAATACGCATCTTTGCTTACATATATGAATTTTCTTTCGGTTATAGAACTGCTACAGCCATAGTGGTAACGTACATGTATGCTTATCTTGCTATAGTACTACGCATGGCATAGAAATTAAAACGTACCAACATCAGTAAAACATAAAGTTAAACTTATTGAAACCAAGATGAGCGGAATAGTAGCCAAACATGCTTCTGGCAGGCATACAGCCTCCGTTCTTGCATATTATTTAAAGCAACCGCCAGCTATATTAAGTTCTTTTGAGTAAATAAAATATACTTCATGAATACATGTGAGTAGAGAGAAAAAAAATATTTATATCAAGCCACACACTGGTCCAAAAATGTTCATAATTTGTTAATATGCCCAAGTTCTTAGACTTTCAATAACTAGAATTATTATTTTAGTAATATTAAGCTAAATAATATTTTGTTTATTTTATCAAAGTAACATTGAAACGAAAAAATTTTAAGCTTATCGCCAGCATCCAATATAAGACAAACATTTGCCATTGTGCACTCAACTGAACGATGAGGTAAAGAAATATGTTGCGCATATTTGAAGTTAAATTTAAACATAGAAAAATCTGAAATAATTTTTAGTTTTTAATCCCTTCTTGCGCAAAATTGTTTGTGTTTTTATTGTTGTTGTTGTCGGTTTTTGTTTTACTTTGTTGTTAATAGTTTTTGTTTTATATGCTGCATTCTTTGCATATATTAAGTAGTTTATTGAGTTAAACATTATTGTATTTAAGCTTAGCCGCCGCTTTATTGTTATTTTTGCTGTTGCTCATCTTCGCAAAATGTTACAATCTTTTGCTCGACGTTTATAGAAAGCAGCTTCTCTAGTTACACATATCAGTTGTTAAATGAACTTTGATCTCTGCAAAGGTATGCTATGTTCACAGAATAGATTGTAACATGAAAATGTGAAGTCCTTTTTTTTTTTTTTTTTTTTTTTTTTAAAAAGAGAAGTAACACTCAGGCAATTAATGCCTACTACTATTACTAGGTGTTACCTTCTTTAGGAAAGGGATAGTGATAGAGAAGACAGGTGGTGAAGGGAGAGATAGAGGAAAGCTTCATTCTTTTACAACTCTGCTTTTTTTGCACGTTTTTGATAATGCAGTGTTGCTGTGCCATCTGGTGTCAAATAAGGCGTATTAAATTTTTGAAGCTGTGTTTTGTAGCCATTTTATTGATTATTTTACTTCGCCGATGATTCTGCTATACAACGAAGGAGGGCGCTCTGATGTTACATTAGGACTAATATCTGCTGAAGTCGGTATAGTTCAGTGACCAGTGACTATGCCTTCATCACTTGAACTTTCCTACAACAACTGATACAAAGGGACACTAATGCACATCAGAAAAATGCGTGGTGTTGTTATTTAATGACTGTTGGATACAGGGATTGAACCCTCTACCTTCGATTTTGTAGTCAACGTGCTAACTACTTCAGCCAACGCCACCCTTTTTTGGTATTGAACTGAAACAAAAAAAATTGCTTTTTGTTTTGGATAATTTTTATGTGATGACCGTGGATAAATGAGCGGGCGAAATATCAATGAGGACGTTTACTGTATAAAGGAAAATTTGTGTTAATATTAAAGTTTTTATAACTACTGTAGGCTTACTGAAGTTGGTAAGCAGTTCCGTCAATAGTCACAAATAAGCATTAAAAAATTAATATTCAAGCACTTGAAATTTAACTGGAAACAGTTAATTTTGAACTTCTTTAGTGCCGTTTACTACAATACTGCATTCAGTCTCAACTAAATTGACTAAAGATTAAGATGACACATCATGAAAATGCAAATGAATCTGTAACCATTTACACGATATGTTTTCTTTCACTATACACTACTCCCTACTTTTTTGGACACTTTCATTTTCTCAAGTCATAGAATGAGTACACTTCAATCAATTGTCACAAAATTTTTCGAGATATCAAACAATATAAAAAAAACTGCAATTAGCAACTTTGAAAGTTTATTGATTTTCTATGAGCCAACCAGTTAACTCACGTGTATCGTATGCCGATGCTGCTAAGGCTAGTTCTATTCCCACACAAAATGTTTCACAGCCAAATAATTCAACGAATGCAAACTCAAGCTTTAACTTTAGTCGCCTTGAAGCTACTATTGATAATCTGGTGCAAGCTAACAAATATGACTAGCATGATGCAAGAAATGCTGCGAATGCAGAATACATTGCTTCCAGCTTTAGTTAACAAACCATGAACACGTTAAAACTATGCTTCTGGAACGCAAACGGCATTCGCCAACAAAAAATGAACTTGAGCACTTCCTCACGGAAAAAAATATTGATATAATGTTGGTCTCAGAGACTCATTTGACTTCGAGGAGCTTTTTTAAAATAAATGGTTACACTCTATATGATTCGAAGGACCCGAGAGGGTCCTAACTAACTCAAGACTCAAGCACTATGTCCTTGATAATATTTGTGCACAACATCTACAAGCAACTAATATTTGTGTCGAAATTTTTTTACAAATTTATATGTATTTACTCCCCTCCCACATTTTCAATCACTGAGGATCAATACAAAAATTTCTACAAATCTCTTGGACCTTGTTTCGTAGCAGCTGGCGACTACAATGCAAAACATACGTCTTGGGGTTCGCGTCTTATTACACCCAGAGGTCGAGCGTTGTTCAACATAATTTCAAAAATGGGTTTGGACGTCATTTCGAGTGGGGAGCCCACTTATTGGCCTACTGACATACAAAAAATTCCGGATATTATAGATTTTGGTGTCATGAAAAATATCTCTAGGGAATTAATTCAAGTTGAAGCTTCTCTAGATCTCTCGTCCGACCACTCTCCTACGATCGTTACAATTTGTAGCCCATTAAGAAGTGACTTACATCATCCTTATGTTAAGATGATAAATCGTGTTAATTAGCTGGGATTTAAAAAATATCTGAGTAGTAACTGCACGGAAAATACGCTAAGAACACCCGATGGTATTGAATCTAACATTGCCAACCTTAATGAAAATATCAAACAGGCTGCTGAACATGCCACTACTTCCCATCCGCAGACTGGGTTTAATAAAATTTTTTCTACGGATATTGATTGTTTAGTATGTGAAAAAAGAAGAGCTAGAATGGAATTGTAACAGCACAGATCACCTCAACATAAAACTAGATTTGAAGAGTGCACTAAACGACTCCAAGAGTTGCTTGCGTTTGAAAAAACTGCATCTGTTAAAAATTATTTGGAAGGTCTTGATGTCACACCAGCATCTAATTACTCTTTGTGGCGCGCTGCAAGAAAGCTTAAAAGACCCGTCGAGTTTAAACCATCTCTGCGCACATCTACCGGAAGTAGGGCAAGGAGTGATACTGAAAAAGGTAAAATATTTGCTGAACATCTAAAATCCATATTTACCCCAAAACATGTACTGGTGTTATTGATTTGCCGAGTAGTTGCTCTACCCCCTCGACCCATAAAATTTAAGACGCGTGATGTACAAAAACTAATTGCAGACCTCAACCCGAAAAAAGCTCCGGGTATTGATGAAATTAGCAACCAGATGCTGATTAAATGGCCTCGTATTGCAATTAGAATCCTGTTATTTATTTTTAGTTCCATTTTACTACTGGAGTACTATCCAAACAGCTGCAAGCTTGCCAAGGTTAAAATGATTCCAAAGCTGGGCAAAGATTTTACCAAACCTGAGTCATATAGGCCAATAAGTTTACTGTCAACAATGTCAAAGCTCTTAAATTCTTATGAATTGAATTAGGCTACTGTTCGTAACGCTTTTTAAGCCAAATTACATGTGATAATTATTAATGAACAAATAACATCCAAGTTAGTTGTAAATATTCTGACAACACATAGTTGAACGGAACAGCCAGCCGTTTTCGAAGGCCACTAAACTTTCCTCATCAGCGTTCTTCTGTGTTTTGGTCCACTGTGTGTGGTGTCAGTTGATGTAGATGTCTGCCTTATATACGAAACTTTATTGCAAATGGAATATGTGAATTGGTTTGATTCATTGCATTTTTCAATTTGCTCATATATATGTTTGGTAATAAAGGCTCAAAATTTACCATCTTCCATATATATTACAACAGTCTTACCATTGTCGTTTGTTCCTTACTAACTATGCACATGTTTGTTAATTTGCTTATTTTTGTTCTACTTAAGACAAACTTTTTTGGTTTGTTGCCCAAAGCTCTTTGAAAAGTTACTCATGATAAAATTGTCCCCAATTCTAACTGATAATGAGTGCATACCGGACCATCAATTTGGTTTTAGAAGTCAGCATAGCACCATTGAACAAACTCATAGATTGGTTCAATTTATAAGAAAAACTTTTGATGAAAAGAAGTATTGCTCTGTGCTGTTTATTAACGTTTCTCAGGTATTTGATAAAGTGTGGCATGAAGGCCTTATTTTAAAATTGAAATCATAGCTACCAATAAATTTCTGAATTTATTAGAAAGCTACATTACTACCCGAAAGTTCACTGTTGTGGAAGGAGACTTTATGAGCATGCCTGAAACTATCTAATCCGGTGTGCCACAGGGGAGTATACTGGGGCCAGTTTTATATTTGATTTATACTTGTGATATGCCTTTGAGCAATAATATTTACACATCTACATTTGCCGATGATAGAGCCTGCCTTAGTATGCACGAAACCCCTCAAGAGGCTTCCCGATACCTTCAGCAACATATTACCCAGCTAAAACTATGGTTAAACATGTGGAGAATAAAGGTAAACGAACAGAAGTGTGCTCAAATAACATTTACCCTACGAAAAGATGCTTGTTCCCCCATTAGAATCAATAATCAAATTGTTCCTCAAAACTTACATGTGAAATACCTTGGTATACATCTTGATCGAAGGCTCACATGAAAATACCACATTGACTTTAAGATAACGCAAATGAAACTTAAACTAACTCAGATACATTGGCTGGTTGGTAGAAATTCAACCCTCAGTCTAGATTGCAAATTTTTGATATACAAGTCGGTTTTGAAACCTATAGGTGCTACGGAATTCAAATATGGTGCACTGCTTCAGCTTCCTATGTCGAAAGAATCCAACGAAGGCAAAAGACAATTTTACGTTTGATAACATCGGCTCCATGGTACATTAAAAATTCCAGTTTACATCGTGACTTAAATATGCCACTAGCGACTGAAGAAATTGCAAAATACGCAGGCAAATATTTAACAAAACTCGAGTCACATCCTAATCCGCTTGCCCGTAATATTTTGAACTTTACTGGACACATCCGCCTAAAAAAGAGGGACGCAAGGGCTCTTATACTCAACACTAGAGATGGGACTGCTTGAAAATACTTTCATTTTTCTTTTTTGATTATCAATACTTATGTCCGACACTAGTCGGGTCTAATAATTATATTTTTGATTTAAGACTTGAATACTTATTGTTAGTTCATATTCGAAGATACAATCAATAAAAACATGTATTAAAAAAAAGTTTCCCATGAAACGGATTCTAAGTGGATCTGGTTAATGTGTTAAATGGCAGCTAGAAAAAAGCTTATTGATGAGTATGAATTAAATATTAAAGCTCAATCTTGCACAGATGTAGGGTGTCACTGGTTCTTTCCTACAACTATTTTTTCTACTTTTTCTACTTCAGTACTTGTATATTTATTTATTTACTTTTGTGTTTGTCTCCGTTGCTGCTGCCACTCGTTTTAGTTTAGCAATTTGCATGTAAAACAATTTGCTATATTGTTGGCTAGTTCAATTCAGCTGTTTTTATTTCGTACCAATATTGTTGCTGTTGTTGCTTTTGCATTCATTGTTGTTACCATTTGTAACGAGTGCAATGTTAACAGTGCTACAGCAACAGTTCATATATTGTACTCGTACGTCTACAACTACAATTATAAAATTTGTTTAGAAAAAAAAACCCCACCATAACACGTTTATACATATGTACCCTGCAGAAAATTTGGTGAAAATTGATCCAAAGGTACTCGTCCTATAACTAGAGAAAATGTGGGTGTTATCAAAAGTACGGAGCAGTGTATGGTGAAAAACATCATATCGTTTAAATGATGACATATTGACCATTTTCGTGATGTATCGTCTTGATCTTGAGCCAATTTAATTCGGACTAGGTTTAGTATTGTAGTAAACGGCACTGAACATGTTCGATGTGGTCGAATACAGGACTTATCAAATAGTGTAAGTACGGTGTTAATTGCTCCCTTCAATGTCAGATTAAAAATAAAATGTCATTGTATTTGTAACAATAAAAATATTTATAAGCGTTAATTGTTACGTTAAATGTCGAACTTACATTTATAAATAATATATATATATATATATACATATATTATTATACATCGAATAGGTCGCTATGGGATAGTTCAGTGACAAGTCACAAGGTGCATACAAAGTATCAATTAACCCCATCCTAGGCCATCCCCATGTAAAAGTGACTGGTGCGCTTCATATGAAGTGTTAGAACTCGGACTGGTCCCTGTCACTTGGGGACCGATCACGTGACTAATCTTGTGTCAGTTCCATTTCCTTCAGGGTATGTACTTATGTATATAAAGTTGCTTAATGTTGTAATTTATTTGTTGTAAATTGTTTTTTTTTTTGTTTGTGTTGAGTTCTTGCTAAATAATTTTTTTTTTTGCACTTTTGTGTGGAAACGATAATTATTTTTATTCATTTAATTGAACGCAAGAAATTATTGATTATGTAATTAGCAGTTTTTGTTTGAAATTTTGTAGTACTTTTTTTACTTTTTATTTAATGAAGCCGTATTTCATTAGAATGATGTTTGAAAAAAAAAGATAATCATTGTTTAAATAAAGAAGAGGTGAAAGAATCCAAATAGCACAAAACGAAGCAGAAACATTTTAAATTTCAGTTTATTCTTATGATTTTATATACATATGTATTTTTTTTTTAATATTAAAATTTTTGTTTATTAAAGTAATTTGTAAGGTTCGTGTCTTCCTTCTTTGGATATATAATTAAAATCTATTTTCGAATGGATCAATGTCTTTAAGCTTAAAAAGAAAAAATAATAATGCTATTGACCTTTTGAGCATAATTTATAAAAAGATGACTTAAAACTTTTATTGTTACCTTAATACAAAACAAATGTCAGTGACCTCAAATTAGATTATTGTGGTTCAATGACTCACAAAAAGATTAATATTAATAGAGAATTATATTATGTATCAAAACAAAAATTATCTTACTCCTTCATGTATGTCGTCACTTTAAACGACAATGGCAAGACTATTGTAAATTTAGAGATGGTAAAATTGAGCTTTCATTACAAAAAAGCTTTCAGCAAATTGAAATACGATTAATCAAATCAATTCACGTATTCTATTTGCAATAAAGTTTCGTATATAAAGCAGAAATCTACATCAACTGACACCACACACAGTAGACGAAACACAAAAGAACGCTGATGATGAAGGTTTAGTGGCCTTCGAAAACGGCTAGTTGTTCCGTTCAACTATTAGTGGCCTTCGAAAACAGCTTGTTGTTCCGTTCAACTATGTGTTAGTTACAATATTTACAACTAACTTATATTTTTTCATTAATAATTATCACATGTAATTTCGCTTACAAAGCAATACAAACTTTAGCCCGTTCAAATAATAAATATAGAAAAATCATATAATTATATTTCTTTTTGATTTGTCAAGGAAATACTTCACAAAATAGTTCAAGTACTAATAATCATTATTTCAGTGAAATTTAGACAGATTTTAAATGCATCAGTCTTACTTGCACAAATTTTGATTTCATAATGAGAAAAAACAGCCAGACAGGTATAATTTCTCTCTCTCACACATAAAGCCTAGTACTCTGTTCGAAGTTGTGAAAATTTTTCAGCAACATTGATTATTTCGCGGGAAAAATTTGACACGTAACAAGTGATGCCCATTTTACTTTTTTCGGAAAAAATGTTCTTATTTATTGGTTTGAAGTAGGCAACACTGATCAACTTTTGTTAACAAAAACATCAGCTGTCAATATTTCGCACGATAAGCCTGGTACTCTGTTCAAATTTGCGAAAAATGTTTATCACCAGGGAAAATTCCAACTAATAGCAAATAATAGGGAAAACAAAAAATTCTAATTGGAAAAGGGAGAAATTTCACGTGGAATTTTATTCATGATAGCCCTGGATATGTTTTTAAATATTTCCAAAAATATTATCTGCGTCCGGCGAAAAATAAGAAAAATACAGCAAATGCAATTTTTGGGATATCGTGAAATTTATTTGGGAATTGGTGGGAACTCAGAAAAGCAAGGTAAAGCAACTAAGATCACAGGATATGCAGACGATATAGCCATTATCATCACTGGTAAGTTGCTCGACACAATTAGTTCCCTAATGAAGTCCTCGTCAAATGATGTTCATAGATGCGCAAAGTTGATTCGGTCTGAACTTAAATCCTGAAAAAACTGACCTAATGCTTTTTACTAATAGGAAAGTCAAAGAAAAGAAAACACCAAAATTAGATGGTACATCGCTCTCGCCCAAAACATACACAAATTAAATGGGGATTATTTTGAATAGTAAACTGACGTGGAAATTCAGTATAGAAGAGAGAGTTAAAAAGGCCACCAGTTCTCTATATGAATGTAAAAAGATGCTGTGCAAGACATGGGGCCTTTTCCATATTCTTACATATTGCATATAACCATACATACTTATATGGTAGAGGGCGACTGAGACAAAGGTATACCTGAAAAAGTTAGAAAGTATCCAGAGACTAGCTGAGCTCTGCTCCACACACACCTACTGCAGCCACTGTACCGATTTTCACCGGCTCACTGAAACAAAGTCATAACTAATAAGGTAAATTTGTCTTATTTCTCAACTAATTTATATATAATTACATAACTAAACTACACTGCATTGGTAATAAAGCCACATTGACTTATTCAAGAATGAATTAAGTAACAATACCCTTTTGGCTTATTACTTATGACTTTATTGCAGTGAACCTACGAAAAGTGGTACATTGTGCCGATCGTGTGAGCCAGGCTTTAGACATTATATTAGACCTCAAATAAATAAAACTAACTGCAGTGAATGCTGCATGCAAATCCGTTATCCGACTCAGGACAACAGGACAGATATCGTACAGCTCATTTCGTCACGATAAATTGCTGACAGACATGGGAGTGTAGCTCGGACTACATCATTCCAGTAATTAATTTTTTGCCAAACGGCAGATCGTTAAAAGGAAAGAAAGCTATCTTGAAAGTCTTAATCATAGTGGTTTTATTTTCAACTTGAAGGTTCAAAGATGGATGGAGGGGTGGGAGGTGCGGTTTACTGGCCGGTATAGAGGTATCTTATAAACTTCATGATCATTTTAGCATCTTTCAGGTGGAAATCTATGCAGCCAAAGTAGCAGTAGAGCTATAGCCTTCACCCCTCAAAACATGAATGCGCATGTAAATATTTATATAGATAGTCCATCAGCTATTAAAGCAATTTCATCTGCATGCAGCTACTCCTCGGTGGACACATGGGAATTGAGGGAAATTAAATGGCCGGTACACTGGCCAAAAGGTGTATTCAACTACCGGCTGATGAAACAGTATATGTTCAAAAACCAATTCAACACCTGAAAGGAATCATAGACTATAAGATGAGCAAAGAAGCGGAGAACTGTTAGCGTGCGATGAAAACTTGTTAAACTTCTGAAATCATGTGGAGCTCCTATGATCCCAAATCAACTAAATTCCTTTTATCACTAACTAGAAGTAACTGAAAATTTTTAGTGGGGGTATTAACTGGACACTGTTAGACGGCTTCGTATGCTGTCAAAATAGCACGAATACTTGTTGTTACCTGCAGGACATGTTTCTTACACGGGTAATTGAAACAATGGAACATCTACTGTGTCATTATCCGGCTCTAAGCCGCACTTGATATAACTGTCTTGCTACTCACACTTTTCGTAGTCTTGAATTTGTATCGAGAGTGAAACTGTGTAGATTTTGATAAATCTTTGTGGGAGTCATTCGATACAAGCACTACAAAATAGGCTAACATCTTACAGGTTCTCTTCTTGTCTGCTGGTATCGCTATTGATCAATCCCGGTCTATGCGAGGCCTTTGACCAACCAGATTAACTTAACCTAAACTGAGTCTAATTTTTTTAATTTTATTTGCAATACAAACGTATATCCCTTCACATGCAAGTGAAAAGTTTCAGCAGAAAATAAGATATAAATATAGTTTTTATAGCATCTTTCTTCCCAACACCTCTAACGTCTTCTTCTATAGTGTTCATTCTAACTATTCTAATACTGTAAGCAGATGAAAATAATTCACATATATGAATATTTACCACATTGATATGGTAAAGGCTGGAAAAATCTTTGGGTGCTATATACTTGTTCATAACCAGGCTGCTTTAGAAGTAGATGTATAAATTGCCATCGGAAAGGGCTTATCATACCGATTTTTAAAATTCGAAAATATTATTAATGTAAAATTTTTTTAAGTGTAGTGTGGCGAATAATTTTTTCAATTAATGGTAATATAAAAATCAAATTCTATAAATTACAATGAAGCAAAAAATTATTTAAATCTTCTTTCACAAAACAAATATTTATGTACTCATATAAGTATGTGTAATATATAGTACATATGTATACTCCATTCATACATCGGTGAAGGGTACACAAGATTCGGTACAACCGACTGCAATACCCTACCCTTACTTGTTTCTATCTCAAATGTAAATATAAACAAGTAAGAGTGATATATTCGCCTGTGCCGAATCTTATACACCCTTTACCAATGTACGTACATATACATATATAGTATACAGACACATACATACAAATTTGTTTTGTGAAAAAATTTATAATTTTTTTCTCTAAAGCAATTAAAGAATTTGATTCAATTATTTTATTTTCGATATTAGCAATAGTTGAATATTTTACTCTACACTCTGTGGTTAAGATATATTTTACATTCACTCTTATTTCAGTCAATATCGACGTCACTTCAATACAATACCAAAAAGTTGGGGCTTGGTTACTCTCTCTCGAGATGTTCACAAACCCACCTCCATACCAAGTATACTAACTTTTTTATATTTTGCCGTATTTAATAATCATTCATGTTGCAAAACTGCTTAGTGGCTTGATTTAAAGTTCCCATTGCAAATTGTATACATCGTGGTAATATGTAAACGTTTTATTCCTACAGGATTTTTTTGAAATTTGTTCAGCATATGAACCATATTTCTTACCTTCTTCTTTCATATTACCAAAGAAATAATTAGTTTTATGTACAAGAAAAAGTTTAAGTTTTCCATCTCTGGAGCTATGTCTTTTATTTTTCTAGTTTCTATGCCAAATTATTTCATTCTAGTCATTAAGTATATAAAACTTGTAAGCAAAAAGAAAAAACTAACTTAACCTAGTTACTGTTGAAAAAAAAACAATAAATTTACCAACCCTGGAACCAACATTTTAGATTTTTCTGATTTAAAAAATTAATAAAGTGTGTTAAGTGAACAAAGAAATTAATTTTATACTTTAATATCAAAAAATTCAAAGTTTCCATCTTTGGAGCTGTAATTTTCATTTTTGAAATTTTATACGCCAAACTTTTCTTTCCGAAGCATAAAATATATTCAATTTATAAAGGAAAAGAAAATAATTTTTAGACCTATTTAATTTTACATAACACAAAAAGTGTGAGTTTTCCAACCCTGGAATCATAATTTTGGATTTTTCTGATTATTGATACCAATCTAGTTCCTTAAAAAATGCATAAAATATGTTAAGTGATCAAAGCAAAAACGAAATAAGAAAAAACTTAGTTTCATTTAATTGCTTTGATATTAAAAAATTCAGTAAAGTGCGACTTTGACTCGCGAACGAAGGGTTCCGTACATTTGGTTTTGAGCATTTTTTAATGTGGCTTTTTTGAAGTTTTTTTTTCAGTTTAAACGATTTTATCAGTTTTGTCGCTTTTTTTAATTTTGGCGATTTTTTCCTGTTTTTGGGTTTTATTTTATTTTTGCGATTTTTTTCTGTTTTTGGGGTTTTTTCGTTTTGGCGATTTTTTTTCATTTTGGCGATTTTTTTTTTCATTTTGGCGATTTTTTTCATTTTGGTGATTTTCTTTCATTTTGGCGATTTTTTTTCATTTCAGCAATTTTCGCGGTTTTTCGCGATTTATTTAAGTCTTAGACATTTTTTTTTGAATTTGGTGTTTTTTTTCGTTTTGGCGATTTTTGTTTTGTTTTTGGCGAATTTTTTCGGTTTGGCGATTTTATAATTCTTCGATTTTTTAGTTTTACCGTTTTTGAAAATTTCAAGAGTTTTGCTCTTACGGTTTCCAAGATACAGCAAATTGTCAAAATTGCACAGTCAAAATTGCATTAACTGATGGAACACCCTTTAATTTAAATTTTTTGAAATTTTTGTCTTAATTTTTGTAGTCTGTATAAAAATGCACTAACCTTACAAATTTCAAGTGTATATACATATAATTGTATGTATATTACATGGGCTTTTAAAATTTTTCGTTGCTCGTTTTGGAACACCCTTTAATTTCCAATTCTCATGTATTTGCTGTTGTAGCGGCCAAAGGTCTACACACTGTGTCTAAATTTCAGGTCTGTAGCTGTTACGGTTCTCGAGAAAATACCCTGTGACAGACATAGTTTTAGACACATGTAGTTAATTTTACATAGCACAAAAAGTTAAAGTTTTCCAACCGTGGAAACGTCTTTTTATTTTTTTTTTGTATTTTTTTAATTTAAAATACCAATATTAGTCGTACTGAAGTGTAAAATAAGTTTATTTATTTATAAAAAAATAAAAATTTGTTTTCGGTAGTTACTTTTATATGGCAAAAAAAAAGTTTAAGTTTTCCAGCACTGCAATCGTCTGCTTGATTTTGCTGAATTTCAATACCAATCTATTTTGGAAAATTTCTGACACACCAGTTCAAGAACGAAGTCTCTAGCTTTTCTGGGAGCTTCGGAAAACCGATTTCACGTACAGACAGACCGACAGACGGACATCGCTTATTCGTCTTCCCTATGCATAAGGATCCAGAATATATATATTTTATGGGTCGCTTATTGATATTATAGAAATTACAAACGGAATGACAAACTTTTACATACCCTTTTACCATTTTTTTGGTAAAGGGTATAAAAATGAAAAAAACTGGTTGCCAAAAAAATTCAATGTTAGTTATATTTATATATGTATATACAATTTGCAAAGTTTTCAGCAAGAGCTTTAAGGGTTTAAGTATCAGTAAAGCACTTTTCGTTGTATGCATTTTGTGTCATGTGTAAAAGTAAAAGTATAGATATTTTTATCAATTTTATTTAGTTCTAGCTGTGTTAATTTGCATATAAAAACATTTTTATAAACATCATATGAGGTATCCATTAGGTATAATCAACGACATCATGCCATCTACCTTCATGCTGCTGAAATTAACTAAAGCTTTTTTTATTTGCAATAATGGCATAAATATGTATGTATGTCTATTTTTAATTTTCACCTGATTGCAAATTAGTTTAATTATGCGCTAAAAGCCCAACCCGTACTCACCATTTACTACGCAGACTTGTAATGCCAAACGACGAACTTGTGTTCACACATCCAAAATCCAAATTGATATAAAAGTAAAAGAAAGAAAAAGAAAACAAAGCCCGGCACAAGAAGTAATCGCGATACGAAAGATAATTACGTCAACGACAGTTAATAATGACAACAAAGGTGAACACAATAATGAAATTCTAGAAGTGAGTTAGTAAGGTTTGTGCTACGAAATGCGAATTTATACCAGACACTTCTATTTTTCTATTTTTGTCTTTTCTTTCTAGTTGGCCTTTTTCGCTGTTAGTGTATGTATGTATGTAGTTGGTATTTATAATTTTGACGCTTACGTCAGCGTTTATACTTTTTGTGTTTGTTTGGAATACATAACGTTCAAACGTGGAAACGACCGACTGACAAAACAACGAACGGATCGCCGTATCTGTATAAGCTGAGTTTTTGAGAGTTTAGAGAACAAAATTTTATATTTTTTAAGGAGAATATTTGCTTTTGTTTGTTTAGTTTTTCTTTTTTATTCAAATGCCAGTACTAGTTTTAGATAAATGCTCAACACGCACACTTATACCTATTATTATTATTTTGTAGGTTTGCACTTGAGCTGATCACGTAAGAGTTGCGACAGGCAGGCAACTTTGAGAGTATTTTGCCAAAATACATACACATATCACTTGCACTCTCTCGCTCACTTAGATAAAAGCTAAAAAAGAAAAGCAAAACACTCACAAAACACACAAACTTCACACTTTTCTCTTTTTAAACCGAGCACTACTTACGAGTCCACAACTAAACTAAGCAATTATTCGGAGTTGCACTTCACACGAAGTCTAAAGCAAGACTAAATGCAAATTGCACAAATTAGCTAATATAATGTGGAAAAATTGCATTAAAAAACTAGCAAAAGCTAAAGCTAAATTAGGCAACTAGTTAACAGTCGCACGAACACTAGAAACTAGAAATATTTACTATTTGTGCTCTTATTTTTTTCAAAGAGCACACTGCACGCTGCACTTTACTTTAGTTAGATCTTTGTTGAATATTCTTGTAACATTTTATACTCGCCATATACGACTGTTAAAAGTGGCTGCTGGTTGATTGTCCAAAAACTAAGACAAAGTCTTTTCCCACCACGCTTGAACTTGACCAAATGCACAAATTGCCGAAGTATTGCAGGCACACATATGAAGGTGCATGTGTGTGTGTGTGTGTGTGTGTGTGTGTGTGAAGGTAAACTGGCAAATATCTCAACACCTGCAGAGAGTGAGAATAAGACCAGTTAGTTGTTGTGCTCACCTGTGTTTACGGTGGCTCTCACTTGTAAACAAATATTTCCAATATTGACAACTGGAAATATCGGACTGTCAGTTTTAGTTTTTAATTTATTTTTGTTTTGCTTTTGTTTTCTACATTCGCTTAGGCTTACTCACGTGGTTAAGCTGTGGTTAACTCGTATTTTCCTTCTGTTTATTTGGCCGGCATTCGTTTTTGTTTATTTTTTTTTAATATTCGTGTTTTGCTTATGTGTGTGTTTTCATTTTGCCATATTTTGACAGTTGTTGTTATTTGTTTTATTTTTTTTTTGTTGTTGTCTTATTATTCATTATTAACAATTGTGGTGAATATGTTGAAATTTCATGTTTAAAGTGTTGTAAACGTGTGTGCACACCTTCATAAGTGGCAAAGAAAACAAAAGACTTAAGAAACAAACTTTTACAAATAATGTTTTTTTTATTGTCATACTTGAATAAATTTATGATCTAAGTTTGTTGAGATCATAAGTCATTTAGGAAAAAAAAATAGAGAAATCTTATCTGTTTCTATGTGATATTAATTTTTTTTAATAGGGTGGGTGTAAGCTAGTGATTTCTTTTTATGGACCACGTAAATAATGAATAATAATAAAGAAGTATTAAGAACTCTTGGAATTGTTGGCTAACGGAATAAATATTTCATGAAATAAGTAAAAGAATTATTTTTGTTTTAGTTTCCTATCAAAGACAAAATAAATGAACGGCTCCATATGGGGAGCTCTTAACAAAATTCATATTATATTAAAGTTAAATTATTATTATGCTTATAAATAAATTGTAAAAGCCAAGCTAAAAAAATGTATGGCAGTTATATTTTTTATATATGGATGTATGTATGTCAATAAGTGTATATCGTTACCTTACATAGAAAGGCCCTAACTCATTATTTTCTTAAAATCGAGATTTTTGCATTTTTTGATATATTAGATGTTCTTCTATCGAAATACACAAAAAACTCTATTTCAAAAAAAATAATAAGTTAGGTCCTTTTTATATTAAGGTAATGATATGTATGTATATATGTATGTATGTACATATATGAATTCATTTATGGAAATATATAGGATTAAGATGACTGTATGGAATGTATAATAATATATGAGCTCATATATGGAAATTTAATTGTGAAACCCTTCATGTATAGGACCGCATGTATAAATACTATGATATAAGGATCCGTACTCATATATAAAAATGTTTGATATTTAAAAAGAAAATCGTTTTTTTAATCAAAAAAGTTTGCATTTTATTAAATTTTTTTTTATCACATTTGCAAAATTATAAAAGTGGTGTTGGCTTTTGAAAATACTCGTATACACTGGTGCGGTATATTAAAGGCATCTTTATTATGACATTTTTGTAAATAAATAGTCGTTACAGAATTAGTATTAAGTCAAAAAATTGGACTAAATGATCGCAAATAACAATTTAATTGATGAATTTATGTACATGAACTTACAAAATTAAAAAGATCTTTGCATGAAAATATTATTGAAGTGTCATAATCAGGGAAACCGCAAATATGCAATTGCATGTTTTTTCTTGTATCACGTATTAATGCGGGGACAAGATATTTATCCGTTTCAGAACTTTTAATGAATTTTGGCATCGATTTGTTAGTGCATATTTTTGCATATTTTACCCTTTAAAGCATGTTTATGCATATATCAGTTTTACACGCATATTTTTAGCATATTTTCGAATTTTTAGAGCATAATTTACGCTTTTAGGGCATATTTTCATACTTTATAGAATTTATTTTATTTCAACCCGCTTGGCACCACCACCCTTTAAAAAAACTCTCCATTCCGAAAAAAAAAATTATGAATTTTTTTTTAGCAACGCATTAAAATTTCATTTCCGAAATAAAAATTTAAGTTTTAAAGAAAATTTTTTTCCTGTGCTATCTGGCCCCTGCGCAAGGATGACACGCAAAATCGTGAAGCGTTCCACATTTAAAAACAAATTATTTTTAATTTTCGCCATCTAAATCTCTGTTCCAATGTTCCATGTAGTGTATAATTTTTTTTACGGACGTTAGTTGCAATACAAATTTAGCTATGTGTGATTTACTCTGCCCCGAAAAGACCTTGAAGGAACATTGTAAATGTATGAAAGTTCATTAAGACGGGACAGAAAAGATTATTATTTGAAATTCTAGGTCAATATTTTGTTATTTATTGCAATAAAAATTATAAATTAAAATCTTGTCTTATTTATCCAAAATACAGTTTCAAAGCCTTAATTCTGATATCGTGATCTTTAGAAATTAAAGTTAAATTCTTATGCATCCAATAAAAATTAATTTGTTTAGTAAAAATTTTTATAGTAATTTTGTTTTAACCTGCACTTCAAACTCAGTTATTCTTTGTTAATTATGTTTCCGTTTTTGGTTATTTATTTTTTTCTTATTTTATATGCAAATGTTGTTGATTAAAAAATATATTTTCATTTACAAATAAACCAAATTATTCTATTTTTAAGAGCATATTTTTTTACTTTTAAGCGCATATTTACAAGTTTTTAGTGCATATTGAATGCGCATAAAACACTTTTTTTAGAGCATATTTGTGGTTTCCCTGGTCATAATACTTCAAAAGAGTTGAAACTTAACGATGTTATCTGTTTTGAACCGCTAACAAGCTGAACGCTGCTCTATGTCACATGTGACTCAAAAGGATATTGTCCGACATGAGTATCAGAGTTAGCAGCATATATCATACAAATTTTTTAATGAATCATAATGATATCTGCTAGGTCTCGCTAATACGATAATTTAAGCAACGAAATCAACTTCAGTTATCTATGACATTTGGGACAGTTGCTTCCGAAATTCCCATGTGATCCCAAAGAAAATTCAAGAGCTGTCATTCACGGAAAAGATTATTCCCAAAAAATTTTCAAAGAAATGTTTTATTAGTAAATATTTTTTACTATTCCAGTAAGTTGTTTGCTTCAAAAAACTCTATAGAGCAGATGCAGTCCATGACGCTTGATGGCTTCCTGTCAGCATTTTCTAGTCAACAATATTAGCCTCAAAGAAAGTTTTTTGCTAAAATTAGTATTTTAGAAAATAATGAAGAAAATAACCAATAAAATACCAAAAATTGTATATTACAAAATTATATTTATATAGAAATTATTTATATTAAGTACAATAAGGGCTTATATATAATAAATTACTTCATTCAAATTACAATTATTTCACAATCAAAAGAAAACTAAAAAAAAAACAAACAAAAAATACATTGAATTCATGGGCTGGAGGGCCAACTTTGAGGGGCGGACGCACCTCCTAAACCACAACATATCGCTATGAAATTTGTTTGAATTTTTTTTACATAAAACTGAACCGATTTGGGGGAGAGAATATAAGAGAAAAAAAAAATTGTCCATACAACTAATGGCTACGCTAATATACATACATATATAAATATTCATATATATTCCCTCACTTTTTGAATCTGAACCACATCTGGGACACCATATATATGCTCCAATCCTTTTTTAGATATAAATATGTATATAACAACATGTGCTAATTTTTAAGGAACAAATAAAACCAAAGTTAATTATAAATGTTTTGACAAACACTGGCAGAACGGAACACAATGCTATTTTTAAATGCCGCCACATCTGCATCATTAGCGTCCTTGTGTTGGGTCCACTGTGTGTGGTGTCAATTGATGTAAATTACAGCTATACGGGTTTTCCAGTGCAAATAGAATATTTCATTCTACAATTTTTGAGATATTAAAAATTTGTTTGTGTATTAATCGCATAAAGTCTGCTTTAAAAAGCAACAATAGTATAAAACAAGTAAGAGTGCTATATTCGGCTGTTCCGAATCTTATATACCCTTTACCAACGTACGTACATATATATAGTATACAGACACATACATACATATTTGTTTTGTAAAAAATTAATAAATTTCTTCATTTTGGGGATTTTTCCCATTTTGACGATTTTTTTCCATTTTGGCGATTTTTTTGTTTTTGGGTTTATTTTGATTTCGGCGATTTTTTTCCATTTTGGCGATTTTTTTGGGGTTTTTTTCGTTTTGGGGTTTTTTCATTTTGGCGATTTTTTTCATTTTGGCAATTTTTTTTTCATTTGGGCGATTTTTTTTTCATATTGGCGATTTTTTTTATTTTTGGGTTTATTTTTATTTAGGCGATTTTTTTATTTTTTTCATTTTGGCGATTTTTTTTTCATTTTGGCGATTTTTGTCTGTTTTCTTAGGTTTTTTTTCGTTTTGGCGATTTTTTTCATTTTGGCGATTTTTTTTCGTTTTGGCAATTTTTTTTGTTTTTGGCGATTTTTTCCTGTTTTGGGTTTTTTCAGTTTTGTCGCTTTTTTCTCGTTTTGGCGATTTTTTTCTGTTTTTGAAGGTTTTTTTAATTTTGGCGATATTTTTCTGTTTTTGGGCTTTTCTTCATTTTGCAGATTTTTCCCATTTTGACGTTTTTTTTCATTTTGGCGATTTTTTTTTATTTTTGGGTTTATTTTTATTTAGGCGATTTTTTTTTCATTTTAGCGATTTTTCGTCTGGCGATTTTTTTTCATTTTGGCGATTTTTTTTCATTTTGGCGACTTTCTTTCATTTTGGCGATTTTTTTTTGTTTTTGGGTTTATTTTTATTTAGGCGATTTTTTTTTTTTTTTGTTTTTTTTTTCATTTTGGCGATTTTTTTTTATTTTGGCGATTTTTGTCTGTTTTTAAGGTTTTTTTTCGTTTTGGCGATTTTTTTCATTTTTGGGAATTTTTTTTCCTTTTGGAATTTTTTTTTTTTTTTTTTGCGACTTTTTCCTGTTTTGGGGTTTTTTTTTAATTTTGGCGATTTTTTTCTGTTTTTTTTGGTTTTTTCGTTTTGGCGATTTTTTTATTTTGGCGATTTTTTTCATTTTAGCGATTTTTTTTCATTTTGGCGATTTTTTTTTCATTTTAGCAATTCTTCCGTTTTATGCGATTTATTTTAGCTTTAGAAATTTTTTTTAATTTGGTGCTTTTTTTCGTTTTGGCGATTTTTTTTGGTTTTTTGCGATTTTTTTCGGTTTGGCGATTTTATAATTTTTAGTTTTACCGTTTTTGAAAATTTCAAGAGTTTTGCTCTTACGGTTTCCAAGATACAGCAAGTTGTCAAAATTGCATTAACTGATGGTACACCCTTTAAGTTAATTTTTTTTTAATTTTAGTGTTAATTTTTGTAGTCTGTATAAAAATACACTAACCTTATAAATTTCAAGTGTATATACATACATACATACAATTGTATGTATATTACATTGGATTTTAACATTTTTCGTTGCTAGTTTTGGAACACCCTTTAATTTCTAATTCTCATGTATTTGTTGTTGTAGCGGCCAAGGGTCTACACACTGTGTCTGAATTTCAGGTCTGTAGCTCTTACGGTTCTCGAGAAAATACTAATATAGTTTTAGACATAGTTAATTTTACATAACACAAAAAGTTAAAGTTTTCCAACCCTGGAAACGTCTTATTAATTTTTTTATATTTTTTTAATTTAAAATTCCAATTTTAGTCGTACTGAAGTGCAAAATAAGTTTATTTAACAAAAAAATTAAAAAAAATTGTGTTATCTAGTTAGTTTTATATGGCAAAATCAAGTTTCAGTTTTCCAGCTCTGCAATCGTCTGCCCGATTTTGCTGAATTTCAATACCAATCTATTTTGGAAAATTTCTGACACACCAGTCCAAGAACGAAGTCTCTAGCTCTTCTGGGAGCTTCGGAAAACCGATTTCACGTACAGACAGACGGACAGACGGACAGACGGACATCGCTTATTCGTCTTCCCTATGCATAAGGATCCAGAATATATATATTTTATGTGTCGCTTATTGATATTATAGAAATTACAAACGGAATGACAAACCTATATATACCCTTTTACCATTTTTGTTGGTAAAGGGTATAAAAATTTGTTAGATAATAAAAATAATCATGTAAAAAACAGCAAAAAAAAAATGTTATGACAAGTAGATTCCGCGACACCTGCCATTTGAAGGCGGATACTTTATATTAGAAGTACTTAGAAGTTTTAGCAAAAGCTTAAAATTTAATCTAGGACTAAGCTAAGACTAAAAAGAAATCCTTTTATCAAAGTTAATTGATTTAAATTCAACGTAGCATACGTTAATTCAACATCCTCACAAAAACATATATGTGAAAAAATGCCAAGTTCTTATCCAGAATGTCTGTCATAAAAAGTAGTAAAATAAAAATGTTGACCAAGTTCTTGTTTGGCGGAATACCAATTAGTAATATCTTCCATGCATTATATAATTCATTTTCTTTATTTTGATATAATAATAAATTTTTCTAATATTATCATAATGCAATTTTATGAACAATATTTTTAGTTAACTGCGGATTATAATTAAATAAACTTGATGGTTTTCCCACGCGAGAACACGCCACATATAATTGTGAAAAGACCGGATTTTCTAGATCTTACCCACAAATCGACATAGTTTGTCCTTGTGACTTATTAATAGTCATGGCAAATGCCAAGCTAATGGGAAATTGCAGACGTTTGAATGGAATGGGTGAGTCTGAGGGGATCATTAGTATTCCTGGCAGAAGAACAACTGCACCTTAAAATTTGCCGTTCAAAATTGTAGTTTCAAGAACATTGCCCATTATTTTTTTTATGACTAATCTTGTACCGTTGCACATCTTAGGGGCATTTAAATTCCGAAGCAAAATGATGGGCGTGCCAATTTTTAATCGCAAGTTATGCGGTGGCATTCCTGGTAAATCCAGCGAATTCAAAAATTCAACAGGATAGTTGACTGCTTCATCAGGATCGGTAACAGTGTCGATCGATTTGAACAATATCTCATTGCCGGGCAATGATTGTTGTATTTTGAAGTTAATAGCGTCAACATCGATATTTTTTGGAGCTAAAATAGCTCGTTCACGAAGCCAGGCATGATTAATGTAATTAGCTTGCAAATCTGGAAATATGCTTTCAATCAAAGCATCTTTCGTATTTACCATGTTGCAGAAATTTTCTGTCAATTTGATACATTGTGTGTCTCCATGCAATGATATTGTTCCATTTCCAATGTTGAGCAATTGCTCGGAGAATGATATTGCCAATGGATGGTTTTGCAGTTGTACACGTATATTTTTGTTAAGACGTAATGTAGTGACATTTCGCCATAGATATGATTGAGTTGAATAACCTAGATACCGACTGCAGCGCCATCTGCCGGGCTGGTTTGTGAATGTAAACCATCCAAGGTGGCACCCAAACGCATGCAAAAAATAAATTTATTCAGTGACATACACACGTACAGTAGAATTATATACGTAAAGAAGATTTGTATGGGAGCTACCACCGCCTATATTTGCAGCAGAACTTAATATATTCACTCAACCGAAATACCAAATTTTGTTCAAATACCGTTATCAGGAGCAGAAATAATAGATTTTTAATTTGTGGTTTGTATGGGACGTACCACGCCCCTTTGTCCAATTGGACCGAACTGTAAATTTAAACCATGTGTTTGGGTGGCGCCAAACACATAAAAAAAAATATATGCAAATCGGTCCAGCCGTTTAGGAGGAGTTCAGTCACAACACACGTACAGTAGAATTATATATATAAAGATAATAGTATGGGTGTCATTTTATTTCTAGGCAACCTGCTTACTGGAAAACAGTTTTCCCCATATAAAAAAGGAAATATATATCCGTTATTATCTTCTGTATTATAAGGATAAAATTATTTCCAAGTAAGCAGGTTATCTGGAAATTATATGACATTCTGACGATTACAAAAATATATGTAATCCATAGCAGATTCCGGTGATAGGTAATCTGCCAAACAAGAAATTGGTCAACATTTTTATCTCACTACTTTTGATGGCCGAAATTTTGAATAGGAACTTGGAACTTTTTTTTTCCAATTTATTCTTTTGTGAGGATTATTTATTATTCCTGGCTAATTAATATCTTAAATTAAGTTAGCAAAAAAAATTGAAATTCCTTTCATTCTAGATTACAATTACTAAAAGCCCATCATCAATATACAATGTATATTGATGGTGGGCTTTGATTGTATTGTTGTAAATTAGCTTTAATACAGTATTATCAAGTCTTTATCTAATTTCTATCTGCAACAAATTAATGTATTAGATTAGAAATGTGTGTATGCAAATGTTATTAAAGATCTTTACAATGAATGTTGAAGACAATTGTAGTTAATTAATATAAATTACCAGAAGAAGATATGCCTTTTATTTTTCTTATTGATGTGTATAGACAAACTATAAAAATTAATTTATGACAATACAGGGAGAAAAAGCTTGTTTCAACAAAGTAACCAACTGCGTAAAACTATCAAAACAACCTTGTATTGCATAATTTATAACCATTAGCAATCTAAAGATGTAATTTTACATTAAGAGTGAACGCTAAATTTATGTATTTTGAAAATCGGGTTTCGATTTGATGTGAAGATTGCAATTTGTAAAAGATTTTGATGTAAAATTCAATTAGTTGTAAAAATTAGTGCTTCTGTATTGTAAGAAACAGAAATATATAAAGCTAGAATCAGTTGGAGCTAGAATTAAAGAGCCAAGATCTCCAGAAGGAGTGACATAAAATGGAATTCATTGCTTGTGAGATTATTTCAAATGTAAGACTAGAGCGATTAAACCGACCACCTGGGCGCTTTCAAAACAAAATAAATACCATGAAATTACAGCCATCTACCATAATGTAAGAGTATTTATTTGTTCGACATTATTTTTTAAGAATTCAACTTTCAAATTATTTATTAATATAAATTCTTAACCTTTTTTCGATAAAAGTTTAATTATTATTTAATCAATCCGTTAAATAAAAAACTTATTTTACTCACTTCCTCTATCTTAAAAAACGGCAATGGATCCTTATAATGTTTTTAACTATAAACCTATTTAGATTTTGATTAAATGTAACCATAGTTTGATTTGATACAAGCATTGCATGATAAAAAAAATATAATATTATATTTTCCATAATAACCATAAGACTAAATTGGCCCAGTATTATTATAGTGTTTCCCTTAACCTTGGGTACGTTCGTAAATGCTTCAAATTTATGCATCAATGCGGCTGTTCTGCCAGGTTTTACTGCGTATGCGTGATTATCTGCTGCACATGCTT
The DNA here is from genome assembly GCA_944452675.1 of Tachina lurida. NCBI lineage: Eukaryota > Metazoa > Arthropoda > Insecta > Diptera > Tachinidae > Tachina > Tachina lurida. Next base: position 122,181,892 of record OX101753.1, read on the forward strand.
TGCAACTGCTCAACATCTGTGCTGAGTTGACATTTTTGAACTAACTGCAAGAAATTTTTAAATTGGCAAGTAATTTTATTTAAGAAAACCGTGATAACAAAAGTGACAATTTTCTTTTAAATTATAGTAAGCAAAAAATTTATAAGAAAATTTGTTACGAGAACAGCATTGGCCTTAAAAAGAATACAACTAAAATAAAAAAAAAACTCCTTTGAAATAATAAAAAACTACCAAGATTATGTGTTTCAAAGTTATTATCGAGTTTATCAATCTCCTTTTTTGGTAAGATTCGAAACATGTAAAAATACATAGATATATTTAACTTATTGTTCCACTGCAACTTATTGCATCTTAAAATAATTTACTGCACCATTTGCACAGATTTGCGGCAGGTATGCTGATTAAATGCATTAAAAAACGTTTGACTCTAAACAGTGCTGCCAAGTTATGCATTTTTGAACGTTAGATGTGCACTATAAATGCTTTTACGAACGCACCCCTTATTTTAAAAGCACACAGTATCAGCATTTCTAAAATGCATATTTGTAAGTTGAAGTTAAAGTTAAAACATTCACACTTATTCCATTTGTCGACATCGACGTCACTTTAATACAATACCAAAAAATTTGGAGCTTGTTTACTCGCTCTCGAGAAAAATTTTGTGCTAATGACAATATATGTATTTCCGTTCCCTTAATTCTAGAAAAATGACATTAGCCTGCCAACAGGAGTCAGTTGTTTTCGAGAACGGGTATACAAGCCCCAAATTTTTGGTATTGTGTTAAAGTGACGTCGATGTCGACAAATGGAATAAGGGTGATTAATTTTACTTTTCAACTACTACTTCAACCGCTTAATTTACTAAGAGAGACTATTTTTACCCTTTACAAATGCATTTCTGTAAACTTGAAGATTTGGAAATAAATAAAAGACCCCAGTGATCTCATTACGGTTAATAACGACACTTTATTCATTAAATAAATACACTAATCAAATCAAGAGGTTAAATACACACACACACTTTAAATTACTTAAAGCATTCGCAAATGGATACCACTATGTCTACTCCTCTGTTGTATATACAAGTCAATCAATATTTTACTGCGCTGGTTTTGAAACAATACTCCCTCTCTGCTGTTCTACACACAAGACTCACTTTGCCGACGCTCACTATTTGTACAACAGTAATTGCTTAGTCCTAATTTACACTTAACAAGTCTTATTGCTAAGCTGATTAGTTTTTTAGGAGAGAGAGAGACGAGGGGAAAAGAAAAATGTATGTTCCCCTCGTCTCTATCTCCGACAAACTAATCAGCTTAGCAATAAGACTTGCTTAGTGTAAATTAGGACTTACTGACTTTAGTTTCACTCACTTTTACACGACTATTAACTACTTTCAACTGAGATTTACTCTTTCCTCACAATAATGAACTGAACTTCTTAATAGACAACTCGTCACAATAAATAACTGAACATCAGACTGAATGAACTGCCTGCCAGCAAGTGCATTACCATTTCTATACTTCAGACAAGGCTTCCAGAACGTGACAGCAACATCTAGACAATCGCAGCAGCATCTCATTATTACTAATGTATGTGCGTATATACATCATTATAGTAGCAATTCATGGTGGTTGTTTACTGGTTTATGTTTTTATTTAAATTTCTCTGCACTACCATCATTTATGTGTGTGCTTGTATGTATATCTTCTTAATAGGCACCCATTGGTATGAAAAGGAATCATTGCCACCAATGAGAAAAAAAGTATTGTTCTGCCCTTTTTATTGATGTTTCTCAGGTATTTGATAAAGTATGGCACGAAGGCCTATTTTTAAAATTGAAAGTTTTGGAGAGTTATATTATTGATAGGAAGTTCACTGTTCTAGAAGGAGACTTCATGTGTGTGCCCGAATCTATATCTTTCGGTGTACTACAGGGTAGTATTCTGGGGCCAGTCTTATATTTATATATATTTGTGATATGCCGATGATACAGCCTGCATGAGTATGCATGAAAGCCCTTATGAGGCATCCCGCAAACTCCAGGAACATATTAGTCAGCTGGAAACATAGTTGAACTTATGGAGAACTAGAGTAAATGAACAAAAGTGTGTTCATATAACGTTTACCCTAAGAAAAGATACTTGTTCCCCCATTCGAATCAACAATCAAAATATTCCTCAACATTCTCAAGTGAAATACCTTGGCATACACCTTGATCGACGGCTTACATGGAAACCCCATATTGAATCAAAGCTAACACAAATGAAACTTAAGGTAACTCAAATACCTTGGTTGATTGGCAGAAATTCAACACTCAGCCTAGACTGCAAACTTTAACTATACAAGTCGCTTTTGAAGTTAATATGGTGCTACGGAATTCAGTTATGGGGCACTGCTTCAGCTTCAAATATAGAGAGAATCCAACGAAGGCAAAATAAAATTTTACGGTTAATAACATCGGCTCCAATTCAAATATACATCGTGATCTAAATATGCCACTAGTGACTGAAGAAATTGCCAAATACACAGGCAAATATTTAACAAAACTCGAGTCACATCCTAATCCGATTGCTCGTAATATTTTGAACTTCACTGTAAATATCCGCTTAAAAAAGAAGGACACTAAGGCTCTAATTCACAATACCGCAGATGAAACTTTTTGAGAATATTTTTGTACATCTTTCTTGTATTACTATTTACTATCACTAAATTTGTGTTCGGCATTGTCGAGCCCATTAATTATATATAGACCTAAGATTTGATTACTTATTGTTAGTTCATTTATTTTTGAAGATACAATACATAAATATTTTGTAGTACAAAAAAAAAACAACCAATGACATGCGAAGTAGTTAGAGCTTTTGCTCAATTTGTACTAGGGGCTACCCATGTGGCATTCCCATCATATCTACATCCCTCTCTAGAAACCAATATCTAATACTTTAATGTAAAAATAGATACCAATAGATCTGCTTGTACATATACATATTTAGTTCATTAGCTAAACACTTATGGATACTTCTTTTTGCTTACCAAATGTTTTCTTTATAAAAACATTTACTCTTCCTGGGTTCAAATACTTTTGCGTAACAATATGTATGTAAGTATGTGCGACAGCCAGGCAGTAACTCCCAAATTTTTTTAACTTGCCGAATCTTAAGTGAAAAGGCCTTACTGTTGCTGTTTACAAGGAACTATCCCTTAACTCCTTTCATCACTTTAACTCGCTGCGTCATTTAGTTTGTGTTTGACAGCCATTGAAAGCAGACTAATGCGTGATTTGAAAATAAAAAGATGAGCTCGTTAAAACATTATTCAAGCCAAGATTAAGATTGCTAAACACTACTGAAACTCTTTACTATCAACTTTAATGGAAAAAATATTTAGTGAGCTTCATTGTGGGCGTGCAAGCACGGGAAATGCAGACTTCGCAAGTCCAGTTGAAGTCTCTACATCCTAAGCAATTGAAAAAAAATTCACATTAAGGTGTTGATCGATTAGAGATTGAAAGTGAGAGATATTGGGAAAGCTATAGGCTTCAATTTGAAATGATCACTGGTATTTGAGAAAGCTTTCACCATTGACCCGAAACGCAATCATCTGACGACAACTTAACATCAGTGTTAGTCGTTGTTCATCGGCAATACTCGTATTGACGAGTTTTTGCAACGTTTAGTAACCGCAATATACCAGATATCACATAACAATAAAAGCAGTGGGCTTTCAGGGGTTAATTGGAACCAAAAAATGCCAAGGTATGGTTGTCATCCAACAAAGTTATGTTAACAATGTTCATGCCTTTAAAAGAGCAAAACAAATAATGGTGAGTATTAGGTAAATTTATTGAGTCTATTTAATAAGGATTAAAGAAACAGACTACATTAGGCGAAGAAAGTTACTTCTTTTTGATGGCAAAAATTCATGATTTTGGCAACAAATTGCTTCCTCATGCACTCTTTCTAAATACGAATAACAACGAACAAAAACTAAGTTCGAACAGAATTTTCTTTACTTATCTACAAAAAAACTTGGCTGAGACAATTTCTTAAATTTTATACTCGTATAGAAAAAACTACTAATGAAACCTCAAAGTAATCGCTTATAAGAACTGTTTTAAAAGCCCCTGGATTACCCTATTTCACAAATAAATAATAACAAATGCCTTTTGGAAGCTGAAGCAAACTCTTTGATGGTAAATAATACAATTTTATATACACTTGAATTCACATCTATGCATATGCCACTTTGTACTTCTTCATTCAAATTTTATGGACACCTTAATTTTGCAGCTGCATTTATACAGAATCTCTGCCCTATCTATAATAAAATTTTATTGCCAGAGAACAAAAAAAAAAAAAAAAAACTGTGCTAGTAATTAGTGGCATAGTAAGTTGTAGTTAGAAAAGCCCTCTGCGCCAAATCAACCTTAGAATAAGTAAGTATCTTTAAGCATTATATGGCTATAATAAAATTCTCTTTTAGTGGTCTGATTTTTTTGTTCTTTTTCTCTACTTTTATTTTGAGGTTTATTATAAAATACATTGTTGCAACTAATCACTGTTATTGTGCAATGAATTGTGTGTTTATATTCCACACTACAGTGCCACATAAAATGATGACACCACAAGATTGTTGTATAATGGAATTTGCACATGCTCGGTGTGGCAAAAAAAATATATAAAAAAAGAATCAACTAATTCGAAAGTATGCAATTTATGTAGGCTTTTTTAATTTTAAGTACAGCTTGTAAGATAAAAGGCCATAAATAATAAGAAAATTTGTAAGATAAAGGTAAATGAAGTAACAGAAAATAACGGCAATGAAAGCTCATTTAAGTTTTAACAGAAATAAAATTTCCATGCCTCAATACCAGACGTCTTTAAGTAAGTTGTTTTGACATTTATGTTGAATCAATAAGCAAATAACTTTTTTCTTATCTCCGACAAATATCATATTTCCAAAGCATTAAAGTGTGAACATAAATTCTTTTGTCGTGATTTAAATGCCTTGAAACTTTACAGCAGTAGAACAAGGAAATTAAGTGAAATAGAAAACAGGCAAAAACTTAAAAACTGTGCTGGTGTCATCATTGCAAAGAATTTTCAATTGCTGTCTTGAACTTTTTTAATTTCTCACACTTTTTAAATCATTACTATTAAAGTAAACAATAATTTTGAAAGCAATTGAATATAAAAATGTATAAACGCTGCAAGGCATCAGCAACAAACATATTGCTGGGTGCCTGCTTTTTTTACCTTCAGTAACCAAACGAAAGACTTAAGAAGCAAACCTTATGAAATTTGAGTAGCTTAAGCTTGAAAATTTGCAAATCACCTTTAATTAAGTTTATTATTTATTTTGTCCATTTTGAATTCACATCAAGACCTCAAAAATTATCTTAAATCTCTTTTTTCTTTAAACCCTTCTAAGATTTATTTATGCATGCCCACATTTTACGTTTAATTTGTTCAGCAGTACGTAACAAATAAAATTAATCACGGTTTTTGCAGCTAAAATTTGCATGTGTATTCTGTTTATTTAGCAAACATTTTTAGCATAAATTACCAAAAAATAAATAAACTTAAACATGTTATCTTAAATTGGCATTTTAGCTTGAGAATAATGAATTGCGCAAAGAGAACGTGGCTTTGAAACTAATTAAGTTAAAAAAATTTATATTTATTTAGCTTGAGTAAATACTTAAATATTTAGCAAAAATTTATATTTAAAAATCAAATTTGAATGACTATTTTTGTTTACATACTTGTATTGTTTAATAATTTTTATGTTTGTTAAGCAGCTAAAATGTTACGGTACTAAAACAAGTCCCATAGAATTTATTGTAAATTTAATGGAAGCAATTAAATATGATTTTAATGCATTCATTATGGCTACTATTATTTGCTTATTTAATTTTATTGGATATTTGCAACTGTTTATTCTCAAACACTTTTCACATCTACAATATATAAATTTTCAAAGCTACACAAATTGTTGCACAACACAGTGTCATCATTTCATTTAACGACTGGACATCAATAGAAGTAGTGATTGCACAACGATAAGATTTTGCACGCAAAATTTTGTTCATAAAAAATAAAAATTTAAGAACTAGCACTAGTCCTTCGGGTCCTACATACATATATAGGGGTTTTGAAATCGCGCTTAATCGCACCTTTTACTTGTAATCGCAATCGAACCCATTAATCGCTCGATTACGATTAAAAATTTTGCCCTTTTTCAAGTAAAGAATTTATGTCAAATTTGCACACAGGGTAAGTTCAACTCATAAAAATTTTAAATTTTAAGCTCTAATATAAAATATATACAATTTGCCGAAATAGCTTTATTTGACAAATCATCAGTAGACTAGAACCATGCGCTTCCTACGTCTTTATACAATTAGCCGCCCATTGGGTAACAATGAAAGTATCATCAAGTAAAAGTAGCTGATGAATTTATATCACGATGAATGAAGAACTTCATATAAAAAACCCTTTACCAAAAAAAATGGTAAAGGGGTATATGCAGGTTTGTCACTCCGTTTGTAATTTCTATAACATCAATAAGCGACCCATAAAATATATATATTATTGATCCTTATGCATAGGGAAAAGGAATAAGCGATGTCCGTCTGTCCGTCTGTATGTACGTGTAATCGGTTTTCCGCAGCTCCCAGAAAAGCTAGAGACTTCGTTCTTAAACTTGTGTGTCAGAAATGGTCCCAAATAGATTGGTATTGAAAATCAGCAAAATCAAGCAGACGATTGCAGTGCTGGAAAACTTAAACTTTATTTTACCATATAAAAGTAACTACCGAAAACAAATTTTTATTTTTTTTTAATAAATAAACTTATTTCACACTTCAGTACGACTAAAATTGGTACTTTAAATTAAAAAAATATAAAAAAAATTAAAAAGACGATTCCAGGGTTGGAAAACTTTGACTTTATGTGCTATGTAAAATTTAACTACAAGTGTATAAAACTATGCCTGTCACAGGGTATTTTCTAGAGAACCGTAAGAGCTACAGACCTGAAATTTGGACACAGTGAGTAGACCTTTGGCCGCTACAACAACAAATATATGAGAATTGGAAATTAAAGGGTGTTCCAGAACGAGCCACGAAAAATGTAAAAATCCCATGTAATATACATACAATTGTACACTTGAAATTTGTAAGGTTAGTGTATTTTTATACAGACTACAAAAATTAACACTAAAATATCAAAAAAATTTAATTAAAGGGCGTTCCATTAGTTAATGCAATTTTAACTATGCAATTTTGACAACTTGCTGTATCTTGGAAACTGTAAGAGCAAAACTCTTGAAATTTTCAAAAACGGTAAAACTAAAAAATCAAAGAAATAATAAAATCGCCAAACCGAGAAAAAATCGCCAAAAACAAAAAAAAAAGCCCAAAACAAAAAAAAGCACCAATTAAAAAAATTTCTAACACTAAAATAAATCGCGAAAAACCGGAAAAATTGATTAAATGAAAAAAAAAATCGCCAAAATGAAAAAAATCGCCATAACGAAAAAAACCCAAAAAACAAACAGAAAAAATCGCCAAAATTAAAAAAACCCAAATACAGAAAAAATCGCCAAAATGAAAAAAAATCGCCGAAATTAAAAAAATCTCCAAAATGAACAAAACCCCCAAAAACAAAAAAAGATCGCCAAAATGAAAAAAAAATCCAAAAACTGAAAAAAACGCCAAAACGAGAGAAAAGCTACAAAACTGACAAAATAGTTTAAACTGAAAAAACTTCAAAAAAGCAAAAAAGCCACATTAAAAAATGCTCAAAACCGAATGTATGGAACCCTTCGTGCGCGATTCAAAGTCGCACTTAACTAAATTTTTTAATACTAAAGGAATTAAATGAAACTAAGTTTTCTCTTTTTTCCTTTTTGCTTTGTTCACTTAACATATTTTATGTATCTTTTAAAGAACTAGATTGGTATAAGGAATTAGAAAAATCCTAAATTATGATTCCAGGGTTGGAAAACTTACACTTTTTGCTTTGTTGTGTAATGTAAAATTAAATAGGTCTAAACATTTTTTTCTTTTTCTTTATAAATTGAATATATTTTATGCTTAGAAGAAAAGTTTGGCGTATAAAATTAGAAAAATGAACATTTCAGATCCAGAGATGGAAACTTAGATTTTTTTTTTGATATTAAAGTAGCTATATAAAATTTATTTCTTTTATTTGTTTGTTCATTTAACACACTTTATTAATTTCTTAAGTCAGAAAAATCTAAAAGGTTGATTCCAGGGTTCGAAAATCTATTGTTTTTTTTTACAAAAGTAACTAGGTCCAGTTAGTTTTTTCTTTTTGTTTACAAGTTTTATATAATTTATGACTTAGAATGAAATAGTTTGGCATAAAAATTAGAAAAATAAAAGACATATCTTCAGAGGTGGAAAACTTTAACTTTTTCTGATATATATAAAACTAATAATTCTTTGGTAATTCAATATATTTTATATTTTAGAAAGCAATAAATTAGTATTAAGAAACAGAAAACTCAGAAATATGGTTCCAGGGTTGGAGATTGAAAAAAGTTTCGGTAAAAAAATAACCAAAAATATTTTTATTTTCAGTTTAGATTTCATGTTTTAGGAAAATCATTACTCAAGATTTTTTATACATGTTTAATTTTTTTATGCATAACTAAACTAATTGAAGTATAAACGAATATTGCTTATTGTGCTCTCAGCATAATAACTATTAATTTTTAGTAAATGGAGATAAAACTCAAATTTATCGCTAAAGATACATTAAAGGACATGTTCCGTTTCATTTTCCTGATACCTTTCTTTTCTGCTGAACATATTTCAAAAAAATTCTGTAGGAATAAAACGTTTACATATTACCACGATGTATACCATTTGCAATGGGAACTTTAAATCAAGACACTAAGCAGTTTTGCAACATGAATGATTATTAAATACGGGAAAATATAAAAAAAGTTAATGTACTGATATGGAGGTGCAATATTAAGAATATTTTAGAGTTATTAAATAGCAGCACGGTTTTTGAACATCTCGAGAGCGAGTAAATAAGCCCCAATATTTTGGTATTGTATTGACGTGACGTCGATGTTGACTGAAATAAGAGTGAATGTAAAATATATCTTAACCACAGAGTGTAGAGAGTAAAATATTCAACTATTGCTAATATCGAAAATAAAATAATTGAATCAAATTTTTTAATCGAAAAATACTCAAAGGTCACTTACTATTAATTGCTTTAGAGAAAAAAATTATAAATTTTTTCACAAAACAAATATGTATGTATGTGTCTGTATACTATATATATGTATGTAAGTACTTTGGTGAAGGGTATATAAGATTCGGCACAGCCGAATATACCACTCTTACTTTTTTTCTCTCTCAGATAGATAGGTGGCTTAAAAGATTTTTCCGATGATGCAGCGTGCTTGTCGTTATTGTCTTGCAATACTGAAAAACGATTTTGCGAATTGGTATATGATGCGCTGTTAGCCCTAGACATCTTTGGAGCAGATGCAATTTTAGTAGAATTTGGGCTTCGCCCGCACTTTACCACAGCTATATAACTGTCCATTCCGACTTGGACCTTGGGTTTTGGGCTACTCTTATCTTCAATGGCAACTTGATTAAGTGATGACCATGAGCCCGAAGCGGATGATATCGCTGAGTTAAATGTGGAAGTAGTAGGCAACGGTAATGTCAACGATTCAGTAGTTGGCATTGGACAAAGCGAAGTTGATCGCTGACGAAACAGTTGCCCTGCCGTCAGAAAAAGTCTATCATCAGTTTTTTTTATTTTTTTTTGTTTTTATTACGAGCTTTAGAACTTATAGTAAGTCTATCATCAGCTTTTTTATTTTTATTGTTATCATTAAGAGCATCAGAACTCACAGTAAAATAGCCATTTTTGCCGTTATAACTCACTTCACAATTATTAGTTTTTGAGGCACTCATACAGAGTATTCCTTAAAGGCACTTCGTTTGTGTTTTTTTTAACGGTTTTTTTTTTTGTTTTTGTTATTTCTATATATAAAAATATTAGCAAAGCAAAAAAAAGCTTATTTATCAAAGTTAATATCTACTACGAATATTATGTATTACGAATAATTTTCGTATGATTTTTCTAGTATGTATGTAAGAAAAATTCGGCTAATACGTCTGTTCACTTTGAACATTAGTAAGGAACAAACGACAATGGTAAGACTGTTGAATAATATATATAGAAGATGGTATATATATAAAAGATGGTAGCTGTGAGCCTTCATTACAAAAACACATGAGCAAATTGAAATGCAATGAATCAAACCAATTCACATATTCCATTTGCAATAAAGTTTCGTATATAAGGCAGACATCTACATCAACTGACACCACACACAGTGGACAAAAACACAGAAGAACGCTGATGAGGAAGGTTTAGTGGCCTTCGAAAACGGCTGGCTGTTCCGTTCAACTATGTGTTGTTGTCAGAATATTTACAACTAACTTTGATGTTATTTGTTCATTAATAATTATCACATGTAATTTGGCTTAAAAAGCGTTACGAACTTTAGCCTATTCAACTTATAATTTTTTTTTATTGTTACAAATGCAATTATAATTTATTTTTAAACAGATATTTTTTGGGACTCGAACTGAAAACATCCGGCATGAGAGGCTTGCACACTACCCACTCGACCACAGTGGCACTCATATTTCAAAAGTATAAATACCAGTAAGCTTTAGGTTAATATCTAAGAATAGTTACGGGACTGGTTTCAGAGCGGCTTGGCAGTACCGTTGGAGGAAACAATGAACATTATGTTTATTAGGTCCTGGAACCAACCACATAAAACTTATTCGGTGCCTTTTACTATAATACTAGACCAAATCCCAATCAAATTGACAAAAGATCACGACTAGACATCACGACAATGTTGAATGTATAACCATTTACAGAATATGTCCTTTTTTCACCATACAATACTCCTTAATTTTGGTAATACTCCCATTTTCTCAAGTCGTAGGACGAGTACGATTGTCACCAAATTTGTTGCAGTTAATACTTAAACATTAATTTCATAAAATTTTCTTTTCACTAAAGTGCGTTTCATTAATATTAAAAATATATTTTCTTGTTTTATTATGACTTAAACTTGTGTCACTCTATAAAAAAACATCCTTTACTTCAAGCTAAGAATGCAACACATGATGTATTTTCATATCAGTTGGCCCTATTAATAGTGCATTTACACTCTCTCGAAATCTAGTACTTCCGAGATTTCAAACTAAATCAAGTGCTTTTTTCCAGATTTCCCATACAAAACGAAATCAAATTTTTCAGTAGATTTGTAGGAAATCCAATAAAAATCCAATGTTTTTATTTATTCTTTACTACCCTGTACAACAAAAGGTGAGTGAATTAGCTATGGTCTACTTAAAAAAGTGTGTGAATTGGTTACAATGCAGTTGTTTGGTTGTAGTCTTGGAAACAAATCAGTTGATGGGTTTTGTTTTGGTTAAAAAAATCTGGATAAATGCCAAAAAAAAAGTTGGTGTAAACGGTATAGATTTTCATAAAGATTTTAATCAAAATATGCTAGATTTTGTGCTGATGTAAATGCCCCATAAGCAAAATGCAATCAGTTAAAGGCTTGCATTAAGCCACAACTTAAGTTAAGTTTTTGTTGTATAAAATAATTGTAATAATTAAATTATGTTAAAAATTCAGCGGAATACAGCGACGCCTTTTGTATGCGCTCTTGTCAAAGATTTTTAATTTGCAGAAAAATTATATATGTTTTGTTGCTGTTGTTGTTGTTTTTGAATTTCAAAAAAGCATTTAATTTTTGTTTTAAAAATTATGAAAAAATTTTAATCAGAAATAATTTATTAATCAGGCTTGAGTTCAGTAATTTCAATTCTTATGAATGAAATATTTTTATTAATTAACGTGAGTATCTAAAGAATAGAAGAAAAATTAAACTAGACACTATTAGCTGGGGGAAATACCGATATTTTTCTGTGCAGCCACGCACTTCATCAGCACCCATGTCTATCTACTGAGGTAGAGATTATTATTAACATCAGCTATTAAACTTAAATTTCTATGAAATGGAATATGAGAATTGATTGTGTATACAATTATTGATTTGCCTTTGGCAAACATATTTGTAAGTATCACTATTCATTTTCTGTTTTTCCATTTTCTATTTAGGTTAGCACGAAGTTATATCACTCTACCTATGTATGTTTAACTATTCTTACTTATCACTATAGTTCAATTAAATCTAATAATGTCTCATTTAATTCATCATGGGCACGTGACAAAAATATGTTCACTTGGCGATCACTGTTCACTTGGCCAGAACTGCTTCAGAATGCTGGAAAGCTAAGTCAACTGTAGAAAGCAAAAACAAAGTAACATAAAGCCACTACAATAATACTTATATGTATATACCGATGGTGCATCGAATAAGTAAAAATAATTAATGTGATGATCGTAAAAGATAAGTAAGAATAGTTAAACATACATAGGTAGAGTGATATAACTTCGTGCTAACCTAAATAGAAAATGGAAAAACAGAAAATGAATAGTGATACTTACAAATATGTTTGCCAAAGGCAAATCAATAATTGTATACACAATCAATTCTCATATTCCATTTCATAGAAATTTAAGTTTAATAGCTGATGTTAATAATAATCTCTACCCCAGTAGATAGACATGGGTGCTGATGAAGTGCGTGGCTGCACAGAAAAATATCGGTATTTCCCCCAGCTAATAGTGTCTAGTTTAATTTTTCTTCTATTCTTTAGATACTCACATTAATTAATAAAAATATTTCATTCATAAGAATTGAAATTACTGAACTCAAGCCTGATTAATAAATTATTTCTGATTAAAAATTCACTATAGTTCAATTAAATCTAATAATGTCTCATTATGAAAAATTTTCAAGCGCATTATTCTTAAATTACAATTTCTTCGGTTTTTTTATACCCTCCACCAAAAATTTTAAAGATCACGTAATTTATATATATTCTGCCATGTCCTTCTCTCGGTCTGCCAGTACGTTCAATCGGTTTTTTGATCTGATGTGTCAGAAATGGTCCTAAATAGATTCGTATTAAAAATTAATAAAATCATTGATTAAAAATTAGTGCCATATCACAAAAAAAATTTTATGTATGAAAGTAAAGGAAAAAACTATAACGAATTTTGAATTTAACCCAGGATACTAGTGTGTATATATTACAATATTATCTTTTAATATTTACTACACCGAAAGAATTTTGCTTCATAAGTCCAATGAAACAATTTCATTAAAATTTTTTCACAAATCGAATAATAGTTTCACAAATCCAATGAAAATTTCAGGAATATTGTGAAAATTTCATTGGAATTGCATCGCTGGTATTCTGGTTTCGTAGGAATATTTTATTTGATTTATCATAATATCATAACAATATTTTCTTATTATTAAGAAATTATTTTATTGTTTCGATGAAGTTATAGCACTGCATTAATTACACTGTTAAATAAATTTGATGAAGTTTTCAATAAAATAATTTCAATGAAACTGGTTTCATTAATCCAACGAAGCGTGACGTTGGTTGAATTTTAATGAATTTTTGATAAGATTAATGTCGAAATTCATAGAATTTATGCCGAAAATTATTTTAGTGTACGAAATTCCATTCATTGAATTAAATATTTGGAAATAGTTTTGCGGTAAGAAATCATACTATTTTTATAAATACAGAAATGTAAAGAACACCTTTTCTTGATTCATGCAATTTATTTTGTTGTTATTTATTTCCAAATAGGTGAATAGCTTAGAATTTCTTAAAATTTGTCTTACCAATAACTGGCGAAATTCTTGTCATAGACTTTCACAAGTAAAAATTATTTTGCGTTCACTTACACTTGAGGCTGTATTCTCAACTACTTTCCATACTTTCTCATCAGCCACAAAATCAAAGATAAATTTTGCTTTTCTCAATAAGTTATTATTAAGAAAATTATGGGCGACCATTTGATTATGCACTTTGCTTTCATAATTATGTATGTATAGCATGTGTTCATCATTAAATCGTCATTCTATGCATTCATTCATCGGTTCAAATAAAAGCAAAACATTGCATTGTGACAGTATTGCATCTGTATAAATAAGAATGAAAAGTAGTTTAAGTATGTCTGTCAATGTTTTAATAAGATATTAAACCAAATAACGAACTAAAAAATAAATAAATTTATTAAACAATATATGAAAAGCAAAAAAAATTACACATTTAAGTTTTGCTTGCTAAATGGCAAGTTTCTGGCTTAAGTCTTTTGTTTTAAGGTTTTGCTCGATCAAGTTACAAGAACTTGCCGCTTTGTAAAAAAAAGTTTTATGTTTTTAAAATGTCTGAAAGACAAGCTTGTTAACATATTAAAATTTAAAAACATTTTAAGACAATCATTTCATTAAATTTTATTTACATACATCTTGCTTGTTTTATATAAATATGTACAAGGTACAGACATTAAAAAATTGTTCTCTGCGGAAAAATATATTCTTATTTTTTATACCCTTTACCAACAAAAATGGTAAAAGGGTATATATAGGTTTGTCATTCCGTTTGTAATTTCTATAATATCCATAAGCGATCCATAAAATATATATATTCTGGATCCTTATGCATAGGGAAGACGAATAAGCGATGTCCGTCTGTCCGTCTGTCCGTCTGTCTGTACGTGAAATCGGTTTTCCGAAGCTCCCGGAAGAGCTAGAGACTTCGTTCTTGGACTGGTGTGTCAGAAATTTTCCAAAATAGATTGGTATTGAAATTCAGCAAAATCGAGCAGACGATTGCAGAGCTGGAAAACTTAAACTTTATTTTGCCGTACAAAAGTAACTACCGAAAACAAATTTTTATTTTTTTTAATAAATAAACTTATTTTACACTTCAATACGACTAAAATTGAAATTTTAAATTAAAAAAATATAAAAAAATTAAAAAGACGTTTCCAGGGTTGGAAAACTTTAACTTTTTGTGTTATGTAAAATTAACGATGTCTAAAACTATATTAGTATTTTCTCGAGAACCGTAAGAGCTACAGACCTGAAATTTGGACACAGTGTGTAGACCTTTAGCCGCTACAACAACAAATACATGAGAATTGGAAATTAAAGGGTGTTCCAAAACGAGCAATGAAAAATTTTAAAATTCCATGTAATATACATACAATTGTATGTATGTATATACACTTGAAATTTGTAAGGCTAGTGTATTTTTATACAGACTACAAAAATTAACACTAAAATTTCAAAAAATTTAAATTAAAGGGTGTTCCATCAGTTAATGCAATTTTGACTATGCAATTTTGACAAATTGCTGTATCTTGGAAACCGTAAGAGCAAAACTCTTGAAATTTTCAAAAACGGTAAAACTAAAAAATCAAAAAATTATAAAATCGCCAAACCGAAAAAAATCGCCAAAAACAAAAAAAATCGCCAAAATGAAAAAAGCACCAAATTACAAAAAAAAAATGTCTAAGACTAAAATAAATCGCGAATAACCGGAAAAATTGCTTAAATGAAAAAAATCGCTAAAATGAAAGAAAATCACCAAAATAAAAAAAATCGCCAAAATGAAAAAAAATCGCCAAAATGAAAAAAAATCGCCAAAAAGAAAACAACCCCCAAAAAACAGAAAAAATCGCCAAAATGAAAAAAACCCCAAAAACAGGGAAAAATCGGCAAAATGAAAAAACCCAAAACAGGAAAAAGCGCCAAAATGAAAAAAAAATCGCCAAAATGAAAAAAATCTCCAACATGAAAAAAAACCTGAAAAACAGAAAAAAAAATCGCCAAAATGAAAAAAATCGCCAAAAACAAAAAAAAATCGCTAAAATGAAAAAAAAATCGCCGAAATGAAAAAAAATCGCCAAAAACGAAAAAAAACCCCAAAAAAACAGAAAAAAATCGCCAAAATGAAAAAAACCCAAAACAGGAAAAAAATCGCTTAAATGAAAAAAAATCGCCAAAATGAAAAAAATCTGTAAAATGAAAAAAAGCCCGAAAAACAGAAAAAAATCGCCAAAATGAAAAAAACGCCAAAGTGAAAAAAAATCGCCAAAAGGAAAAAACCCCAAACACAGGAAATAAATCGCCAAAATGGAAAAAGAATCGGCAAAATGAGAAAAAAGCGACAAAACTGAAAAAATCGTTTAAACTGAAAAAAAACTTCAAAAAAGCCACATTAAAAAATGCTGAGAACCGAATGTACGGAACCCTTCGTGCGCAAGTCAAAGTCGCACTTTACTGAATTTTTTAATATTAAAGGAATTAAATGAAACTAAGTTTTTTCTTATTATACCCTTTACCAAAAAAATGGTAAAAGGGTATATATAGGTTTGTCATTCCGTATGTAATTTCTATAATATCGATGTTGACAAGAGTGAATGTAAAATATATCTTAACCACAGAGTGTAGAGTAAAATATTCAACTATTGCTAATATCGAAAATAAAATAATTGAATCAAATTCTTTAATCGAAAAATACTGAAAGGTCACTTACTATTAATTGCTTTAGAGAAAAAAAAAAATATCAGAAAACAAATATGTATGTATGTATCTGTATACTATATATATATATATGTACGTACGTTGGTAAAGGGTATATAAGATTCGGCACAGCCGAATATAGCATTCTTACTTGTTGTTTTTAAACATTTATTTTTCCTAAATTGTGTTGATTGCTTAAGAGATTGTTTTTTATTTAATTTTTTGTGTCATTATTTTTATAATTTAAGGAAGATAATTAGATTTCTTAGTGTCTTTTAATTAATGTTGTGTTAACTTGCCTTTTTCTTTTGTAAATCCATTTGAGCTTTTTGTTAACCTTTTCAATAATGACATCTTGTTGTTTTAAACGGCAAACAAAATTCTTAATGTTGTATTGAAGCTTAACGCTATTATACATAAGGACTTCAGATTTTGTTTAATTTGTTTTTCAAACCAAAAAACACTTTCTGAGCTCAAAGAGGAGAACTTAATTACTGAATTATAATTTCAAATTTAAACTGTTATAAACTATAAATACAATTCTCGCAACCAATTAAATTTATTTATAGCATTATCTTATAAATGTCATCATACGAGGGCGGTTCGGAAACGTCTTAGCTTATCAATGAAAGAGAATAGTTAGTTTTTCAAAAATATTTTTATTTTTCAATATAATCTCCTGAAACTTCAATACACTTAGTCCAACGCTTTTCTAGCAATTCTATTCCTTGATTAAAATAGTTTTCCTCAAGGTCTTCAAAATAGTGGTTTACAACTGTAATTGCATCTTCATTTGAGGTAAAACGCTTGCCAGCAAGGAATTTTTTTAGATTTGGGAACAGGTAAAAGTCACTGGGAGTCAAATCAGGAGAATAAGGCAACTCGTACTTTAATTCGTTGATTTTAGCCATTGTTAAAACACTCTTGTGCGCTGGTGCGTTGTCTTGATGAAAAATTATTTTTTTGTGTTGTAAGCCAGGACGTTTTTCTCGAATTTGTACATTTAATTGATCCAAAAGGTTGCAATAGTACTCTGAATTTATTGTTTTACCCTTTTGCAGATAGTCAGTCAATAAAATACCTTTGAAGTCCCAAAAACCGTTGCCATAACCTTACCAACCGATTGAATTGTTTTTGCCTTCCTTGGGGCACTTCCACCAGCTTCAGTCCATTGTTTGGATTGTTCTTTTGTCTCTGGAGTATAGTGGTGGATACATGTATCATCAACAGTTATGAAACGACGCTTAAAATCCATTTTATTTCGCTTAAAACAATCCAAACAAGCTTGAGAAATGTTCATTCTTATGCGTTTTTGGTCGACTGTTAACAAATGCGGCACCCATCTTGCAGAAAGCTTTTTCATCTGTAGTTCTTCATGCAAAATTAAATGGACTCGATCATTTGAGATGCCCATGATATTAGCTATTTCAAGCACTTTTATTCGTCGATCATTTAATACCATATCATGCACTTTCGCTACAATTTCTGTTGTTGTTGCTGTTTTTGGACGTCCACTACGTGGTTCATCTTCAATGCTTGTACGACCACGTTTAAATTCAGCAACCCAATTTTTTACTGTTGCATATGAAGGAGCACTTTCATCTTACACATTCACCATATCATTATGAATTTCTTGTCCCGATAAACCTTTTTTATGTAAATATTTAATGACACCACGCATTTCTAATTTTTCCATTGTTAAAAAATCGCGGATGCGTCTTTTGTGAACACCTGTTTCTATATGAAGGAGTTACCAGATCGAAACAAAATTTAACATGTGTTCATAGCAGAGATGGAAGTTTCCAAAACACTTAACTTTTTTCTGTTTATACCGCGCTTTTTGTGCTAGGCTAAGAAGTTTCTGAACCGCCCTCGTAAGAAAAAAAGAAATATAAATTTTATTATAACATCAATTAAAAAAAGTTAACATGTCATATCTTACTCTTTATTACCTTATGATAAATCTCTTCATTATCAAAGATACAAGTGTAACCAGTATTCTAGAGTATTTAACTCATTATCCAACATGTAAATCGTTTCTTTCCTTTACTCTGGTAAATCTTTTAAATCATGATAAGATTATAATACATACAAGTTCTGTGAATCGGAATACATGAGAAAACAAAAACTTGCTAAAAAGGGAGTTGAGAGCAAAAATGTAGAAGAAATTGCATAAAAGTGGCACCATAATATTTCGTTTCCAAGTTATAAGAAGCATTTTTCTGTCAATTGTTTGCACAAAACTTTGCATACATGCTGCTGCTTTTCTGTTGAGTGTATATTTATTTATAGGATCATCTTGTAAATTCCATTATTATACAAAGGAACGTTGAAGAAAAATTAGCTTGGTTATATCAAAAGTTTTTAAAATAATGTCAGAATTACTTTTCTTAAGGCAGCTCTAGCTTAAAACACCCCATTAAATATATAAATTTCCAAGAATTCCTGAAAAGTAGAATTGGCAATCAGCCAGGAGTGCAAATTAAAATCATCTTTATTGATTTTTACGCAGAATTGTCATTGCAAGAAGTTCCTTTTTTGACTTCTACACACCGAGTTGAAGGCAATAGAAAAAAAATATTTTTTGGTGCACTATAATGATATTTTCGTTTGGGAAAGAGTATAATAATTGCCTATTTAGTTCATAATTTTTTTAAATAGATATGAATATTTTTAAAACCATCGTGATAATCTTCTAAAACTGACTAAAAATATTTGAATGATTAATATAAATTTTTACGCGCAGTTTTGCTGTTCTATGCATGTTTTTAATATAGATGCTTTGAAAGCAATGGTTCCAATTTTTTTCTGCGGCATAGTGATATTTCTTTTTTTACATAATTACTTTATAAAATTATTTATATTACAAGAATGGGCAAATAGGTCCCGGACTTTTTTAATATACCGCCTCCTAAGTGACAAAGCAATGCTGCAAAACTGTTAACAGGCAACTTTTAAATTACTCCTTTCAAAATCTATTTAGTTTACTGGCAGACTACCTGGTAATATGAGAAGAAAATTCAAAGAACAAAGTTTCATGTGCTCATTAAGCCAAGGCTTAGCTTGATAAAAAAAATTACACATTTGTTTAAATTTTAATTAATTAGTTGATTTTTGTTTTTATTTTTAATTAAAGTTATTTAATGCAGGAATATTTTATTTTACACAAAAGTTTAATTCACTTCAAGTATATTTCTAATTGATTTTTTGTTTTATTTTAAACTAAAGTTGTTTATTGCAGGACTATTTTTTTCTGTGACCGATCGGAAATTGAAATATAGAGAGATTGTGAAAGAATTGTCATTTTACATGGCTCAGTGTTTTTAATTCGGAATGAACACTTTGATATGAAAGATGTATCCTATTTTGATATAGTTCGCCGACTTTTTTTTTCGAAGAAAAATGGCGGCTGTTAAAAATTGTTATTTTATAACTGGTTTTGTTTAAAAGAACTATACGTGCACATTTTAAGAGGCAAAAATATTTAAATTGTAAATTGCAAACTTGAAACTTATTTTCTACAAAACAAGCTTTTTTGAGTTATGGCTCTTTTGCAGTAATGGAGCAATAAGCATAAATACATAAAAATATTTCAGTTTGTTATTAGAATACTTGAGGAGTCGCAAATCAAAAGGTGCCTTTTTGATTATATCAAAATGTTGAATTATTTAATAGCATGAACAGAGAATATATAACAAGTTCCTTCCCTATTAAAAAAAGCCTCAGACCACAATAAGTCGCACCAATAAATGTTAAGGATGTACTAAATTGAAGGACTTTGCAAATAGCACGTTTTGGTAAAATAAAACAAAAAAAGTACGTTTTGTTTAAAATTAAATGCGAAAATAACGTTTTATTGTTCGTATTTTCGATATAGAAATATTTTTAAAATATATTTACATATTTAAAACAAAATCCTTAATAATAACTCGATTAAAAGTTTAATAACTTTTTCGTTTATTATTTTTTTTTTCTCAGATTATATAATATACAAAATGGAAATTTTTTTACACTAAATATGAAAAATAATGTCTCTTAAATGATCACCGTTTTCAGCTTCGCACTGATGGGCTCGTTTTAGAGCATTTTCCATAACATCTTTAAAAATTTGTGACTGTAGCGTTAAAATTTCTGCAACAATATTTACCTTGAGTTCAAGAATTGTCTCTGGCATGTTCACATACATACACTCGCTCCTTGAAATAACCCCAAAGAAAATAGTCGGGTGCTGTCAAATCTGGCGATTGCACTGGCCAAATAATTTCCGAATTTCTGGAAATTATTCGCTCTCCAAAAATTTTACTTAAAAGTGCCATTGTGTCGCGGACAGTGTGGGCAGTGGCTCCGTCCTGCTAAAACCAGGTCTGTTTTCAAGAGCAAGACGTAAAAAATTTTCTATCATAAACGGTTACAGTACTTCCATCTTCATTCTCAAAGGAAGCCCAATGATATTTTCAGATGTGATCCCACACCATATTGTACACCTACCCCATTAGGCGTTGATGAATAGCTGTTGGATTTTCAGAACCCCAGAACCTACAGTTATGCTTATTAACAAAGCCATTCAAAGGAAAATGAGCTTCATCACTCATAACCAAATTTTCAAAAAAGTTGATTCTGTTGATTCTATTATTATGGTTCTTTGTTCAGTTATGAATCTCTTCATTATTTATTCTCGACGTGTTATTTATATAATCTGAAAAAAATAAATAAATGCGAAACATACATAAACGAAAAAGTTATTAAACTTTTAAACCCCATGGTAACTTTTGGACTACCCTGTTTTTATATATCGGGAATAGGAAACAAACATGCTCAAATGAAAATTGCTTTATTGTTTTTCGAAATATGCCCCTTCATGATCAATTTGTCAAAGCAGTTATTGCATTCCTCTTGAGACACCTCCAAAACATGATTTTTTAACGCTTTAACTGCTTCTTTGGCGGTCATAAATGGTCGACCACGCAGTTTACCTTTGATATTCAGGAAGAAGAAGAAGTCACTGGGTGCCAAGTCAGGACTGTGGGGAGGATGATGTTTTGATTCCTAAAAAAATTCACCTGTTTTTCAAGATGTGTAGAAGAATGATTCGTGGGTTAGTTTTACGAATTTCTTCGAAGACTTCCGGCAAACAAATGGTCGTGTACCGCTCAAAATTGACAGTTCTACGTAGGTCAAGTGGAACAGTGGCCACATGACCCATTCGGCCAAAGAAACAGGCGACCATTTGCTTCGTTGTGCTTCTTCCACGAACAATTTTTGTTGGATTTAGCTCATCTTGGAGTACCCACAGGGCCGATTGTTTCCGGCTCATAAGCATATATCCATCATTATTCACTTGTCACAATTCTATACACGTGTTTTGAAGCATCACGGTTGAACTTTTTAATCATGTCCTTACGTTACTTGACACGAGCCTTTTTTTGAGCGATTGATAAATCATAGGGTATCCAATGAGAAACAAATTTTTATACAACTAACTGCTCATGCCAAATCGAATGTATTGCAGTGTACTTAATGTGCAAGGATGCCTCTAGCTCTCAATATGTCACGTGATGATCTTGCATTATTATTTTACGCACTGCATCGATGTTTTGTGGCACAACAACCATTTTGGGTGACCTTCAGGGGATTCGTCGGCGACGGCGCATATACTGTAGTTTTTGATGGTGCTTTATCGCCATACAATTACCTCAGTTTATGTAATCTAATCCTCGTCCAAAGTTATGAAAAATAATCCAACGCAAACCTTCTCTTGAAATTAAATTTTTTTTGTCAGATTGATTTTCTGAACTCACTGCAAACAAAACAAATGGCACACAAAAAAAAAACGTTGTGACTACTTTTATGCTTAAAAATGTTAAACTTTATTTTGGTGTTGCCAGATTTTAGTTTTTGCCATTAGTGTTGCCAGCTCCCGAAATATAAATAGTAGGCCTCGTACAACTGGGAGCAAATTACGGCATTCGATTCTCATCGAAACTTTTAAACATTTACATATAAGCTCCATTGAAAAAGCCCAGAATTTTAAAAAGCTTATGTAAACCTCTCAAATTACTAAAATAAGAGAACTAAATAAATAAATAAATTTTAATAAAATAAGTTAATAAAATAAAAAAAAAATGTCCCCAAAGTTTTGCTTGCCATGACCAAAGTTGATTTCTTTCTATGTGAACTACGAGTATAACGCTGATTGTGAGTGTTCGAAGGTCATATTTTTATTATGTCCTTATCAAGTTTTTATGTATAGAACAACTTTTAAAATTTAACAAGTAAGAGTGCTATATTCGGCTATGCCGAATCTTATATACCCTTTACCAACGTACGTACATATATATAGTATACAGACACGTACATACATATTTGTTTTGTGAAAAAATTTATCATTTTTTTAAAGTTTCCATCTTTGGAGCTATAATTTCAAATTTCATACATCAAACTTTTCTTTCAGAAGCATAAAATATATTCAATTTATAAAGAAAAAGAAAAAAATTTTTTGACCTATTTAATTTTACATAACACAAAAAGTGTAAGTTTTCCAACCCTGGAGTCATAATTTTGGATTTTTCTGATTATTGATACCAATCTAGTTCTTTAAAAAATACATAAAATATGTTAAGTGAAAAAAGCAAGAACGAAATAAGCAAAACCTTAGTTTCATTTAATTCCTTTAATATTAAAAAAATCAGTCAAGTGCGACTTTGAATCGCGCACGAAAGGAAGGTTTTTCCTTTTTTGAAGTTTTTTTCAGTTAAAACGATTTTTTCAGTTTTTTCGCTTTTTTCTCGTTTTGGCGATTTTGTCTGTTTTTGGAGGTTTTTTTCATTTTGGCGATTTTTTTCTGTTGTTGGGCTTTTCTTCATTTTGGAGATTTTTCTCATTTTGACGATTTTTTCTGTTTTTTGGGTTTTTTTTCGCGATTTTTTTGTTTTTTTTTCGTTTTGGTGATTTTTTTCATTTTGGCGATTTTTTTTCATTTTGGCAATTTTTTTCTTTTTTTATGTTTTTTTCGTTTTGGTGATTTTTTTCATTTTGGCGATTTTTTTTTTCATTTTGGCGATTTTTTTTTATTTTGGCGATTTTTTTTCTGTTTTTTAGTTTTTTTTTTCGTTTTGGCGATTTTTTTTCTTTTTTTGGCGATTTTTTTCTGTTTTTTAGGTTTTTTTTCGTTTTGGCGATATTTTTCATTTTGGCGATGTTTTTTTCATTTTAGCAATTTTTTGTTTTTTTGCGATTTATTTTAGTCTTAGAAATTTTCTTTTAAATTAGTGCTTTTTTTCATTTTGGCAATTTTTTTCTGTTTTTTTGGGGTTTCTTTCGTTTTGTTGATTTTTTTTCATTTTGGCGATTTTTTTTATCATTTTGGCGATTTTTTTCTGTTTTTAGGTTTTTTTTTCGTTTTGGTGATTTTTTTCATTTTGGCGATTTTTTTTTCATTTTGGCGATTTTCTTTCATTTTGGCGATTTCTGTTTTCATTTTAGCAATTTTTCCGTTTTTTGCGATTTATTTTAGTCTTAGAAATTTTTTTTAATTTGGTGCTTTTTTTCGTTTTGGCGATTTTTTTTCTGTTATTTAGGTTTTTTCTTTTTTTTTGGCGATTTTTTTCATTTTGGCGATTTTTTTCTGTTTTTTCTGTTTTTTAGGGTTTTTTTCGTTTTGGTGATTTTTTTCATTTTGGCGATTTTTTTTCATTTTGGCGATATTTTTCTGTTTTTTAGGTTTTTTCTTTTTTTGGCGATTTTTTTTTCATTTTGGCGATTTTTTTCTGTTTTTTAGGTTTTTTTTCGTTTTGGCGATTTTTTTTCATTTAAGCAATTTTTCCGTTTTTTTGCGATTTATTTTAGTTTTAGAATTTTTTTTTAATTTGGTGCTTTTTTTCGTTTTGGCGATTTTTTTTCTGGTTTTTTTCATTTTGGCGATTCTTTTCTGTTTTTGGGGTTTTTTTTCATTTTGGCGATTTTTTTCTGCTTTTTAGGGTTTTTTTTCGTTTTGGTGATTTTTTTCATTATGGCGATTTTCATTTTGGCGATTTTCTTTCATTTTGGCGATTTTTGTTTTCATTTTAGCAATTTTTCCGTTATTTTTTGCGATTTATTTTAGTCTTAGAATTTTTTTTAATTTGGTGCTTTTTTTCGTTTTGGCGATTTTTTCTTGTTTTTGGCGATTTTTTTCGGTTTGGCGATTTTATAATTTTTTATTTTTTCAGTTTTACCGTTTTTGAAAATTTCAAGAGTTTTGCTGTTACGGTTTCCAAGACAAAGCAAATTGTCAAAATTACATAGTCAAAATTGCATTAACTGATGGAACACCCTTTAATTTAAATTTTTTTAAATTTTGTAGTCTGTATAAAAATACACTAACCTTACAAATTTCAAGTGTACAATTGTATATATACTACATGGGATTTTAAAATTTTTCGTTGCTCGTTTTGGAACACCCTTTAATTTCCAATTATCATGTATTTGTTGTTGTAGCGGCCAAAGGTCTACATACTGTGTCCAAATTTCAGGTCTCTAGCTCTTACGGTTCTCGAGAAAATACTAATATAGTTTTAGACATAGTTAATTTTACATAATACAAAAAGTTAAAGTTTTCCAACCCTGGAAACGTCTTTTTAATTTTTTTGTATTTTTTTTTATTTGAAATTCCAATTTTAGTCGTACTGAAGTGTAAAATATGTACATTTATTAAAAAAAATAAAAATTTGTTTTCGGGAGTTACTTTTATATGGCAAAATGAAGTTTAAGTTTTCCAGCTCTGCAATCGTCTGCCCGATTTTGCTGAATTTCAATACCAATCTATTTTGGAAAATTTCTGACACACCAGTCCAAGAACGAAGTCTCTAGCTCTTCTGGGAGCTTCGGAAAACCGATTTCACGTACAGACAGACGGACAGACGGACAGACGGACAGACGGACAGACGGACATCGCTTATTCGTCTTCCCTATGCATAAGGATCCAGAATATATATATTTTATGGGTCGCTTATTGATATTATAGAAATTACAAACGGAATGACAAACCTATATATACCCTTTTACCATTTTTGTTGGTAAAGGGTATAAAAACATTCTTTATTTGCTACACACAAATTTGCTTAAAATGAAGGGATTAAGTTCGTGTCTTAACTCTTTTGTTTTCAGCATATAAAAAATAATTGCTCCAATTTATTTTTAAGTTTAATTTAATATTGTACAGCAGTTTAACATTAAACAAATCAATTTATTCACAATGAAATTCTTAATTGATAAACGCCTAGAAGAAAACACCCCTCTTTTAAATCATTTTTATATTAAGGCCATTCCATAAACTACGAGCAACGTTACAGCATAAGCAAAATACATGCTTTATGCAGGCATATGTGTATTACGACTACAATATGTGGCTGAAGACACTGCATATTAAGCTGAATATGAGGTTGCGTTAAGGGCTTTTCGGTTATTCTATTTGTAGTTGAATGTTTAATGCATTTTTTGAGTTTTTGTTTTTTTTTTTTTTTTTGTACGATATAATAATTTTCCACATTATAATAATGTTACAGTTTAATTGAGTTTTAGCATGCAACATTTTAAATTCAATTTAACTGTAAACATAACACTACAACTGCCTTGGGGTAAGTACTCAACCACATTCACACACTTGTATTGAATGAAGATTGCAAGAATTTTTACATCATTATGATGATGACTGCTGCCCATAATGATGTTAAGGGCTATTGTGGCAGTACGAAGAAGGAAACTTTGTGTAAAATAAACACATCAATTTAAAAGTAAATAATAATTTAATATGCCCAAGTCTTATAAAAGACCGCACACATAACGCGAGCAAAGGTTTTTAATATTAGCTGACAAAATCGTTTAACTGCGTCTGTTACAATTGTTTATTAAAAAAAATATATATTCGAATATTAAATTAATGTATTTAATAATTTTTCTGGGACATTGACTGTTTTGCAAAAAAATACTGCTTATACTCTTAAGTGGTACATGGAATGTGTGTAAACACGTCAAGGTTTTCCCAAAGATGGACACTGAACACAAGGTGCAGCGCGAAAACTCGTGCCACCCTAGTATATTTTCTGTGAACGTAGGCTGAAACTGCAAGGCAATAGTTTTTCAGGATTTTCAATGTCCATAAGCAGAAATATAGGGTGCATTTGATAAGTGGCTATTATTTTAATTAAGAAAATTTAATTTTTAATTTTATACAATTACTACGCATTTTTGTAATTCTTTTAGGATTTCTTCAGTAAAAATATTGTTTAATATTTTTAATTGGCAATTTGATACCAAATGATTTTTTAGTCATATTTCAATAAAAATTTTTTTTAAATCTCTTGTAAATCAAAATAATTTTTTGAATACTCTGAAAATAAGCTGATATAAAGGAAACCTTACGTTCCATTCCTTTAGTTCAAAATTCGAATAGTAATGCTGTAATAGGATGTTTGATGGGTGCAGCTTATTCAAGTAATAAACAACTTAGCGGTGAAAGGAAAATTTGAGGAAGGATAATAGTTTGGGAGCCACGCTCAGATTACACAATGCATTACGAAAAAATATAGACCATATACGAACACCACTACGTGATGAAAGACAAACAAAAAAGGCTCATGTCTTCCAATTTTGCCCCAAGTAATGCATTTTTTTAAAAGCCCCCAAAAGATTTGGGGCCTCGATGTAACACGCAGGCTTTTAATGCCTACTACTATTGCTAGGTGTTACCTTCTTTAGGAAAGGGATAGTGATAGAGAAGGCAGGTGGTGAAGGGAGAGATAGAGGAAAGCTTCATTCTTTTACAACTCTGCTTTTTGCACGTTTGTAATAATGCAGTGTTGCAGCGCCTCTCTGATGTTAAATGAGGCGTATTAATTTTTTTTAAGCTGTGTTTTGTAGCCATTTTATTGATTATTTTACTTCGCCGATGATTCTGCTACACAACGAAGGAGGGCGCTCTGATGTTACATTAGGATTAGTATCTGCTGAAGTTGGTATATTTCAGTGACCAGTGACTATGCCTTCATTACTTGAACTTTCCTACAACAACTGATACAAAGGGACACTAATGCACATCAGAAAAATGCGTGGTGTTGTTATTTAATGACTGTTGGATACAGGGATTGACCCAGGACCTTCGGTTTTGTAGTCAACGTGCTAACTACTTCAGCCAACGCCACCCTCAAGTTGTAGTCCTTGTCATAAAACACAAAAATAGTGCACATATAAAATCAAAAAAACTTCACCTTCAAGTTCAAAATTGCTAAAAAAAAATTAAAAAATTATAGCGGTCTTCACGGTTGGCCTTGTAGATCTTTTACATATTGTATCTTTGGTAAATTTTGTCAAAATTTAAAGCAAAGCAACAACAACATACCAAAGCTACAAGATGTAAAAGATCTACAAGGCCAACCGTGAATTCCGCTTATATATTTTTTTACCTTTTTCCCCTGTTCAGATCCTTAGGTAGCAAACCGTTAAAAATTCAAGGATACACCAGAGAATGACAGTGAGTACTCAAAAAAAAATATACATAAGTAAATAGTCTTAATTTTAGCAACTACATGTAATTCTAATTGTAGCACAAACAATTTGTAAGCACACATCATATTTGCTCTCAAGCAACTATAACTTAAACCGATTCCAACATATGTACAAGAGAATCCCTACTTTCTTTATGCAACAAAAGAAACTACGCTACAACTACCAATAAAAAGGCACATGCGTATTAAACTAATTGACTATTAGTGCTTTCACACTGACTTGGTTTTAATAAAAGTTGGTTATAATGTTAAAACCAACTGTTAAGACCTGGTTTTACCATACAAATTGTTTTTGTTAAATCCAACTTAAAACCATTTCTGTATTAGTATTATTTTGGTTTTTCTGAAATGCAACCCTGTTATCGCTGTGGTAAATTCAGTGCTGCCAAGTTAAAATGTCGGGCAGCAGCTGATAATGTTTATGCCAGTGAATAACAAGAGATGGCGCTTGAAAGATTTTCAATTTAAAAATGGATGCAGCAGCAACAATAAGTAAAAAAATATGGAAAAATAAGAGTTTTTTGGCAGAAAAACAACAAAAATATTCTCATTGACCTCTGGAAAGTAAAAATAAAGGATATAACATATCGATCCACCGATAAAAAAAGTTGTATTTTGTGATTTATTTGTGCATTTTTTATATACAATAACTTGATTTTCAAGCACTTCTTCACTTTGTATCACTAGTTCCATAATTTTAAAATATTAATTTACAAAATAGAAAATAATTTCCATTTTAGAGCGCATTGTAAAGCTTCTTAGTTTTTCATACAAACAAAAACAGTTGTACAGTTTGTCAAATAAGTGTTAAAGAAAGCAGAAAAAAATACAACAACAAAGACACGCATTTCTGCAGGAGATTTATTTTATTTTGAGCAAAGTTATTAGACAGTCTGTGAGTTAAAACCTGAATTTAACAAACTTACAGTGTGCATGCAAAATCAGCTGTTTGTGGTTTTAACGTTAAAACCAGGTTTTAACTTGCAGTCTGAAAACACTATATCTCTCATACTTTCGTTCTGAATATTTTTACACACAAAATATTAATATTTATTCAGTAAAAAAAAGAAAAATACAGTGATACTCGGAATATTTATTCATTATTTGCCAGCCATTGTATATAATCAATGTACATAAAATGGAACGAAAAATGTGTGGCTGTGTGCGTGGCTGTTGCAAACATTGTTTATGTGTGTGTGTAAATAAAATAGCCCTGTATTACGCATGTGTATTCGGTTAAATATTCAGATTATGTTTATATACACACAGTCTATAAATTTTAGTTGTTGCCTCTTAAGGCAGAATTACCCGACTGTAAATGTAGAACTGTAAATGTAAATGTGTCAGCTGATCGAATCTGTTGCATGAAAAGCTATGCAAATGCTTACCTGACTGAAATGTCACGTAAATGTAACGTCTGAACCTGCAGAAAATAGAATTTCATGACGACGTTACGTGACATTTGTAGACAGTGATGGGATGTATGTATATTGAATGAGAGTGTGGCACAATAGCCCTACATTGGTACTTTTGTTTCTTTTTATAATTTAAGCTATTGAGTTGCTAAATTTGTATACGTACACGATATATTTAATAAATTTAGTTTTCTAATAAAGTTTTTTTCTTTATAAAATTTAACCACAGACTGCCAATCGTATTTGTTTATTTTTTTGTTAATATACATATAGTACATATATGTATGTATGAGTATGTAACATACATATAGTACATTTGTGCGAACAAACAGCATAAAACGCACAAAAACTATTTTTATTTAATAATACCAAAAAAAAATAAAATATGTGCGTTTAATCATAACAATTATAATGATAATAAAAATATAAATATTTTTATAATTATAATACAGTGGAGGCTCGAAAAAGTTAAGTCATAGAAAAGTTAAGTATATGGAAAAGTTAAACAGCTTTTATTCACCATTGGTGACTCCAAAAAGTTAAGTAATTCTCAACTTTTCTGAGAAAATTTTTTTATATATAGTTTTTTTCTCTTTCTAAGATGATCTCAACTTTTGTATGTAAATCCTCAATACATATTTATATATATAGTGAGTCATATACGCCTGTATACATGCAAAAATAAAACCGTTACCGTTATATATATTTTTTTTGTGAGTTTTATATGCATAATGTAGTTGCTCTCATCAGTTGGTTGTAAAAGAAATTAGTCGTAGAATTTGTTTTGTTCTGATTGCAACAATGTTAGCAGCAGGGAAGCAAAAAAGGTTGTCAAATACACATACAACCTCTTGAATTTTTCATACTACGGAAAAGTTAAGATTTCGGAAAAGTTCATCACCCCCAAAACAAACTACTTAACTTTTTTGAGCCTCCACTGTACGTTATAATGTATGTATGTATACATATGAAGCTAAATTTGTAATTTCACTAAATATCAAAGTCATAACATTGTTTGTAAGTATAAAATAATGATTTGATACCATTTAAATAATTTTGGTACTTTTTCCACACAATCAAAAATAATGTGAAGATATTGAACTCCCATCAATGTTTCGAATAGCTGTTGCGCATTTTATTTGAATTTGTTATACTGATAAACACCCAGCAAACAAAAAGTAGTATATATGTATGTGTTCTTGTTCAAATTTATACATATTTAAATGTATATTGTTTGTGATTAAAATTAATTATTATTAGTAGGTACGGACATTAATAAGAAAAGTATAAAACGATAAAGTGGATATATAATAATGTTTTTATATGATTGAGGTGCTACTGAAACCATAGGCATTCCTGGAAATTAAGGAGTCAAGCACTTCGTTGTTCCGATGAAATTGCTCAAAATTTGTTTTGCTACTTGTAGTTATATGCAAATATTACGGTTAGAGGCTTAAGCGTTACAGCTGCTATTAAAATTATTACAATTGAGTTCTTTTACATAAAATAATAATTTTTAAAACCTCTAGGCACATTTCCATTATAAAAGATGTCTTATTTCAAAAACTCCATTACATTTTTCCAACAGTATAAAATTTACCATCAAAAGAAAGTAAATTATAATAGCTTCAGCGAAATTATTAAAGAAATCTTGGATTAATTGAAACATTACCATTTTATATATTATTAACTTATAAGCAGTAATGCATACATAAATATGTATGTATGATCACACAATCAATATACATTTCAATCACAATGAATTCCATGAATTTAAATATTATATGAACTTTCACGTTTGACTTCAAATAACTCGCAATTTAAAATCAAAAATGAGTGTTTGCTGGGCACAAAGCAATTAGCATGTATGTATGTGTGCACAAGGAAGTTTTGTTGTTTGTGTCGAAAACACATGACACGTTTTTAAGCATTCTATAAGCCCTGAGGAAATGTCGATGGTGAAAATGTACTGAGTCGATTTTGACTTTGTCACCAGTACTACTCTCCAATTATTCCCCATACAATACTTTGTGCTATAGACATTTAGCATGTGCTTGTCATTGAAAATCTACTAGTAACACTCAAACAATTGACTAGGTAGTGACTACATAGTTCTTATGGGAACATGGAGACATACCAACCAGACATTTAGTGGTACATTTCTATACCTTTCGTACATACAAATATATGAATATTGACAAGTTGTTGCAAAATCCACCAGAAATACACCACATCTGTTTTCTCTCTTTCTTTTATGCTGACGAATAGAAGAGAAATTGTAGACAATGTACCTACTACTAGAATTTTAGAGTTGACATAGAGACATTTGGCCCCAATCTGACTGCAGGGATCGTTCAAACATTTACATTTACATTACATTTACATTTACATTACATCTACGATTTCTACAGTCGGCTAACGAGGCCTTTAGGCTGGGTAATTTAAAAAATGTGTATACACATAGTTGTTGGATGTTTATAGTTATACGTATTCGGTTTAAAATTAATGATGCGTGTGTTTGTATTTTGGGCGTTTTTTGGTTTTAGCAGCACTCCTTCGCAGTTGTTTGACGGCCAACACTCAAAAAGTACTTAAAACGATACTTTTGTCATTCTCTGTTATTTATACTGACTTCTCAAAAGCTTTTGATAAGTTATCGCACTCCATGCTTATATAAAAGTTTAGATTAATGGGCTTTCATTCTAATTTCCTGGTATGGATTCAGTCCTATTTATCCAATAGAATTTGCTCTGTGAGTATTGAAGGTTTTAGATCTAATCCTTATCTGCAAACGTCTGGTGTAGCCCAGGGAAGCATACTTGGTCCATTGTTATTTAACTTGTTCATTAATGACATTGGTAGTTGTTTCGTGAAATCGAGGTATCTTTTATATGCCGAAGATTTGAAATTTTTATGAAATTGGAATCAGTTAATGATGCGTATATTCTGCAAACTGATATTAATAATCTAAGTGATTGGTGCCGGCTGAATAATCTGAGTCTAAACATTAATAAATGTTTACATGTCTCCTTCCATAGGTCTCTGACTCCCACTGTGGTTGTCTTTAATATTAATGGTATAAATTTGAACACGTCAAACTCTAAGTTGGACTTAGGGGTGATGTTTGATAGCTCGTTGTCTTTTGCAGCTCACATTGATTACATACATACTTCCCAAGGCATATAAAATGTTTGGTTTCTTGAAAAGAAGTTGTTGTGAATTCGTTGACCCATATACACTCAAGCATATCTATACATCGTTTGTAAGATCTAAGTTAGAATATGCTTCTGTTATTTGGAGTCCTCATGTATTTAATCTGATTTCTCGTGTTGAAAGACTTCAACGTATTTTTATCAAATTTGCCTCACGCTCGTTACCTTACTTATCTTCCGTTCCGTATGAGTCTAAAGGCTTGTTTATAGGCTTACGTACTCTAGAAGCACGTAGAATAGTTCAATCGGCACTTTTTGTATATGATATTATCAATGGTTTTATTGATTGCCCTGATTTGCTTTATATGAAACCGTTTTATATACCTCCTAGAAATCTTAGGTTGGCTAAGCTATTTGATGTACCCTTCCATAGGACTAATTATGCACGTAATGGTACTTTAACACGTGCCTTTGTTCAGCTCAATGAGATTAACTTCAATTTACAAAAAGTTTCTCAATCTTTTATTGAATTCAGCACTGAGAAATCTGAGCTTAAACTCCTACTTCTTAGTGTAATAAAATAACTGTTTTAACATAGAATTTAGCTGTGATTTATAAACTGTAAGTTAATTTTGTATATACATATGTAGATTTTACACATACTCTATTGTTAATTTAGATATTTATATCATATTAATTATAGGTATTCAGTTATCTTAGTCTGTAAGGATTTTTTGTCCATAGACTGAAATAAATAAAGTATCACTCAATACTTTGTAATCCATTAAAAGTGTACAAAAATTTCGAAAAAAATTTTCCTGGGTACATATATTTCTCCTTTTGAGTAAATAGTCCCTGCAAGTCAGCTTCTAACAATCATTAAGATTTTTTCTCAATTCTAGTTCACGCACTTTATACTAGTACAAGCTACAATTTATCGTAATTCTATTTCCATATGATAAGATATTTACTTCGGAATACAAGCCCTGTGATTGAAGTATGTAGTTGGAAACTTTTCAACTGATACAAGGCTGGTTTTGCTCTGAAATAAGTACATAGAACTTTTTGTGTTGCTATCAAAGCTACATTGAACTATCTCTGCAGAAAATTTGGTGAAAATTGATCCAAACGTACTCGTCCTATAACTAGAGAAAATGTGGGTGTTATCAAAAGTATGGAGCAGTGTATGGTGAAAAACATCATATCGTTTAAATGATGACATATTGACCGTTTTCGTGATGTATCGTCTTGATCTTGAGCCAATTTAATTCGTACTAGGTCTAGTATTGTAGTAAACGGCACTGAACATATTCGATGTGATCGAATACAGGACCTATCAAATAGTGTAAATATAATGTTAATTGCTCCCTTCAATGTGACTCTGGAACCAGTCCCGTAACTATATTTAAATATTAACCTAAGCTTAACTAGTATTTATGCTTTTGAAATATGAGTGGTTGAGTGGATAGTGTGCAAGCCTGTCATGCACGAAGTTGTCGGTTCGAATCTCGAAAAATTTTCAGATTAAAAATTAAATGTCATTGCATTTGTAACAATAAAAAAATTTATAAGCGTTAATTATTACAGTTAAATGTCGAAATTTTATTTATAAATAATTTATATTACTATACATCAAATAGGTCCCTATGGGATAGTTCAATGACAAGTCACAAGGTGCATACAAAGTATCAATTAAACCCATCCTAGGCCATCTCCATGTAAAAGTGACTGGTCCGCTTCATCACTTACGGACCGGTCAAGTGACTAGTCTTGTGTCAGTTCCATTTCCTACATACTACATACGTGGAAGTAGAGATGGGCGTGTGTTGAATTTTTCGAACACGACACGATCCGAACACAAATACGAGTACCATGCATTTTCGCACGAAACTGCACAACACGCACGAACTCAAATTGAATAGCAAAAAGACATTTTTCATATTCAAATAAATACATATTTTTCTTTAATTTCAGAACTTTAAGCTTAAGAGACTCGTACACTGTAAAAAAAATTGCTGATGTTGCGTATATGACGATACAAAGTATTAAATTTTTTAAAATTCATGCATACATATTTTGCACTTAAAATCGTTTTTGTTTTTCGTGTAAATTTTGCACGTGCACCCCTCTAGTAAAAACAAATAGCAACAAGTAAGAGTGCTATATTCGGCTGTGCCGAATCTTATATACCCTTTACCAACGTACGTACATATATATAGTAAACAGACACATACATACATATTTGTTTTGTGAAAAAATTTATCATTTTTTTAAAGTTTCCATCTTTGGAGGTGTAATTTTCTTTCAGAAGCATAAAATATATTCAATTTATAAAGAAAAAGAAAAAAATTGTTAGACCTATTTAATTTTACATAACACAAAAAGTGTGAGTTTTCCAACCCTGGAGTCATAATTTTGGATTTGTTTGATTATTGATACCAATCTAGTTCTTTAAAAAATACATAAAATATGTTAAGTGAAAAAAGCAAAAACGAAATAAGGAAAAACTTAAGGTCAGATTTTGTAAATTCAAACGATTTTTTCGTTTTGAAATTTGTATGGAAAATATATTTTTTGAAAAGAATTTTCGTTATTTTTCATACAAATTTGAAACGTTTAGAAACAAAATTTTTTACAAAATCTGCTTATTAGTTTCATTTAATTCCTTTAATATTAAAAACTTCAGTAAAGTGCGACTTTGAATCGCGCACGGCTTTTTTGAAGTTTTTTCTTCAGTTTAAACGATTTTTTCAGTTTTGTCGCTTTTTTCTCGTTTTGGCGATTTTTTTCTGTTTTTGGAGGTTTTTTTTATTTTGGTGATTTTTTTCTGTTATTGGGATTTTTTTCATTTTGTAGATTTTTCTCATTTTGACGATTTTTTTTCATTTTTGCGATTTTTTTCTGTTTTTGGGTTTTTTCTATTGAGGAGTTTTTTTTCTTTTTTTTCATTTTGGCGACTTTTTTCTGTTTTGTGGGTTTTTTTCGTTTTGGCGAGTTTTTTCATTTTGGCGATTTTTTTTCATTTTGGCGATTTTCTTTCATTTTGGCGATTTTTTTTATTAAAGCAATTTTTCCGGTTTTTCGCGATTTATTTTAGTCCTAGAAATTTTTTTTAATATGGCGATTTTTTTCTGTTTTTGGGTTTTTTTTTCATTATGGCGTTCTTTCCTGCTTTGGGGTTTTTTTTATTTAAGCGATTTTTTTCTCTTTTTTGGGGTTTTTTCATCTTGGCGATTTTTTTTTCATTTTGTCGTTTTTTCCTGTTTTGGGTTTTTTTTTCATTTTGGCGATTTTTCATGTTTTTTTGGGGTATTTTTCGTTTTGGCGATTTTTTTGTTTTTGGCGATTTTTTTCGGTTTGGCGATTTTATAATTCCTTGTTTTTTTAGTTTTACCGTTTTTGAAAATTTCAAGAGTTTTGCTTTTACGGTTTCCAAGATACAGCAAGTTGTCAAAATTGCATAGTCAAAATTGCATTAACTGATGGAACACCCTTTAATTTAAATTTTTTGAAATTTTAGTGTTAATTTTTGTAGTCTGTATAAAAATACACTAACCTTACAAATTTCAAGTGTATATACATATAATTGTATGTATATTACATGGGATTTTAGAATTTTTCGTTGCTCGTTTTGGAACACCCTTTAATTTCCAATTCTCATGTATTTGTTGTTGTAGCGGCCAAAAGTCTACACACTGTGTCCAAATTTCAGGTCTGTAGCTCTTACGGTTCTCGAGAAAATACTAATATAGTTTTAGACATAGTTAATTTTACATAACACAAAAAGTTAAAGTTTTCCAACCCTGGAAACGTTTTTTTAATTTATTTTATATTTTTTTTTATTTAAAATACCAATTTTAGTCGTACTGAAGTGTAAAATAAATTTATTTATTAAAAAAAAATAAAAATTTGTTTTCGGTAGTTACTTTTATATGGCAAAATATAGTTTACGTTTTCCAGCTCTGCAATCGTCTGCCCGATTTTGCTGAATTTCAATACCAATCTAAGTTGGACCATTTCTGATACATCAGTCCAAGAACGAAGTCTCTAGCTTTTCTGGGAGCTTCGGAAAACCGATTTCACGTACACCGGACGGACAGACGGACGGACGGACGGACGGACGGACGGACGGACGGACAGATGGACATCGCTTATTCGTCATCGCTATTCATAAGGACCCAGAATATATATATTTTTTTGGTCGCAAATTAAAATTATGGAAATTACACACGGAATGACAAACCTATATATACCCTTTTCCATTTTTGGTAAAGGGTATAAAAATACCTAACGAATCATATTAGAAACGATAAGGTACATTTGACAACCCAGAATTTGAAGCTTTTAGGGATGACTAAACTTTAATTCACCACCCAAATCATGTTCTCATGTGATTTTGAGAACAAAAACTTGTTATAATTAGAGTTCGACCGATTAGTCGGCTTCGGCTTCAAAAAATTGGTAATCGGCCAACATTCGGCCTACGGCAAAAATCGGCCGATTAGCCGAAGCCGAATATTTTTCATTTCAAGCTTGAAAAATAACATTATTTTTGGTCGTTGCTCGCCGACAGTTTCTATTGTGTTTAACGTTTTGAAAAGGGTTGCTTTGAAATACAACCCTGTTGCTTTCTATTTTCTTTTACTTGGACGTTCTTGTGACTGATCATATGAAAAAGCAATCTAGAAATTGCAAAATAGTTTTATTTTTCTTGTTATGTATCCAATAGATATTACAGCTATTTCAGTGATCTCAAAAAAGCAAACTTTTTGCTTAATTCATATAAAACAAGTATCATTTTTAAAATTTAAAACATACGGCTTCGGCTTCGGTTTTGGCCGAAGTTTAGGATTTTAGCCGAATTTCGGCTTCGGCTTCGGCTTCGGCCAAAAAAACGCCTTCGGTCGATCTCTAGTTATAATTTAAAAAAAATACGCAAGTCTGATGTTAATTAAACCAGTAAAGAATCCTTTGGCGACCTGCATTAATATTACTTTTTTATTATTACCCTGACATTTGTAAATCTGTTTATTAGACAATTCAAGCACATTTTTTACAGTGTACCAATATCATATTTGGAAATAAAGAAAAAAAATTGTAATTAATTTTTAAAACTTGATTCAAGTTATATCCGGCTAAGACGTCAGCACTTACATACAAATTTAATTTAGGCTAAGACCTTACAAAAAGCTGTTGCAGATATTCTCTTCATAAATGCTGGGCTTAAGAAACAAAGTTAATCTTAGTTGCAGTTCCCCGCAAAAGTAACGAAAATGTCAGAAAGTCTGCTGTCTGAATAAGAAATGGCTAATCGGCATAAGTGAGTTTGAGTGCATATGTTATGTTTTATGAAAGAAACCCTTTTATATCCATATTACATAAACTTGTTGTAACTGACATTTTTGACAGATTTTAGTTGTGGCGTGTAAACGTCATATTCTCGGACACGTGATCTTAAAACAAGAGAAACAAGTAGCCAATCATGCTACAAATGTATGTATGTATGTTTATGTTAGTGCGTTAATATGTGGAAGGGTTAAAAGATGTTATTTTTTTTAAGCAAAACTGAAAGGAAGTTAAATGAATTTCATGAACATAAGTTACAAAAATTATTTTTTAATTTTTTTTTCGCTTTTTTAATTATACTTGTACATCTGTTACGTTTGAGCATTAACCAATGATTTTTTTGCGAAAAAAAATAAGAATTGTGTTATCCAATTGGCCTACTTAAATAACCTTTTAAAGAACTGTGTAAAAGTCAGGACGTGCTGTTTTGTTATAGATTAATTGCTAAATACCTTTCAGATATTTAAAGTCACACCCGATTTTGACACTTGATTCAAATAAATTTTGTAATTGCTGAGCGATGACACGTAACAATAAATTATAGTATAACTGCATCACGCCTTAACTGGAAGATATTTTGGTATAATATCTAATAGAAAGGAAAATTTATAAAATTTATAATTTGTCAAATACATGGTGGCAAGGACTTTTTGTAGTTCCAGCATTTAATGTGAAAGAACGGAAGAGGCGTAGTAAAGATATTCAGCAAATAAAAAATTTCATTTCGTGGTCAATTATTAAATCAAAAATATTTAATAAAATAGTACCTACCACAGAGTTCGTCTAAAAGTGTACCGAAATTCGTGAAAGCACGACAAAGGCACCAAGCATTCCGAAATTTTCGCAGCATATTGCTTGAGGTATTGAAGGAAAAATTAGCTACATTTATAAGTAAGTGTGGCACTTCCCATGCAGAGATAATTTTATAGCTATGCTATTTGTTGCGCGATACAGGAGTTAGTACGTGATTTTCGTAACAAATATAATCCACACTATTACACTTATAAATTTATTTTTTGTTTTGATTACTTTGCACTTAAAAGCAGAGTACGAAAATAAACGAAACTAACGGTCTCTCCCATGATGGCGCCAGAAATCGTTCGATCGAATACAACAACAAACCATTACATCTTTATAAAAACTATTAATTAAATGTATTTATTAATTTTATTTCAACTCAATAACTTTGGTACAGTATCTAGTTTCAAACTGTAAAATTCATTCTCAATAAAAAATTGTATCTGCTACAGCAGAACAGATTTAAAGTAACTCTCCGCTTTTACTAAGTCAATGTTGCCGTTGTGCAGTTTTTTTTTTTAAATTGATGTTTTCAGCGTTCTACTTCATTCAATTTTGTTAATGTCCAAGTCAATAATTGTGGGTACTTCTAAAATATTAAAAGTCAACTTAATTTTAAATTTGAAGTTCTTATCGCCAACATATTTGGCGTTATTTACATTTCCTTCTTAATTTTCGTCAAAAAATTCAATTTAAAAAAAATCCTAGAACAATTTTTTTTACTTAAGGGGCCCATACACACATACTGCTCATGCTCATGCAATAAGAATGTGTTGGTAAATTTTACATTTTTGTCAATGTATTCGTCACACAGACAATGTAGTATGAAAAACCAAAATGGTTTTGATTTTGAAATGAACTCATACTGCTGACAGTTTTTCAAATGAACAAAAAATTAATTTATTAATTTTTCTGATATGTATTTTTTTTAAATTTGACTTTTTTCTGAAAAAAAGAAAGTAAAACAAACAAAAAACAAGTAAGAGTGCTATATTCGGCTGTGCCGAATCTTATATACCCTTTACCAACGTACGTACATACATATATATAGTATACAGACACATACATACATATTTGTTTTCATCTTGGGAGCTTTAATTTTAATTTTTCAAATTTCATACGCTAAACTTTTCTTTCAGAAGCATAAAATATATTCAATTTATAAAGAAAACGAAAAAAATTTTTAGACCTATTTAATTTTACATAACACAAAAAGTGTGAGTTTTCCAACCCTGGAGTCATAATTTTGGATTTTTCTGATTATTGATACCAATCTAGTTCTTTAAAAAATACATAAAATATGTTAAGTGAACAAAGCAAAAACGAAATAAGGAAAAACTTAGTTTCATTTAATTCCTTTAATATTAAAAAATTCAGTAAAGTGCGACTTTGAATCGCACACGAAAGGCAGGCTATTTTGCTTTTTCGAAGATTTTTTCAGTTTAAACGATTTTTTCAGTGTTGTCGCTTTTTTCTCGTTTCGGCGATTTTTTTCTGTTTTTGGAGGTTTTTTTCTTTTTGGCGATTTTTTTCTGTTTTTGGGCTTTTCTTCATTTTGGAGATTTTTTTTCAGTTTGGAGATTTTTTTTCAGTTTGGCGATTTTTTTTTGGTTTTTTTTTCATTTTGGCGATTTTTTTCTGTTTTTTGGGGTTTTTTTCGTTTTGGCGATTTTTTTCATTTTGGCGATTTTTTTCATTTTGGCGATTTTTTTTTCATTTTGGCGATTTTTTCTGTTTTTTAGGTTTCTTTTTTCGTTTTGGCATTATTTTTTTATTTTGGCGATTTTTTTTCATTTTGGCGATTTTTTTTCATTTTGGCGATTTTTTTTTCATTTTGGCGATTTTTTTTTTCATTTTGGCGATTTTTTTTTCATTTTAGCAATTTTTCCGTTTTATGCGATTTATTTTAGTCTTAGAAATTTTTTTTAATTTGGTGCTTTTTTTCGTTTTGGCGATTTTTTTTTGTTTTTGGCGATTTTTTTCAGTTTGGCGATTTTGTAATTTTTTGATTTTTT
Organism: Tachina lurida; assembly: GCA_944452675.1. Taxonomy (NCBI): domain Eukaryota; kingdom Metazoa; phylum Arthropoda; class Insecta; order Diptera; family Tachinidae; genus Tachina; species Tachina lurida. The sequence continues at coordinate 122,222,715 of OX101753.1, forward strand.
AGTTTTACCGTTTTTGAAAATTTCAAGAGTTTTGCTCTTATGGTTTCCAAGATACAGGAGTTGTCAAAATTGCATAGTCAAAAGTGCATTAACTGATGGAACACCCTTTAATTTAAATTTTTGGAAATTTTAGTGTTAATTTTTGTAGTCTGTATAAAAAGTGTATATACATATAATTGTATGTATATTACATGGGATTTTAACATTTTTCGTTGCTCGTTTTGGAACACCCTTTAATTTCCAATTCTCATGTATTTGTTGTTGTAGCGGCCAAAGGTCTACACACTGTGTCCAAATTTCAGGTCTGTAGCTCGTACGGTTCTCGAGAAAATACTAATATAGTTTTAGACATAGTTAATTTTACATAACACAAAAAGTTACAGTTTTCCAACCCTGGAAACGTTTTTTTAATTTTTTTATATTTTTTTAATTTAAAATACCAGTTGTAATCGTACTGATGTGTAAAATAAGTTTATTTATTAAAAAAAATAAAAATTTGTTTTCGGTAGTTACTTTTATATGGCAAAATGAAGTTTACGTTTTCCAGCTCTGCAATCGTCTGTCCGATTTTGCTGAATTTCAATACCAATCTATTTTGGAAAATTTCTGACACACCAGTCCAAGAACGAAGTCTCTAGCTTTTCTGGGAGCTTCGGAAAACCGATTTCACGTACAGACAGACGGACAGACGGACAGACGGACAGACGGACAGACGGACAGACGGACATCGCTTATTCGTCTTCCCTATGCATAAGGATCCAGAATATATATATTTTATGTGTCGCTTATTGATATTATAGAAATTACAAACGGAATGACAAACCTATATATACCCTTTTACCATTTTTGTTGGTAAAGGGTATAAATAAGTTTAGAAATAAAATGTGTAAAGAAAATACGTTTTCTCTTAATTTCTTGAGTTTTACCAATAATTTTTTTTGTTTTCAAACGCATGTTTATTTTATAAATTTTTATTTTAAATTATGATTGATAAGTTTGTGGTAAAATATCAATCACACACGTATACCAAGTGTTCATCGGCATTAGCTGCAAGCAGTATGTGTCTATGGGCCGCTTTATGCTACGACCTCTTAAAGTATTTTAAATACAGTTGGTTTCACTATGTTGAGTTATAAAGAGTTACGTTCTTCATTTTGAAATTAAGGAGTGTGACCTCGTCTGTTTGATCGAAAATTCTAAGTTTTTAGATTTTTCTAAATGATCTCTGATCTAAATATATTTACATAGTGAATTTGAGCTTTTTAGCTTGAATTATAATTTTAAGGGCGTGGTCCGCCCACTGGATAAAACCTTCAAGTTTGGAGATTTTTACAGCTGTGCACTTATCAAGACTTACTTTTGTGTCAAATTTTATGAGCATTATTCCGCCCACTTTTTAAAACTCAAGATTTTATTGTGGGCAGCCCTTATCACTCAGCTAAATGTTTTTGGGGAAACAACTTAAACGAAATATAGAAATAATAGATTTAAATCTTCTAAGACGAAGTGCATGCAATACAAGGCAAAAATTTTACGGTCGTAATCACGCCCACATTTTAAAATGTTAACGCACATGCAAAGTATCAAAAAATTCACTTGTGTTAAAAGCTGTATATTTAGTTTTTAATTTTGAACTTTATGGACGTGCCGCCCTAGTAAAACTTTCAGGGTTTGAGATTTTTCCAGTTTGTTCTGCAGATCTTTTTGTGGCCAGTGTTTATCATTCGTGCAAGTTTCGTTGCAAACAGATAATAATAAATATATAAATTAAATGAGCTAAGCTGAATTACATGAAACAGGAGGCTTTAGTTTTATGGGCCTACTTTTTTAAACGAAAATTTACAGTCTTGCATTATCACAACGTGCATGCAAAATGTCAATAAAATCACTTGACTTAAACGCTTTAAATTTACTTTTTAACGCTGAGCTTAATGGGCATGGTCATGTTTCTCATACTACCTCACCATTCCATTATCAAGGATTTAACCCTCGTCATTGTGCTATCTTGCTGGTCACCGATAGCACTAGGTGCAGCGGATTTGTTCGAAACACTTATCACATTTCTTGGAATTTGTGGTAGCTTATTAACTCACGTCCAAAGTTTCACATAGTTCAACATATAACCCCTCTACTGAATCAAATTTGAGTGCCCACAATCGAGCTAACACACAGAGAAAAAACTGCCTTATAGAATCAATAAGATTTTCTCTATGAACCGTTTTTAGGTTAAGGGGTATCCCAGCAGAAAGAAGCGAAGATTTTTTCATAGAGATTTCTTATTCTTTTTATATGGTAAATCTTATTAATTTTATCAAGAAGAAAACCACATAAAATCAAGAAGAAATCTTATAATTCACAACTTTTTTTACTCAATTTCCGTTATTTTTGGCACCAAACAAAAACATAGAGAAAAACTTCTTGATTCTATTAGGTTTTCTTATAAATTGTAAACTATAGGGATTTCTTATTGATTTTATTAGGTTGCCTTCTTGATTTTTTTAAAAAGGTTTTCTTCTTGATTTTATTAGGTTGCCTTATTGATTATTTCAAAAAGCTTTTTTTCTTGATTTTATTAGGTTGCCTTATTGATTATTTCAAAAAGGTTTTCTTCTTGATTTTAGTAGGTTCCTATATGATTATGTGTAAAGCATCTAATTGATTTTTTTAATAAGGAAATCTTCTTGATTTTATGTGGTGTCTTGTTATTTCGTTTCTATAAGTCGACATAGAAACAAATTTTTCATGATATTTTTCATTTTTGTGTAAGCATGTTTGTACAATTATTTCATTGGTTAGGCTGCATGTTAGCATATTGGTTAGAGTACTTTTCTATCAGGTAGAAGTTTGTTGGTTCAATACTGGGTGAGTAAGTTTTGTTAAGAATGTAAAATAATATGTTTCCCTATGAAATTAAAAAGATTTCCTTATTGGAAAATAAACCATAGAGATTTCTTATTAATTTTGTTCTATTTTATGAGGTATTTAGTAGGCACTGTTTTCTCTGTGCACTTTTTTGATCACACGATCCTTTATAAAACTGCACACTATGCTAAATATACACAGTGACTTGTAAAGCCAAAATAAGCAAAAATTTTTATTAGAATGAAAGGAATTATCTGTTTGATAAACTATCGCTCATTTGGAAAAGCCCTAAAAGCTTTCTATTATTTTTCGTCATTTTGTAGTTTTTAATGTTTTCTGCCTCTAAAGTGGAATAAAGATACAAATGAGTTTGCATAAATAAAAGAGAAATACTTATTTCCTTGATTGCTTTCACCAAACATTATTTTGTGTAGAACGCCATGAATAAAAAGAACGATAGCAAAATGAGTGATTTGACTTAAAAGCCAATTAAAAAATTATGACATGAACCACTTTTTAGGGAAAAGACAGCAAATATAAATTTTGCAAAACCAAATTGACTGCATTTGCCAAAAGAGTTTAACATTTTGTTGATTTGAGTTGATTTTATAGCATTCTTCAAGTCAATTAAAGTTTCCTACACACTTGTCAGGCAACATTTGCTGTAGACAAGGCACATATTTTCTTTAAAAATTATATTAACAGTCGCCAAAAGTTTTTTTTTTTTTTGAAGTGGAATAGTTCACAAAAAGTCGTTTAAGTCGTTTGGTTTGGGACAAAAATACGTAGTTTGTCACAAATTAAATACTAAAGATTCTATTTTTAAACCAAAAAACCAATAAAATATTGCTATTACCATTAAAAAGTTCAGAATAAAGAAAGACAAATACGAGTAACTTGAAATTTAGCATCCTACACAAATGAACAACTTGCAACAAAGAAAATATTTTGCGAGTGGAAGCTGACGATCGAAAAGAAGAAGAAGATACTTATTTAATTGCATATCAAAACCTTGAACTTGACCTTAATGATTTGATGTGGCAGACAACAAATCAAGCTACACAATGCTCAAAGAAATCTTTGGTAGGTCGTACAGACACACACACACACATTCGCATTAACAACACAACATATTAAATGGCACCAACATAATCATCATCATCATCATCATTATGAACATCATTATTGTGATCTTCAACATGGGTGAAGTTCAAGTTTAAATTTGCTACAGCTGAAAAGGCACAAACAAGAAGTTGCAAAAGAAGAAGAATTATAGTAATAATAATAATAAAAAGAAGAAGAAAATACAAATTTGTTCGTTAAATTTGTATAATAAACATCAACAAATATGGCACCGTGTCTAATATGATTTAACATTATTAAACTATACATATACATATGTAGGTACATATATATACATACATATATATATATATATACATACATATATATATATATATATATATATATATATAAATCATTTCGATCTTAAGCAATATATAGACATACATGCTTACATATGTAAAAATAGAATAAATATTCGACCAACCTTAAGACTAACCTAGTGCAGACTGAAACAGGAAAAAAAATAAAAGCCAAATTAAACTTTTTGACATAAAGTTTAATACCGTGTTTTGTTGCTGTTTTTTATTTAAGTTAAAACTATAAACATAACGAAATGCAAGAACAGGCCGTAAATAAAGTGGCTAAGCAGAATGTTGCAGAGTGGAAGTAAAAATAAACCAAGAATTCTTGTAAACTACGAGTATAAAAGATGTTCTGCAGTGGAAACAATTCACCATAAAGCATGTTATTTTTTTTTTAATTAAGAATATCTATTACTCTCAAACTTTTATTTTAATTGTTAAAAATATTAGCAACTTATGAATTGTACTTGAACCTCGAATAATAGTGTTTTCACACTGACTTGGTTTTAATAAAAGTTGGTTTTAATGTTAAAACGAACTGTTATAACCTGGTTTTACCATACAAATTGTTTTTGTTAAATCCAACTTAAAACCATTTCTGTATTAGTATTATTTTGGTTTTATGAAATGCAACCCTGTTATCGCTGTGGTAAATTCAGTGCTGCCAAGTTAAAATGTCGGGCAGCAGCTGATAATGTTTATGCCAGCGAATAACAAGAGATGTCGCTTGAAAGATTTTCAACTTAAAAATGGATGCAGCAGCAACAATAAGCAAAAAATTATGGAAAAATAAGAGTTTTTTGGAAGGAAAACAACAAAAATATTTTCATTGACCTCTGGAAAGTAAAAATAAACGATATAACATATCGATCCACCGATAAAAAAGTTGTATTTTGTGATTTATTTGTGCATTTTTTATATACAATAACTTGATTTTCAAGCATTTCTTCACTTTGTATTACTAGTTCCATAATTTTAAATTGTAAAGTTTCTTAGTTTTTCATACAATCAAAAACAGTTGTACAGTTTGTCAAATAAGTGTTAAAGAAAGCAGAAAAAAATACAACAACAAACACACGCATTTCTGCAGGAGATTTATTTTATTTTGAGCAAAGTTATTAGACAGTCTGTGAGTTAGAACCTGAATTTAACAAACTTGCAGTGTGCATGCAAAATCAGCTGTTTGTGGTTTTAACGTTAAAACCAGGTTTTAACTTGCAGTGTGAGAACACTATAACGTCGCATACAAATATTATTAAATAGCCAATGAAAATTTGGCTTTTAGCTAATTCAGTTCAGAGTGTTTCAGCCATACGAAATCATGCCATAATAAACCAGCAAGAGTGCTATATTCGTATCCGGCCGAATCTTATATACCCTTCACCGACGTACGCATAAGTAGTATACAGGTGTATATGTACACAAGTACATACATACACATTTGTTTTGTGCAAAAATTTATAATTTTTTGCTCTAGTGCAATTTTTAGTAAGTGACCTCTCCGTATTTTTCGTTTAAATATTTTTTTTTTTTCAATATTAGCAATGAGTTGAATATTTTATTCTACGCTCTGTATTTACATTCACCTTTATTCCTGTTGTCAAAATCGACGTCATGTCACATAATATCAAAAAGAATTATTCTTTAGGAACTTTTTCAAATTTGCTCAGCACAAAGGAACGGTTCAGGGAAATGAAACGGATCATGTCCTTTAATTAATTTTATAGTAAGGACTGTTCTTTAGCGATTAATTTTACTATACCCTTTACCAAAAAAAAGGTAAAAGGGTATATATAGGTTTGTCATTCCGTTTGTAATTTCTATAATATCAATAAGCGGCCCATAAAATATATATATTCTGGATCCTTATGAATAGGGAAGACGAATAAGCGAAGTCCGTTAATCTGTCTGTCTGTACGTGAAATCGGTTTTCCGAAGCTCTCAGAAAAGCTAGAGACTTCGTTTTTAGACTGGTGTAACAGAAATTTTCCAAAACAAATGAGCAAAATCGAACAGATGATTGCAGAGCTGGAAAACTTAAACTTTATTTTGCCATATAAAAGTAACTACCGAAAACAAATTTTTATTTCTTTTTAATAAATAAACTTATTTTACAGTTCAGTACGACTAAAATTGGTATTTTAAATTAAAAAAAATATAAAAAAATTAAAAAGACTTTTCCAGGGTTGGAAAACTTTAACTTTTTGTGTTATGTAAAATTAACTATGTCTAAAAGTATGTCTATCACAGGCTATTTTCTCGAGAACCGTAAGAGCAACAGACCTGAAATTTGGACACAGTGTGTAGAATTTTGGCCGCTACAACAGCAAATACATGAGAGTTGGAAATTAAAGGGTGTTCCAAAACGAGCAACGAGAAATGTTAAAATCCCATGTAATATATGTACAATTGTATGTATATACACTTGAAATTTGTAAGGTTATTGTATTTTTTTACAGACTACAAAAATTAACACTAAAATTTCAAAAAATTTAATTAAAGGGTGTTCCATTAGTTAATGCAATTTTGAATATGCAATTTTGACAACTTGCTGTATCTTGGAAACTGTAAGAGCAAAACTCTTGAAATTTTCAAAAACGGTAAAACTAAAAAATCAAAAAATTATAAAATCGCCAAACCGAAAAAAATCGCCAAAAACAAAAACAAAAATCGCCAAAACAAAAAAAAGCTCCAAATTAAAAAAAAAATGTCTAATACTACAATAAATCGCGAAAAACCGGAAAAATTGCTAAAATGAAAAGAAAAATCGCCAAAATTAAAGAAAATCGCCAAAATGAAAATAAATCGCCAAAATGAAAAAAAATGCCAAAACGAAAAAAAACCCAAAAAAAAAACAGAAAAAAATTGCCAAAATGAAAAAAACCCAAAAACAGGAAAAAATGGCCTAAATAAAAAAAAATCTGCAAAATCTCCAAAACGAAAAAAAGCCCCAAAAACAGAAAAAATCGCCAATATGAAACAAACCTCCAAAAACAGAAAAAAAATCTTCAAAACGAGAAAAAAGCGACAAAACTGAAAAAAAAACCTCAAAAAACCAAAAAAGCCACATTAAAAAATGCTCAAAACCAAATGTACGGAACCTTTCGTGCGCGAGTCAAAGTCGCACTTTACTGAATTTTTTAATATTAAAGGAATTTAATGAAACTAATTTTTTTCTTATTTCGTTTTCCCTTAGTTCATTTAACATATTTTATGTATTTTTTAAAGAACTAGATTGGTATCAATAATCAGAAAAATCCAAAATTATGACTCCTGTGTTGGAAAACTTACACTTTTTGTGTTATGTAAAATTAAATAGGTATAAAAAATTCTTTTTTCCTCTATAAATTGAATATATTTTATGCTTCTGAAAGGAAAAATTGGCCTATAAGATTATAAAAATGAAAACCAGGGCTCAAGAGATGGAAACTTTGAACTTGTTTTGATAAAAGAGTAACTAAATAAAACTAATTTTTTTCTTTTTTCCTTTTTAACCCCCGACCAAAAAAAAGTTGTATTATAAGTTTGTAGTGTGTGTCTGTGTATTTGTGTGTCTGTCCGTGTCCACGTACATACCAACGGCTGGACCGATTTCGATTTTAGTTTTTTTTTGTTTTTTCTGTTTGAAAGGTGACTTGATGGAGAAGGTTCTTAACTATGTTTAAAGAAAATCTGTCCAGCCGTTTAGAAGATATCACATCTTTTCTAGATATATCGGAGGTTTTTAAAATTTTTAATTTTTGTTATTGCTTTGTTCACTTAACATATTTTATGTATTTTTTAAAGAACTAGATTGGTATAAGGAATTAGAAAAATCCTAAATTATGATTCCAGGGTTAGAAAATGTACACTTTTTGTGTTATGTAAAATTAAATAAGTCTCAAAAATTTTTTCTTTTTCTTTATAAATTGAATATATTTTATGCTTCTGAAAGAAAAGTTTGGCCTATAAAATTAGAAAAATGAAAATTACAGCTCCAGAGATGGAAACTTTGAATTTTTTTTTTATATTAAAGTACATAAATAAAACTATTTTTTTTTATTTCTTTGTTCACTTAACGCACTTTATTCATTTCTTAAATCAGAAAAATCTAAAAGGTTGATTCCAGGGTTGGTAAATTTTTTGTTTTTATTTAAGTAACTAGGTCAAGATAGTTTTTTCTTTTTGTTTACAAGTTTTATATACTTTATTAAATTAAATACATTCTATATTTTAGAAAGAAATAAATTAGTATTAAGAAACAGAAAACTCAGAAATATGATTCCAGGGTTGGAGATTGAAAAAAGTTTCGGTAAAAAAATTTACCAGAAATATTTTTTTTCATTTAAACATATTTCATGTTTTAGAAAAATCATTACCGAAAAATAGTGAAAGGTCACTTACTATTAATTGCTTTAGAGAAATAAATGATAAATTTTTTCACAAAACAAATATGTATGTATGTGTCTGTATACTATATATGTATATGTACGTACGTTGGTACAGGGTATACAAGATTCGGCACAGCCGGATATAGCACTCTTACTTGTTATTTTTATAATTTTTTACATCATATTATTCTTTTCAAAACGTAATATATGTACATTGGAGTGGCCTTTATTTATTTTTTTTTTTTTTGATTTCTTATATTCTCACCCCCCAAATTGGTTCCGTTTTATGTAAAAAAACACACAAAAATTTTATAGCGATAAGTTGTATTTTAGGGGGTGCGTCCGTCCCTCAAAGTTGGCCTTCAGCCCATTTTTCAATGTAATTTTTTGCATATGACTATCTTTAAAAAAAAACATTTTACTAGAAAATATTTTTATTTTATATTTATTTTAGCTCTTCTAGTCTACAGCATTAGTCTCAAAGAAAATTTTCAGATTTCGGTATCGGCATAAATAAATAAGGAAAGGGTTAAAAAATTTTTTCATTTATATACACATATTGTCGGTTGGTTATTTGTTTGCTGCAGACTTAAAGTATTTTGAATATACTGTGCCGCAAACCAATAACCAAACGACGATATGAGCATCCAAGTTCCTTCAGATGTGGACTCATCTCTGCTGAAGCCATTTTTATTAATTATTTTTAGGGTTCCGTTCACCAAAGGTAAAAAGGAACCCAATTGTTTTCGCTACGTGTCACAGGCTGTTTTCTCGAGAACGCTAAGAGCTACAGACCTGAAATTTTGACAGAATATGTTGAACTTTGGCTACAAGACAGTTACAAATTAAGGGGTGCAACGAAAAATGTTATAAGACATTTACATGGTCTTGAAATCTAGTACTTACGAGGCCTCAAGCTAAATCTTGCTGTTTTATACTACATATGCCATACAAAACAAAATCTATTTTGTCAGTAGATTTGTAGTAAATCTAATAAAAATCGAATATTTTTATTTACTTTTTACCACCCTGTACAGCATATTTATAAAAAAAATATGAGTGAATTAGCTGCGGTCTGCTTAAAAAGGTGAATTGGTGTGAATTGGCTACATTTCAGTTGGTTGGTTGTAATTTTGGAAATTTTTCAGTTATACTGCATTTACACTGTCTCAAAATCTAGTACTTTCGAGATTTCGAGCTAAATCAAGCTGCTTTTTTCCAGATTCCCCATACAAAACGAAATCTAATTTTTCAGTAGATTTGTAGAAAATCTAATAAAAATCCAATGTTTTTATTTATTCTTTACTACCCTGTACAACAAAAGGTTAGTGAATTAGCTACGTTCTGCTTAAAAAAGTGTGTGAATTGGCTGCAATGCAGTTATTTGGTAGTAGTCTTGGAAACAAATCAGATGATGGGTTTTGTTTTGTCAAAAAAAGCTGGTCTAAACGGTGTAGATTTTCATAAATATTTTAATTAAAATCTGCTATATTTTGTGCAGGTGTAAATGCCCTGTTAAACTATTCTTAAGAAACTGAAAACAACTTACAACTTATGTTAAAATCATTGGAAAATCCAAATCCAAATTTGCACTACTTCCGGATGACAAGTTCAGGAACTTATTGACTTCGTTGTAAGATTTATATTATTAGAAAAATTTAACTAGTTCTGCGCGTAGTTTAGTTGCTAAACAATCCATATTCTTAAATGGTAAGCGTTTCAATAAATAAATTACTACTAAATAGGTAACCCATTCCCAGCAAAAAAAAATAATCGATATTTAGAAGCAATTGCTTATTAATAAAAGTCTCTATTGCATTTTTGTAGCTTCTTTTTCTGTTCTTGTGTAGTGTAGTTTAATACAACACAAAAATAAGCGCTTCGAAAGCACTGAAAAGCACACAGTGCATCCCCTGCCTTAGGAGGATGCAATAACGTAAGCGAATGACGAAATTTAACACAAACACTACGACATCAGTCGGCTGTTTATACTCAAACTCTCAAGATTTTTATAGATCATCCTCTCTCGCTTACCTGTATACAAATTTGGATGCGAATGAAATTTTTACTTCCAAATTTGATTTTTTATTTTTTAATTGAATTGTGTACAAAAATAAATATTTGCTTCGGTAGTTCAGTGGGTAGTGTTCTAGCCTAACATACGGAAATCCTGGGATCGACTCCTGATTCAACGCGCGAACAAAAAGTATTTGATTTGATATTGTATTTAATAATGAAATAATGAAACTTTATTAAAATTATCGCTATCCAATTATTCGCGAAAGGCGTTGGAAAAAAACCTTCACGAAAAACTTTGATTCATCGCATTAAAGGACCATGATAGACCATAGTTAGGGCAATATTATGCAATGGAATAATGTTGTCCTTTTTATTCTGAACAAAAAGGGTTGGATATAATTTTTCCAAAAACACCGTATTCGAAAGTTATAATGTCAAAAGGTTTTAAAGTGAAGATAATCTATTTTTCGGGTCAAAAGTGCAATCCACATGACCTCTTTGCACGATGTTGAGATTGAAAATTTCGGGATAAAAATTCGAGGAGGAATCGACCTACGAAAAGCGGGATAATACCGCGTAAGGTGGGATTTCTAGTCAGATTAGTATGTAATGACATAAACATAAAGCTACTCGTATCTACATTCTATAAATATCGGAATTGCAGCAATCGCGAGCTATATGAGCTGTAAAAAAAGCAACTCTCAGAGGAGATAATTAATTTTAAACTTTATGCCAGACATCAAAAGGAACGACTAAAATTCGTATTTTGGTGCTAGAAACTAGAAGAAGCGTAAGAATTTAAACCCTAAAATTTATCAAGTACAACATTTTGTAATTAATGCCCATGACAATCAGTAAATAAAAATCTGACTCACTATAGGCTGACATTTTATTGGATCACATTGCATTGCAGCAGTAAAAACTCTTATTTATTCAAAAATGTTATAAACTCTTTTAGTCTAAATGTCTTCTTTGAGAAATAATATTTTTGGTCAACATAATCATGATGATCCAGCAACATCATCATGAACACACATTTGCAAATGACTCGAGTTTAAGTTAAGGAATGAAAAAAATGAAACTTATAGTTTGGAACAATATAAACGAGCATGAGCCAATTACTTGTGGTCTCTTTAATGGCTAAGGAGCAAGGATTTACCTACAACATGAACGGATGGATGGCTTGCTATTGTTGTAAGCTCGATAATGTTGTAATACACCTATTGCTGTTGTTGTTGTTGTTGTTATTGTTACTGTTCTTGTTATTGTTAGTCATCATGAACATCATCAAGTCTTTTGTTTAACATGGTTGGTGTTGATAGCATCTTCTGCTTGATTTAGCATGTCTTGGCTTGGCTCAACACTTTTTTGCTTTTTTTGTTGTTGTTGAAGTTCTTTTATTTTATTCGTATTTTTAATTTTAAATGACCGATGATCATCATCGTCATCATTGAATGAATCTCGTATGCAGCGTGACCGTTTGACCGACTAAAGTGGCAAATTGCCCCTTTTTCGACTGCCTTGCCACTTTTTTTCTCCCTTTTTTATACCCTTTACCAACAAAAATGGTAAAAGGGTATATATAGGTTTGTCATTCCGTTTGTAATTTCTATAATATCAATAAGCGATCCATAAAATATATATATTCTGGATCCTTATGCATAGGGAAGACGAATAAGCGATGTCCGTCTGTCCGTCTGTCCGTCTGTCCGTCTGTCCGTCTGTCCGTCTGTCTGTACGTGAAATCGGTTTTCCGAAGCTCCCAGAAGAGCTAGAGACTTCGTTCTTGGACTGGTGTGTCAGAAATTTTCCAAAATAGATTGGTATTGAAATTCAGCAAAATCGGGCAGACGATTGCAGAGCTGGAAAACTTAAACTTCATTTTGCCATATAAAAGTAACTCCCGAAAACAAATTTTTATTTTTTTTAATAAATGTACATATTTTACACTTCAGTACGACTAAAATTGGAATTTTAAATAAAAAAAAATACAAAAAAATTAAAAAGACGTTTCCAGGGTTGGAAAACTTTAACTTTTTGTATTATGTAAAATTAACTATGTCTAAAACTATATTAGTATTTTCTCGAGAACCGTAAGAGCTAGAGACCTGAAATTTGGACACAGTATGTAGACCTTTGGCCGCTACAACAACAAATACATGATAATTGGAAATTAAAGGGTGTTCCAAAACGAGCAACGAAAAATTTTAAAATCCCATGTAGTATATATACAATTGTACACTTGAAATTTGTAAGGTTAGTGTATTTTTATACAGACTACAAAATTTAAAAAAATTTAAATTAAAGGGTGTTCCATCAGTTAATGCAATTTTGACTATGTAATTTTGACAATTTGCTGTGTCTTGGAAACCGTAACAGCAAAACTCTTGAAATTTTCAAAAACGGTAAAACTGAAAAAATAAAAAATTATAAAATCGCCAAACCGAAAAAAATCGCCAAAAACAAGAAAAAATCGCCAAAACGAAAAAAAGCACCAAATTAAAAAAAATTCTAAGACTAAAATAAATCGCAAAAAATAACGGAAAAATTGCTAAAATGAAAACAAAAATCGCCAAAATGAAAGAAAATCGCCAAAATGAAAATCGCCATAATGAAAAAAATCACCAAAACGAAAAAAAACCCTAAAAAGCAGAAAAAAATCGCCAAAATGAAAAAAACCCCAAAAACAGAAAAAAATCGCCAAAATGAAAAAAAACCAGAAAAAAAATCGCCAAAACGAAAAAAAGCACCAAGTTAAAAAAAAAATTCTAAAACTAAAATAAATCGCAAAAAAACGGAAAAATTGCTTAAATGAAAAAAAATCGCCAAAACGAAAAAAAACCTAAAAAACAGAAAAAAATCGCCAAAATGAAAAAAAAAATCGCCAAAAAAAGAAAAAACCTAAAAAACAGAAAAATATCGCCAAAATGAAAAAAAATCGCTAAAATGAAAAAAATCACCAAAACGAAAAAAACCCTAAAAAACAGAAAAAAATCGCCAAAATGAAAAAAATCGCCAAAAAAAAAGAAAAAACCTAAATAACAGAAAAAAAAATCGCCAAAACGAAAAAAAGCACCAAATTAAAAAAAATTTCTAAGACTAAAATAAATCGCAAAAAAACGGAAAAATTGCTAAAATGAAAACAGAAATCGCCAAAATGAAAGAAAATCGCCAAAATGAAAAAAAAAATCGCCAAAATGAAAAAAATCACCAAAACGAAAAAAAAACCTAAAAACAGAAAAAAATCGCCAAAATGATAAAAAAAATCGCCAAAATGAAAAAAAAATCAACAAAACGAAAGAAACCCCAAAAAAACAGAAAAAAATTGCCAAAATGAAAAAAAGCACTAATTTAAAAGAAAATTTCTAAGACTAAAATAAATCGCAAAAAAACAAAAAATTGCTAAAATGAAAAAAACATCGCCAAAATGAAAAATATCGCCAAAACGAAAAAAAACCTAAAAAACAGAAAAAAATCGCCAAAAAAAGAAAAAAAATCGCCAAAACGAAAAAAAAAACTAAAAAACAGAAAAAAATCGCCAAAATAAAAAAAAATCGCCAAAATGAAAAAAAAATCGCCAAAATGAAAAAAATCACCAAAACGAAAAAAACATAAAAAAAAGAAAAAAATTGCCAAAATGAAAAAAAGTCGCCAAAATGAAAAAAATCACCAAAACGAAAAAAAAACAAAAAAATCGCGAAAAAAACCCAAAAAACAGAAAAAATCGTCAAAATGAGAAAAATCTCCAAAATGAAGAAAAGCCCAACAACAGAAAAAAATCGCCAAAATGAAAAAAACCTCCAAAAACAGACAAAATCGCCAAAACGAGAAAAAAGCGAAAAAACTGAAAAAATCGTTTTAACTGAAAAAAACTTCAAAAAAGCAAAAAACCTTCCTTTCGTGCGCGATTCAAAGTCGCACTTAACTGATTTTTTTAATATTAAAGGAATTAAATGAAACTAAGGTTTTGCTTATTTCGTTCTTGCTTTTTTCACTTAACATATTTTATGTATTTTTTAAAGAACTAGATTGGTATCAATAATCAGAAAAATCCAAAATTATGACTCCAGGGTTGGAAAACTTACACTTTTTGTGTTATGTCAAATTAAATAGGTCTAAAAATTTTTTTCTTTTTCTTTATAAATTGAATATATTTTATGCTTCTGAAAGAAAAGTTTGATGTATGAAATTTGAAATTATAGCTCCAAAGATGGAAACTTTAAAAAAATGATAAATTTTTTCACAAAACAAATATGTATGTACGTGTCTGTATACTATATATATGTACGTACGTTGGTAAAGGGTATATAAGATTCGGCATAGCCGAATATAGCACTCTTACTTGTTTAGAGTGAATTATATAAAAATACATTAAAAATAAAAAAATTTATTTAGTAGTTTTCTCTTTATTTTTTAAATTTTGCCCCCTTTTTTTTATAAATCCCCTTTTGGTGCCACTTTTTTAAAAATGTCATCGGTCACCCTGCTCGTATGTCCTCTTACAATAATTGTACTGTTACTATTTCCTTAACATATTTTTTTTTTGTAGTTTTAAGGTTTTTGTATTTTGCTAGTTTAGTTTTAATACTCTGTCATCATCATCTGCTGCCTGCGTCATTTCAGCGCTACTCTTGTTGTATGACTAAATAAATGAAACCAACATACATACATACATTTGTTCATACTAAATAGTTTCCAAAATCAGACATAAAAACAATCAGCTAAATGTACGAGTACGATCACATGTGTTTATTTAGCAGAACCTTAAATATCGAATTTCACTCTTAAGCTTTTCTCTTGAAATAGAATTTTTATTAATCATAATTTTCCTTTTCTTGAATAACAACATATCACCGGTTGCTAGTTGACCAGCGATGCCAACTTTTTATATCCCAAGCGCGCTACTCCCCCTCTCAAAAAGCGCTAGAATGCGCTAAGTTACAGCATTATCAACATTATAGTCAAAACGCGCTATTTTCCTACGCGCTAAATTAAATTTTATTAAACGTCGATGTATGTATGTATTAGTAAATACAATTAATTTTTTTAGTAACTCTTTTTCAGATTTTGCAATATTGCTTCTTCGAAATTATATCCTAAATAACTAAAATCATTTAATACAGAATCAGACTCGCCTTCCAAATATTCGAAATTCTTAGTTTTTATTTTAATTTTTTTGAAGAACAAAAAGAATAGATGCTTAATACGTTATATAAATTTTTTGGGTCACGAGTACGAGTACATATTTTTAGCTGTGAAATTTCAAAATATTTCCCATTTACAGTATTAAAATGTGTTTTTAATTCTAACCACAGTCAAGGGAATTTTATTTGCAACATCTGAATCATTAACGAATTTAAACAAAAATTTTAATTTTGGATATTAGAAAATTTTTTAATTTATACAAAAAATTAAGAAGATATTAAACTAAAATAATATATTTGACTTAAATCAAAACGCGCTAATTTAGCGCTTTTTTTATTAAACGCGCTAAGACGAAAAAAATAGCGCGTTTGGCATAGTTAAAAAGCGCTAAAACTAGCGCGAAAGGCGCTAAATTGGCATCGCTGTAGTTGACCTCGCTGCGAAGGCTGGCCGCTTCAGAGCAAGAATAGTTCTTACAAAATTCCTTTTCCTCTGTGTTAGCTGTTTTTTTTTGTGATAGCTATTTCTAATATCTGTAGCGATTTAGATAGAATTTTTATTTTTAATTCAAAAAAAGTTAAAAAGACGTCTGATTACAAAAGTGTTCAATTAAATGGATCGAAAAAATAATTTAAAATAAATTCGTAGCTAATTAATTTTATGATTAAAATTATAAGTCTTTAAAATTTATTTGCTGGTGGTTCAGCGTTGTCTATATGTGACGCGCAAAATAGAAAGGGGCCTAAGGGTAAAAGCGGGTTTGTTCAGGCGAGCCATTTTAAAGACGTGTATCTTTGGTGTACCATCACTGAACGTGTTGGTATTGGTCTCATTTGAAAGCGACACATCTCATGACGTCAGAAACGTATTGGTCAACCTTGTAAACGCGCGTAGGTCATCCCTACCTCTTGTTTTGTGCAGTTCATTTTTACTGTTTTCTACCTAGCGCGCTGTTTCCATGAGTTTGATATCAATTTTGCTGGCGTTTTTTCGAATCCAGGTTTATTTTCTAAAATTATTAATTGTGAACTATAATAAATACTCATTTATAATTCTTTTGAATCGTGAATATCACTCTGTTAGTAAGAACATTTTTTTCACATAACCTTATTATGTTATTCGCGAAAATAATTTAAAACTAATAACATTCCTACTGACTGTTTTAGGATGAAATGGTGGACGAATTCGAAGAAGTAGATTTACTTTATCGCTTCCCTGATGAGGAGGATGATGACGATCACTTCTCAGAATTATCGGATAGTGACTCTGAAGATGATACCGATAATATGTACCTTGATAAATATGATCTTGATTTAGGCGAAGAAAAGGTACTTGCTCGACTGTATGTTTCAAAAAGACCTCCGTGTTGTTCAAATCAATGCACGGAAGTGATCCCTAAGAATATGGCTGTGAATTTTCGTACGTCTTTCATGAATTTAGATAAGGAATCCCTCGCACATCTGGCAGCTCACCGTGTCGATGCAATGCTCAGGTCAAAAGTTGGTGATCGATCGCGAGCTATGAAGAAACGGTACAATCAGATATATTATTTTCGAAGTTTGCCGATATGGCGTGATATGTACTTCTTCCTGTATACAATGGGAATTAAACGCTACAAAAATCTAATCGAACATTACGACAAAAATGGTGTTTATCCACGCGAACATGGCATGACGAATAAAATTAATTGTACAGATGCTTTAACTGCTTTGGGGGAAAAAAAAGAAATTGTTTCATTTATCTGCCGTTTTGCTGAAACTGTTGCTATCACTTTACCTGGGCCTCAACCAAATCATCGTGATTATCGTTTATTGAAACTTCCAACTACTGAAAGTAAGACTTCTGTTTACACTAGATACACCAACAGCGTCGAACCGGGTGGTAAAATCGTAAAACTTCGAACTTTTCAAACGCAGTCACTATGAAGCCGGCATACGATTTGTGTGAATTGTGTCGAAATCTTGCAAAAGATGCTGTTAATACAGTAAACGTAATTGAAGTTGAAAAAGAAGCAGCATTGAAGGTGTATTCTGATCATTTGCAATCTGCCAGCACTCAGCGAGAGTACTAGAACGACTTGAGAACATTAGTCAAGCCTGATCCAAATGACATGTATCCAGGTATTCCAGAGGAGGATTATCTAGTAATATCTATGGATTATGATCAAAATGATAGCTTTCCGTCGGGTCCACAGCAAATAGGAACTGCATTCTTTAAATCAGGTATTACAAACGAACGTCAAAATGTTCAACACATCTTCTGTATTGACGAAAGCGATTCCATTGGAAAAGGTCCGAATTCAGTAATATCAATGCTTGATTACTACCTAGGAGAAGTGCATTCAACTAAAAAATTAGTCATATTCGCTGATAACTGTGTTTCACAAAATAAAAACAGTGCGATTATACGATATTTACAACACGTTGTCGATACTTCCAGATGTGAGTCAGTTGAATTGAACTTTTTGTTAAGCGGATATACAAAATTTTCATCTGATCGTTTATTCGGAGTTTTCAAATCGAAATATGCCCAAACTAATGTCGACTGCTTCATAGATGTAGTTGATTGTGTTAGAAAATCATCTCGTAATGGATTTAATGTTCCTGTACCTATTCGACTTCCAAACTGAAGTGAGCCTGTTGCTGAGTGGAAAAAATGGGACGAATACTTATCCACTAAATATAAAACTTTAATTGGAATATCGAAGTATTATCACTTTGTATTTATAGCTCAGTCACCAGTGCAATGTAAACTATTTGCGAATTCAGCCAGCATAAATGAAAACATACATCTGAGTAACAATACCAGTTTCGATGACAAACCAATTATAATTCCGTCACCAGGGTTATCGATGAAGCGTCAATGGTACTTGTATAAAGAGATCCGGGGTGGTTTATGTTTTGACGATTCAAAAAAAGATTGGGTTGCTCCTCTTCCTTTGGTCTCTGGAGGAAGATTCGGTGGAAGTGGACTATCCTCAAGAAGTGGAGGCAGCAGACGTTAAGAAGAAATCGAAAAAAAAATAAAGAACCGGTACCGTCAAATTCTAAGGAACCAATTCGCAAGAACCGTCGATTAAAATGATTTTTCTATTTTTTTAAATTGTTCATAAGGAAAAAAATAAATAAATAAATGAAAATAAATAAATTTTACCGTTAGGTCCCTTTCTATTTGCGCTTAGAATCGTCGACTTCAATTTCATAAAACGCGCATATCTCTGGGAGGGAACACTTTTGGGGCATGAGCTCGGTCTCATTCGATGCTCAGATGTTGTCCACATAAAAAAACAAAAGTGAAAATTGATTTTTTTTACCCTTAGGTCCCTTTCACATATGCATTTCATTGTTGCTGTAACAAATCATCAGTAGACTTCAACCACTTCTGTTTGTGACTATTCAAAAGGTGAGGTTGAAGTCTACTGATGATTTGTTACAGCAACAATGAAATGCATATAGACAACGCTGTACCACCAGCAAATAAATTTCAAAAAAAAATAAACATCTGACAATGTGTCGAATAATAAAAATTATAAGTCTAAATAACAGAAATGGTAACCAGAATAATGCCCTAATTCAGTAAGAAGATTTAGGACGTTTTTGTTTGAAAATGCTTCTGAGTTCTTGTCTTTGAATTCTCTAAATTATTTTCTTCAAAAATGGTTGGTGTCTTTGACAATGAAAAATATAAATATTATTATTAAATAGTTTGAAAAATATATGAAAAAATATGTGTTGGATATAATGTTTAGAACAAAATCATAAAGCAAATACACGAACCTTCTAGCATAGACAACAAATAATAATCGTTTTAAAGAATCAAAACTGCTTCTTTTTTTCGTCCATAGACATGACGATACATTCGTCGAACAGAATTAGGGCATAAGTTTATTTTTATTTTTTTGAGGAATTTGGCAGGCTCACGTAAAATGTATGATATATCTAGCTCCGATTCTTTAAAACATTATAAAGGTTTTGAAAATGCCAAGAAACTTAATATATTTAAACAAAATTACGCAAATATTATCCAGAACTACCAAGTATGTTAACATAACAAGCTGAAAAGCTGCAATAAAAACAAAAATCTACTTTTCTATAATTAATTGAATGATTGCGTGAACTAATATTTGAATTAAATATTTCTTAAAAGTCGATCAAAAATTAATTGATTTATTCAATTAAAAGACAATTTAATCACACAAGGAGTAAATTAAGGGTCTGTTTGTCTAAATGCGATCGAATGTTTCTTTCGAACATTTATATTAAAAACAAAAACGAAAAACTTAAATTTGTTTTTTTTCCAATACTAACGGCCTGTCCCACGATGCCAACAGAAATCGTTCGATATACATCTTGTATTGCAAACAACAACAAATTTTCTAATGTTATTGTTGTTTGCAATACAATAGAGTTCGACCGATTAATCGGCTTCGGCTTTCGGCCAAAAATTGGTAATCGGCCAACATTCGGCCTATGGCAAAAATCGGCCGATTAGCCGAAGCCGAATGTTTTTCATTCCAAGCTTGAAAAATAACATTATTTTTGGTCGTTGCTCGCCGACAGTTTCTATTGTGTTTAACGTTTTGAAAGGGTTGCTTTGAAATACAACCCTGTTGCTTTCTATTTTCTTTTAATTGGACGTTCTTGTGAGTGATCATATGAAAAAGCAATCTAGAAATTGCAAAATAGTTTTATTTTTCTTGTTATGTATCCAATAGATATTACAGCTATTTCAGTGATCTCAAAAAAGCAAACTTTTTTCTTAATTCATATAAAACGTAAGTATCATTTTTAAAATTTAGAACATTCGGCTTCGGCTTCGGTTTTGGCCGAAGTTTAGGATTTTAGCCGAAGTTCGGCTTCGGCTTCGGCCAAAAAAAACGCCTTCGGTCGATCTCTACAATACAAGTTGTCGATCGAACGATATCTGGTGACATCGTGGGACAGGCCGTAATATTGGATAGAAACGTTCGTTCGCATTTAGACAAACAGGTCCTAAGTTTAGATAGTATATTATTAAACTACGACGATGTTTAAAAAACTTCTAACACTTTTTTTTAGAGATGCTCTTTCTGGAGAGTAATAAAAAAAAACTACTCATCCGTTTTAAAGGATTCTTTCAGATTTACATACATATGTATGTAGATTAGGGATTAGGTCGTACATCCTGGTTTTCCAGGATTTGTTCTGGATTTAGACAAATTGTCCTGGTGTCCTGGTCCACTATTAAACTGTCCTGGTTTTTTTTTTTTATACCGGAAAATTTACCATCAAATACAATAAAGTTAAACGAGAGTCACTCTGATTAAAATTTACATAAGTTGCTTGCACAAAAGGTTAAAAGGGGCTTCATGAAACAAGTCTCGCAAGTTTGCCCAATAGCACAAATGGCAATTGTAAGCGTTCTCATGAAAACTTATAATATTTTATAATAATATAATATTAATTTTAGCAACTGTGTATAATCCTAATTGTAGCACAAACAATTTGTACACACACAAATATTGCTCTCGAGCAAATATGACTAAAGCCGATTCCAACATACAAGAGCATCTCTACTTTGTTTATGCAAAAAACGAAACTACGCTACAACTACAAATAAAAAGGCACATGCGTATTAAACTAATTGACTCTCGCTCAGTCTGAATTTATTCGGTAAAAAAAAATAATACAGTAATACTCATTCCCCATTGCATACAATCATTTTTGTACATAAAATGGAATGGAAAATGTGTGGCTTTGTGTGTGGCTGTGCTTTCTGTGTGTGTGTGTGTCAATAAAATAGCCCTGTATTACGCATGTGTATTCGGTTTAATATTCAGAATATTTTTATATTCACACAGTCTATAAATTTTAGTTGTTGCCGTTTATGCTGGGTGATTTAAAAAATGTGTATGCACATAGTTGTTGGAAGTTTAACGTATTCGGTTTAAAATTAATGCATTTGTTTGTATTTTGGGTGTTTTTTATTTTGAGCTGCAAGCATTCGTAGTTGTTTGACGGCCAACACTCAAAAAATACTTAAAACGATACTTTTGTCATTCTCTGATATACACCAGACATTTTTTTATATAAAAACCACACTTTATAGTGTTTTCACACTGCAAGTTAAAACCTGATTTTAACGTTAAAACCATAAACAGCTGATTTTGCATTCACACTGCAAGTTTTTTAAATTCAGGTTCTAACTCACAGACTGTCTAATAACTTTGCTCAAAATAAAATAGATCTCCTGCAGAAATGCGTGTGTTTATTGTTTTATTTTTTTCTGCTTTTTATAACACTTATTTGACAAACTGTACAACTGTTTTTGTTTGTATGAAAAACTAAGAAACTTTACAATGCGCTCTAAAATGGAAATTATTGTATATTTTGTAAGTTAATATTTTAAAATTATGGCACTAGTAATACAAAGTAAAGAAGTGCTTGGAAATCAAGTTATTTTATATAAAAATTCACAAATAAATTACAAAATAAAACTTTTTTATCGGTGGATCGATGTCAGTCATATCGTTTATTTTCACTTACCAGAGGTCAATGAAAATATTTTTGTTGTTTTCCTTCCAAAAAAACTCTTATTTTTCCTTAATTGTTTACTTACGGCCTGTCCCACGATGTCACCAGAAATCGTTCGATCGACAACTTGTATTGCAAACAACAACAAATTTTCTGATGTTATTGTTGTTTGCAATTCAAGTTGTCGATCGAACGAATTCTGGTGACATCGTGGGACAGACCGTTATTGTTGCTGCTGCATCCATTTTTAAGTTGAAAATCTTGCAAGCGACATCTCTTGTTATGCACTGGCATAAACATTATCAGCTGCTTCCGGTCATTTTAACTTGGCAGCACTGAATTTACCACAGCGAAAACAGGGTTGCATTTCATAAAACCAAAATAAAACCAATTCAGAAATGGTTTTAAGTTGGATTAAACAAAAACAATTTATATGGTAAAACCAGGTTTTAACAGTTGGTTTTACCAAGTTTTCTTTAATCTATTACCAAACAGTCGTAGTCGTATTTGAAATACGCCAACCACGATAAGGCACATAATTATTTGAAAAATATCTGAAAAAAGAAAGCTCCAAAAATTTGAATTTTTTCCTAAAAAAAAGTGTACTTTAAAAATTTAAAACTGGTATTACCATACCAAATACTTATTTTAAACTCTTAGCCCCATATTCATAAAAAATTAAACAGCTTTAAGATGTATTTTAGTAAAAAAGAATTGTTAATTTGAATATATGCCAAAGTTTTTAATATAATTTTGCGCCTAATAAACATTTTATTGGACTTTTTCAAACTTAGTTCAAAATTTTTTTGTTTAATCTTTTTAGTAAACTGCGTTAGAGAAATGAGAATTTCACCAAAATATGAAGCATATATATGTAGCCCGAAGTCGACTTATGCTGTTATTGATTTTAAGCGCAAGTACAGGTAACTAGTGCTACCTGAAATTTTTTATATTCATGGAACATATATGTGTCTTTGTTCAGTTAATGAATTTAAAAAAAATGCCTCCTTTTTAATTTCGTCATTACCCAATAAGCAATTTTGCTTGAAATCAAGTGTAAAACAATTGTTATTCAAGTCTCATATTCAATTGTCAAGGGTTGAATTATGCTTGATTTACACTTTATTTCAATAGCATTCTCCAGTGAAAAGGCAACTTGAAGTCAATTCGAACAATTCAATTGTATTACAGTTGAATTCAAGCCTTGAATTATACTGTAATTCAACCTTGTATAACAATTGAATTCAAGTGTATTTCAAGCTTCGAAAAAATGCTTTTAAAATATAAAGGAAAATGCAATCGACAAGTTTTCTTACAATAATTTTCTGCATATCTACCTTCACTATTGTTTTCATGTTTTTAATCATCTTTTGTTTCTTTTTAATTCACTTTTTTATTTATCTTTGATGTTTTTCAGCACAATTTTAATTTTATTAATAAATAAATTATTTATTTGACAAGGATTGAACATATATGTATGTTGTTTGATTTTTTATTTCAAAATATTTTCAAACTTGAATATTACTTGAAAAAATGATTGAATTCAACTTTGTTTCCAGTTAAATTTCAAGTTCTTGAATTTTAATTTTTGAGTGCTTATTGGTTAATGTCCTTCTAATTTTTCCCTTTTCTATCCGTTTTTATGCAGCTCTTCTCTTTTGGAAACTATTCCTTGTCAACACTGCCCTTACCTTTAGATTAACTCTTCTTAATAGTTGAAGTTTTTGTATACTTTCGTCGACTTACAATGACTTTATAATTATAGCTGAGATCAATCAAATTGCACAATACCAATTCAGATGCTTTTTGAACAAAAAATAACCTTTATTTTCTCTTCACACACAGTATATATATAAAAAAAAACATTTAATTTTATTGCACCCAACATTTCAGCACATCTTGAATGACAAGGAGCTTGGATAAACATATTCGTACATTTATATGTATGTATTTTTGTTGAAGCCAACATAAATGTTGCATAGAGTGATTGTTGCAAGAATTAATGTATACTCGCATAGCCAGGATTTTATGAGGCAATTTTGTTTTAGAAAACAAAAGTTTCTTCCAAGTCACAGTCCTATAATCTTGTCAATTCATTTGATTGTTCTACCCATCATTATGTTAAACATGCTTAAACATGCTGATGTGTAGAATATAATAAAATTGTAATTAATTACCACTTTAGTGATGGTAATTTAATAAGAAGTTAACCGTTTTATTTTCAGTGGTATTTTGTAGTCGTACGTAAATGTGTATGTTGTTGCGATAATAATTTATGTTTTGGTTTTATTTATAAAAAGCGTAATTGTATTTCTTGTGATACTTGCTTATAGACGTTATCAATGCCATGAAATATCAACTAAGCGCGTCATTTCACAATTACATTTACTTGTTGTTATAAGTTTTCCCCTACAATTACTTATGACTCAAATCAAATAATAGTTAACAAAAATTAAAAAAGAAAAAGAAAAAGATGTAATATCTTCTAAACGACTGGACCGTTTTTCTTAAAATATAGCCACGAACCTTCTCGATCAAGCCACCTTTCAAACAGAAAAAACTAAATCAAAATCTCTTGAGCGGTTTGGTCTGTACGTGGACTCGTACAGACACACAGATACACAAAAACACACTACAAACTTATAACACCCCTTTTTTTGATCGGGTGTTAAATAATATAATTTATTTTACTATCAGTTGCACCTGCCATGGAAATGCGTAAAAATCTTAGTTTTTATGGAAAAATGCATTTTTGATGGTACAAGTGGTAAAGTTTAATGCACCATTTTCAGGTGATGTACTTTTTTTATTATGTTTTCTTGGAACAAAATATAAAAAATTTGCAAAAAACTTCAAAAATAAAAATTTTTCAGACACGGCCCAGCTCACGAACGGTCATCGCTAGACCACTCATATGTTTTGGAAGTTCCATTAAAAGACAAATCTTTGATTTGAGAGGTGTAACAAATTCGCGATTTTCACTTTCATACAACGTGCGTAGCCTGTACCTTAAAACTTGTCAAGAATTTTGGTATTTTTATAATTCTAAATTATGCTGCTGTCGCTTACGATTAAATCGAAAAAAAAAGGCTTGATATGCTCATACATAAAATACCTGTGTATGTTCTTATTAATATGTAATAATGAGACATTTTTAGATTTAATTGAACTGTAGTGAATTTTAATCAGAAATAATTTCTTAATCAGGCTTGAGTTCAGTAATTTCAATTCTTATTGAATGAAATATTTTTATTAATTAATGTGAGTATCTAAAGAAGAGAAGAAAAATTAAACTAGACTTTATTAGCTGGGGGAAATACCGATATTTTTCTGTGCAGCCACGCACTTCATCAGCACCCATGTCTATCTACTGGGGTAGAGATTATTATTAACATCAGCTTTTTAACTTAAATTTCTATGAAATGGAATATGAGAATTGATTTTGTATACAATTATTGATTTACCTTTGGCAAACACATTTGTAAGTATCACTATTCATTTTCTGTTTTTCCATTTTCTATTTAGGTTAGCACGAAGTTATATCACTGTACCTATGTATGTTTAACTATTCTTACTTATCTTTTACGATCATCACATTAATTATTTTTACTTATTCGATGTACCATCGGTACATACATAAAGTCTAGTTTAATTTTTCTTCTCTTCTTTAGATACTCACATTAATTAATAAAAATATTTCATTCAATAAGAATTGAAATTACTGAACTCAAGCCTGATTAAGAAATTATTTCTGATTAAAATTCACTACAGTTCAATTAAATCTAAAAATGTCTCAAAGTTAAAAATTTTAAAAACCCCCGAATATATCTAGAACAGATGTGATATCTTCTAAGCGGCTGGACCGGACCGATTTTCTTGAAACATAGCTAAAAACCATCTCGATCAAGTCACTTTTCAAACAGAAACGACTAAATTGAAATCCGTCCAGCCGTATGGTCTGTACGTGGACACGGATAGACACACAGACACACAGATACACAGACGCATACTACAAATTTAAAACACCCCTTTTTTAGTCGGGGGTTAAAAATAGTTTTAAATTTAATTATATTTAAGGAGAGCTCAGACTATTATAAACGTATAAGGACTTTCGTCACATTTTACGAGAAAAAATATAAAGACATTTGTTTCGACTGTCAAAAAATAAAACGCCAAGCGATATTTTGTGTTCAAACCATCAAACCTCAAATTACATCAAAAACACAAGTATAAATCAAACAGCTGTTGAGGATTAACATGCCTACATTAATCGTTGACTTCTGGCGGTCGAGCAGTTTCATGCAAGTTGTGGTCGAAGTTAAAGTAGTTCCTTTAAATAACATAAAGAAAAGAAAAACACAATAACTTCGTTAACTTTCAATACGATAAACATATTCAATATTTAGAGCAGGTTTAAGATGAGAAATAGACCATTATCGATGGCCCGGCATCGGCATCTAAGCAGACGACTCGTATTATTTACCATTCGTCATGAAATTATGCATTAACAATGTGTTTGTTTACACAGAAAAAACTAAATTTAATTTTCAGTAACCAAAATCATTGAACCAGTAAATATTTTGTATGAATGCGGACCTACAAATAAAATTGTAGATTCTGATAACAATTTAGTTAAAATTTGAATTTAACAGAGTTCGGCTAAACGAATTTGTTATTTAAGTGTGTTGGTGTTTATCTTGCTTGTTGACAGACACAACGCACTGTTGTGCTCTTGTTGTTTATTTCTATTGATCATGTTGTACGAACACCCATGTAAATGCTAACAAGTAACCGATAAACTAAAAAAAAATTAAACAAACAATTTACTGAAACTGTAAAAGATATTTACTGAAATTAAATTTTATTTCAAAGAAACATATGTATGAACATTTTTCAGTATATTTTTTTTCAATGTAGTCTACATTTGGATGCCACGGGTACCAATTTGCATAAAAGGCGTTCCCGTACTTGAAAATTGTGTAAATGAGAGAGGTTTTGTGAAAGTAGTGTTCTTTTGCTAAAGTGTGATTTTTTAGCAACTTTCTCTTTGGCAACACTGTTTTTGGCAACTCAGCTGATTTCGCGTATAATGTTACTGTTTCACATGTTCAGTTCAGTCTATAATTTAACCATAAATCGACCTACAAATGATCAACGATTGCAGGTTATTAAATTTTATTATCAAAATTAAAGCTCTGTTAAGAAAGTGCATCGTGCACTTATTCCATTTTGTGGTCAGTTTGGGAGACCTTCTGAGGCGCTTGTTCGGAATCTTGTAATTCAATTTCGCACCAATATTACATTATTGAACATTAAACCCCCAACATGCATTCGCAGTGTGCGGACAGAAGAAAAGATCGCAGCTGTATCCGCCAGAGTTGTTGATGACTGTGAATTATCAATTCGCAGCAATGGCCCAATTGAGAGGCAAGTTCGTTGAACAGTTTATTTCTCGTTTGGTGCCGGTAAATTGACCTCCTAGATCGTGCGACTTAACGCCTTTAGACTATTTGCTCTGGGGCTATGTTAAGGCTCATGCCTATAAACGCAAGCCCGCAACGGTTGACGCACTAAGAGATAATATTGAAGAATTTATTCGTGAGCTAGCAGGCGATATGTTGGAGAAATTATGCTAAAATTGAACCAAGTGTATGAACTAATTTCAGACATAGTTATCTGCGCTCAACATTTACATGAAATAATTTTTAAACATCGTTCTACCGACTCAAATAAAGATTTCATACATTTAAATAAATTGTATGTCTTTTTTTATATCAAATACGAAAGTTCTTAAAAAATTACCCTTTTATTATAGTCTAAGTAGCAAATTATTACCATTTGTGGAGGTACAATTGTGAGACCCTCCAAATTTATTGTGAATTTCTCCCAGAATAAAGTGCATACTTCCGTACAAAACTTTTAAGTTTTTAATTTCCATATATGACTCATTTACTAAACGTCATAACTCAAAAAAAAACTAGTTTGCTGGAGAGCAAGTTTTCAATTTATACACAACTTGATGGCAAATTAAAATTCTATTTTACTTTCAAGACTTCAGTAAATAAGATATTTGTATGAAATTTTCAAACAATATAAAGAACGATATGAGGATTAATTCTGCATTATTAAAACAAAAATTTAAGTTTTTGAGTTATGACGTTGTTTGAGTAAATCAGTGTGCCTGTGCAATTACAACAGGGGGCAAATTACGGCATTAAAACATTTCCATATAAACTTAATTGAAATATTTCGTAATTTCGTTCGATAACGAGTGCCGTAATTTGCCCCCAGACTATCAAAATTTAGCGTGGATTGCTCTTAGAATAAAGTGCAACTTGCAGCAAAATCTTAAGGGTATAAAAGGCGGGACGGCTACCTCTATTCCAAATTTATCATTAATTTCCATATATCGTCCCTACCACGTCAAACTATCCAATATGCAAAATTCGTTTTTTAGATTCGTTACCTTGGTACCCTAATTTCTAGGATAAGACTCATTTCAAAATGCTGAAATTTGCACAGACGATAGATAACTCAATAAGAAATATTTTAATCCTGACATTTTTAGGAATACGCCGACTTTAAATTCACAATTGACGACTCTTTGAGCTCTTCTGAAAAGTACAAACTTGCATATTGGATAGTTTGACGTGGTAGGGACGATATCTGCACAATTAGCTGACAAAGAATTTTTTTTATCATCATTAAGTTATTCATCGTATAAAAGATTTGTGTGCCTGGCAGGGAGCAGAGAATAATAAAAGTATTGTTTTATGTACCCTTTGAGTAGTGGTCCTCAAGGAAACTGTAAGTCCTGACAGTTAAAAATGAAAACCATACTATACGCAAAAATTCTCATCAAGTTTAAACTAAATGAGTATAACTATAAACAAGCAATGAATATTTGCACAAACATGCCTTAAATTACGCTACAAAGCAAAAATAATACTGTATCAGCTACAATCATACGTATAAATATACAAATATCCTGAGTATTTATGCGACTACACATGAGTATATACAGTGTGTACAGGAGTATTTTATTTATTTTATTTTATTGCATGACGACTGTGCTAAAAAACAAACTAACTAAATATTTACTGTAAAGTCGGTATATTTTTGGACAGCCAAGCAGCTCTTCTATCTCTAAGATCATATAGCACTTCCTCTATTCTAGTTGGGCGGTGCAAGAGTATGCTATCTAGAATGGGTGATCAGGCTGACCTCACCCTCATCTGGGTTCGAGCCCATATGCCGAATCGGTAGCCATGCACTTTGGTACTATTAAAAACGGTATATTCAAGCAATATATATATAAGGCTGAATGCAGATGGCGCAATATAGTCATGTACAAGTTTGCTAAGAAAATATGGGCTTGCTACATACATACAATGATAAGAGCTCAATACAATTAACACGTATTAACCGTAGATACATTTCCAGGCTTGTTGTAGTCACGACGGGGCACTGGACGGACGGCAGACATGCTAGTATGATAGGTCTGTTTTATAATGAGTTCCGCCAAAGTTTTGGAGAAGAAAGCAAAGAAGAAAGAATCTTCTACTTTTTTTTGCAAATTTTCAGCCTTGGATCGCTCCATACACAAGTTTTTAAGCAGAAATGTACTAGACGACCTTTCAGATTTATCAGGAATGGGGTTGAGTGACTTTTTAAGATATCTCAATGTGATGGATTGGATCTAGTACCTATCACCGTATCCTTATACTTAGATACGATTCTACATAGGTTGACAGCGACGAGTAAAGTAGTCTTTCAAAAATCAATCATCTAGATTCTACTTGAATGCCTACGTAAACCAACCAACCAACCAAATATTTACTAAAAATACCTTAATGACTCTAAAAACTACAATTCACCAATTCACTATGAAAAATTTCTGGAACAATGTCAGTTAATTAAAGGCTATATTTATTCCAACTTTTATCTTCTGATTATTTGATTAATATTTTTCAAACAACCAAAGCATATTTTCCATTCCATTTTATCGAATCGAGTGATGAATAAATACTGTGAGTGTCAGGCATATATATATATATATTTTGTCCGAATAAATATCATTACTCTGAGTATAAAAATACTCCGAGTATAAGTAAGCTCCTAATAAATATACTCTGAGTGTAAGTATGACAGGTACTCAATACTTTCAACACGCATGTAATTTTCCATTTATAGTTGTAAAATATTTATGTTTTTCGCAGAGATACTCTTGTGTGTTGGAATCGACTGTAGTCATAGTTGGTTGAAAGCAAATATGTAAGCGTTCGAACTTTTCTACCATTTTGAGTGTGCACAGTTACTAAAGTTAAGAGTGAATATTTGAATATATTTTTTTGGAGTAATTCTTGTAATTTTCTGGTATAGACATGCTCTTAAGAGATGGTCCCTATGCAATAAAATAGAGCACTGTCAAGCATAAAATACACAATTGTATAGACTAAGTGGTTGAAATGATGTAGCAGTATTAATTAACTCTGTGGCGAAAAGGAAAAAGTGCTTAAGTCGAGATAAGCTAATTTTGAGTTAATGGTAGATCCGTAATTTGCATATTTGAAAGTATCCCTGGTCAAAATCTGAATTAATTTGAGCGATTTTTCAAGACGTTATAGCAAAATGAATTGAGGCTTATCTTTTTAAGACTTCTAATCTCATTTGGAATAATAGCTTAATTTAGCTTAAACTTTGGTATATTTCAACTTAAATGTATTATTTACAGTGTGTAGAACGATGTTTGTATAAAAAAATAAAGATTAACAGAGAATTTTCCAATTTACATGTAAAAGAAATAAATTTCTGAAAATCGACTTGAACGCTTAAAAGTGCTCTCCTGCAAAACAGTCAAATATGACTTATGCATTTTTTCCTTATTGCCACAGAAGTGATAGTTCACATTAAAAAACTCCCGATATAAAATTTTACTTCTCAACAAATCCAAGTACATGATATTCAACTTAATTGATGCTGTTATTGAAAACAGCACTTAGGACTCTATGATTATACATACACTCTTTCCTAATTCATTGTTATTTTTTTTCATTTATAAATATTAGAAAAATTTCCTCTAAGAACGTAAAAAATTAACCTGCTGTTGCCGGTTAATACTTAATATTTGAGCTTAAAAACCACAGTCAACAACTTTCATCTTTGTAAGTTTAAACGGTTTGGAAACTTAAGAACAGTTAAATAAATAAAACTGTAAGTGGTCCGCAATTGGCAACACGTTTCCTGTAAATGCGTCCACATTTTTTCAAAACTCTTACTACAATCTAGTGATATTTATAATCCTAATCTTGAAAATGGAATTAGCATATAATTTATTGGATTTTTATTTCTAAACGACAATAAAATGCCAGAAATCTCAAACGCAGCCTTGCAGCAGCAGCAGAAGCAGCAATTATTACATTTTATTTGCGGATAAATATAGATTTTTATAACACTTTTGACTATTTAATACCACGAGTGTTCCCGTCTAACATTTCTAACATGAAATTCAATGGGTGAAAACTAAAAAAAAATATTGTTGCAACTAATTAAAAATGTAGCTCTAACAAGATTTCTTGCGTACCATCGGCAACAACGTTTATTACCACCTGCAAGCGGCTGGCAACACAATTTACGCATTCGACAGCGACGACGAGGACGACGATCGATAATACAGGCAAGCGTAATGGCACCAAGTAAAATTTACAAAACAGCAACTTGTTAAAATTTCAATTGGCACTTAAGTGTTTTTCGCCATAAAACATTATTTAGTGGAAAAGAAATACATACTACGAAAAAGAAGCAAATTCTCCCTGGTCTAACAACAATTACGACTCAAATGCCAAAAGCATGTTTATACGTAATGTATTCAAGGTAAGTGGCCAGAAACAAATCTCAAGTAAGTCTTGGCAGCAAGATATCTAAAGTGGAATTCATGTTGCAGGCACATTTATAATTGTAGCACAAGGAGGATACTTTTGGTAAATAAAACTAAAACAGAGAGAATTGTATGAGCTACTGGTCATAACCTTATTTAATGATAAACGACATTTTTCTTAAGTTGCGTGTAACAATTGTCACATGTTGTTAGAACTAACGAGGAAGAATATCTCTAACTACTTAAATTACTATTTGCTGAAGTACAATTGGGTATAAAATATGACTTAAAATGGTTAAAACAAATTAGTAGCAATTGATTTTTATACACATTCGAAATAAATAAACCATGAGCAGTATGAATGTGATTGTCTAATGCATTACTAAATGCACTCAGAGAAAAAAAATTCAAGATGTTTGCTTATGATTTAAATTTTAGCTGAGTGAAAAGGATAATACTTAAGAACATAACGAAATCGTCCTTTTTTTCATAAGCTTCTTGCTGCAATATTTGTATCGATGGTTAACTTGGGAAGATGTAAGTGGTGCAAAAATTTGCGAATTCGAATGTAAAACAATTCGTAACAATATTACAGTTATAAGCACACGCAAAGAAAAAATATGGTTGAGGTAACTATAATCAAACAGCAACATACTATGATTGAATTATATGGTTGCAGTCAAATCATATTATTGTCAATGGAAAAGCAAAGTTTAAATAATATTATTTTCTGAGTTACTAATAATATTATCTACAAAAACAATAAACTTTGATATACCTAATCTTATTATTGTAAATAAGACAACACTATTGTTAGATGTGACTAAAATATAATTGAGACTTACCATACCATGTTCTACTATTATAATAATATTGTTAAATACAACCATAGTCTTATTTTATGTACTAATAATATTTTGTTTTTTAATCATATATTTATTGGCAAATATTTTGTTTGAAACAGTAATGTAATTATTAAATTCAAACATTACTGTGTTTATCGTAACGAAATTAATGTTTAAAATAACAATAACTAGTTTTCAACGACCACACATTTGTTTCAGAGAACATAATATTGTTTTCTCAACCATTTTACAACCATATCTTTTCTTTGCGTGCAGGGAAAGCAGAAATATGCTCTAAAAAAGTATTTTATGCTTATTCAATAGGCACATCAATTCTACATAAAACAAGACAAAAATTAAATAAAAAGAAAAGAGAAACAATAAAAAAAATAAGACAGGTGTCTTAGGACACCAGTAGCATAGCTATAGCTATGCTACTTAGCTATATAAAACAAACTTAATGTGTTAAATAACAATGCAATAAAATTATATTATATATTGATGTCAAATTTATTTCCAATTATTTTTTTTTCTAGCGGCGTACGATTAAATTAATGTATTGTTTATGGCCAGTGCCGGTTGTTAGCTGGCTTACAGCCAATCGGCTGTGTTCTCTGGTTTGTGCTCATGTGCAAAAAGAAAACAAAAACAAAATGAGCAATCGTTCTCATTGTTTTTGTTTCACTCACTTCAAAGAACAAAACAAAACAAAATTAAACAATTTGTTTCGTTTATTTTTCGTATTCTGGTTTTAAGTACAAAGAAATCAAAACAAAAATAAAACTGTAATAGTGTCAATTATTTTTGTTACGAAAGTAATGCATTAAACACATTCACCACAGCAGGCTACACACACGACTTCAAATGCCGCCAGCAGCATTTGTCGCCTCGTAGCCAGCTACTTAATTATTTTGGAGACGACAGCAGCACCATCTACACCTGATATTCAAGTACAAATACATAGTTCAGTATTGCCACTTTCATATATTTTGCATTTATAAAAATTAATTTTTCTTTTAAAATGTACTTATTTCACGTAAAAGTACAAAAATTAATCAATTTGTTCTTTACATCCATTTTTGGATATTGTTTCTGGTAAATAATATGAAATAATTGTACGATATCATTCATTCAACATTTTGTATTACACTGGCAACACTGCATTTGCTCATTGTAGCCAAAGAAATAGAAATTAGTTTAATTTGACTACAACGACAAAATCAGCATAGACAACAACCTGTAGGCCGTTTCCTTGTTGCCGTCAAAATAATCATTCTCATATAAACATGTGTATTCTATTTTTGACATTTTGTAGTCGGTAGCTTGCTGTGGTGAATGTGTTTAATGCTTAACGTCCCAACTTCAGTATCACGAAATATATAGCATAGCTATAAAATTAACAAAGAATAACTGCCGTGTTAAAAAAATAATTTGGGTTGGAATGCACCAAGAAGAATTTAAGATATCGATCACGATCAGAATTAGAACTTTGGAACTGTATTTTGGATAATTTTTTTCTATAATTTTTATTGCAATAAACAACAAAATATTGACCTAGATTTTCAAATAAAAATCCTTGCCTGTCACGTCTTAGTAAACTTGTATACATTGACAATGTTCCTTCAACGTCTACTAGGGGCAGAGTCCATCACAGATAATAACACCGAATTTTCCGTTACTTATATAATTCCTTTAAGCTATCAGGCCTACCGTATTAAATGTCAATAAAAATGCATTTATTACATGTTGTCCCGACGTTTCGTGAATTTTTTGTTCACTTTTTCAAGGGATGTCGTCTATTTAATAAAATTAAGAAAAAACAACAACAATATTGTGGACATTTACATATATAAAAACATTTTTTATATAAAACAATATAAAACTTACTGTATTTTTAAAAATTTTTTACATGAATACTATTTGCAAAATAAATATATTTACAATAACTTTTGTTGAAAACAAGTGTATTATATTTAAATTATAAAATGTTTTTCAAATTTTCTTTTGTATCACAGGTTCTTGACAATTGCTAATTTGTAGTTTGCGCTCAGATTGTCCGTGTCTTCTTTTATATTCATCGTTTTGTTTATTTTCTGTTGAATTCTTAAACTTTCTATTATGTATCTCTTTCTGTCGTTATTTACTTTGTCTAGTATTTTTATACCGTTAAAATCTGCTTTGTGTTTAGTATTTGTTATATGTTGTGACAGTGCAGTATTCTCTTTGTTTTTACTGATGTCTGCTTTATGTTCGTTCACTCTTGTTTCTAAGCTCCTCTTTGTAGTTCCTATATACACAAGATCACAGCTGACGTTATCGTTACCTTTACAAGGAATTTCATATACAACGTTGTTTTGTTGCAATTTTTCTACAGGTGTTTTTGTTTTTGTAAAAATTGTATTTAATGTTTTATTTGGTTTATATGCCAAACATATGTTATTGTTATCTATTGTTGTTTTTATGTTTTTATTGTCGGTAAGGCCGGGTATATATTTTATACTGCAATACCTTTGGTGTTCAGTGCTAGGGTTGCTAGGTTCGCGGTTTTGTGTAGGCGTGTAGGATGAAATGAACGATTGTATTAATTTCGTGGGAAAACTGTTGTTTTTTAAAATGTTAAAAATTTTTTCTATGTTGTGCGTGTGAAATTGACTGTCACTGATGTCTAGTACTCTACGAACAAAATTTTTGGCGGTGTTAATTATCTGCGTTTTTGGCTGCGTTGCGTTGAAATTTATTATTCTGCCCGATGATATATCCTTTGCGTACCAATCAAACGTTATTTTCTCTGCATTCCTGTATAATTTAGTATCGAGATATACAATTTCTTTATTTCTTTCCACTTCGATAGTGAATTTTAATTTTGGATGATATCCATTAAATGTTTTTAGAATGTCATCCTTGTCGTCGATTTTTATGATAGCTAAAAAGTCATCAACATATTTTGCTATGTATTTAATATGAATATTTTTGTTTTTAAGTTCAGCTATTGCTACGTCCAGTAAGCTATCTAGCACAATGTCTGCGATTGTTGGGGAGAGAGGGTTACCCATCGGCATACCGAAGATTTGATTATATATTATGTCTTTGTACATAAAATAGTTGTTGTCATACAAACAAAATTTTAAAATATCCAGAAATTTGGAACGTGGAATCATGGTGTTTGTTTTTATTTGGTCCCATTTTTTCATTATATTATTTATAGCAGTGTTTATTGGTATATTAGTGAAGAGGGAAACTACGTCCAGGGATATTAAAATATCTTTTTCATCCAACTTTATATTTTGCAGCTGATTTTTTAGTTCGAAAGAGTTTTTGATGTTGTATTTGTCTGATATTATGTTCTTCAGAACTTTTCCTATATATTTACTGAGTTGGTAACATGGGACTTGTACTGATGACACTATAGGTCTCAATGGCATTTGAGCCTTATGGATTTTTGGGAGTCCATAAATTCTCGGCGCAGTGCCGGCAGAACACATGAGTATTCGTTTTCTATAATCATCTATATATTGTCGTTTGTGTAGATCTGTAATTATTTTGTTATTTGTTTTAATTAGTTTTTGTGTGGGATCAGTCCTCATGACTCTGTAAATGTTGTTGTCTCGTAAAAGTTCATCCATTTTGGAATTATATTCTTCTTTGTATATTGCAACTGTTTTGTTTCCCTTATCAGCTTGTGTAATAATTATATTGTTATGCCTTTTCAAGAACTTTTTAGTTTTTTCAAAAATTGCCAAAATGAACTTTTCCCTAGGGGTGTTTTTAACGTCTCTTTTGAAACATGTTACCATATTTGCCAAACGGGCCCTTCTTACTTCCTTTTCGCCGTTATTATTAATTTCTAGTTTCTGTATGCATTCCTCAATATCAGCTATAATTTCAAGTGGTGAAAAACTTTGTCGATTAATTGGGAGAGCAAACTTTTTCCCCAAAGATAATAACCACCTACTTTCCCAAGGTATTTCTATTTCCGTTTTATTTTCAAACCAGTGATCATTAAGTTTGAACCCTTGTTCATTGAACAGTTTTACTTTAAGTGCATTTAATTTATTTACGTGTTTGCCCTTGATATTAGTCATTATATGTTTTGCCCTTTGCGCTTGATTTTTCATAAATTTTTCAAAATCGTCTATTGTAACTAAATTTTGGATACATTGTTTAAGATGAAAAACATTTTTTCTAATGAATTTTAAATCAGCATTGACTTGAGATATTTCTAAATTCAGAAGTTTTTTATGGAAATTGTATTCTATTTTTTCCAACTGTTTTTTTATAGACTGGCACTCGAATAATTGAACTACCCTCGTAGTTGTATATTTTGTGTGGTTTGGTACTATACCATAATTTCTGCATGCTAATAAGAATTTTAAGTTTTGCTGTTTGTGTGCTAACTTTTTTAAGTAGTTGCAATATTCTTTCATGGTGCTACAAGCTCTGCGGTCGTATTTGAGTTCTATATGTTGGAAGAAACCTTTCATGTTTTTGATTAAATTAAGATATAAGTCTTAAAAGTTGATGTTTTTAATTTGATTAAATGAAACTTTAGTTTTTCGGCTGGCTATCCGATGTTTAGTTGTTTTTGTTGATCTGTTTGGCCCATTAAAATCTTTCGTTACTTATATAATTCCTTTAAGCTATCAGGCCTACCGTATTAAATGTCAATAAAAATGCATTTATTACATGTTGTCCCGACGTTTCGTGAATTTTTTGTTCACTTTTTCAAGGGATGTCGTCTATTTAATAAAATTAACAGATCAACAAAAACAATTAAACAGATCAACAAAAACAACACCGAATTTTTATTGAATCTAACGTTCGTAATAACTGCGTAATATATGTATATTAAAAATTTGAACACTACATGAAACATTGGAAATGAGACTTATGCTTGCAAGCATATTAAAATAACAAAAATTCTACAAAGTATCAAAATATGCCCTAAAAGCGAAAATATGCTCTAAAAATTATAAAATATGCTAAAAATATGTGTATTACACTGATATATGCAAAAACATGCCTTAAACTGTAAAATATGCAAAAATATAAATAAAGGGATAAATATCTTGCCCCGCATTAATAGGTCACCCAAGAAAAAACATGCAAATGCATATTTGCGGTTTCCCTGGTTATAAACCAATAAGCTTACATCTGAAATCTGCCAAACGATATAATTTCCTGAAACTCCGCACAAGATTAGGTTTGACATTTTGCTGAGAAGAGAAAGTAAATTTTCAGCTCATGTTAACCCAAATAACAGGTCTGTTTGTGTTACCTGAGAATAGGAAAGGAACAGTGCAAGGAGAAATGGTAATGAGACAGATAGATGGAGAGAAGATAAGCTTAATTTATTTTTTCAGGCCAAGGTTTGAACTCGGCCTGCCGAGAAATAGACATTTGCTTCATAGTCGACGCTCTAACTTGTGGAGAAAACAGCATGCTCACCGCTATGACTTAAGAAATTATTTAACAAGATTTCAAATTCTTGAGCAGTAGATTAAAATGA
The DNA here is from genome assembly GCA_944452675.1 of Tachina lurida. Classification (NCBI taxonomy): domain Eukaryota; kingdom Metazoa; phylum Arthropoda; class Insecta; order Diptera; family Tachinidae; genus Tachina; species Tachina lurida. The sequence goes on from OX101753.1 coordinate 122,261,278, forward strand.
TTTCTTACTTTCTACTGAACATGAAACTTTTCTCCTTATCTTTATAAGGACAAACTATGTTGCCGTAAAATTTAGAGAAAATAAATTCAGTAAAGTGCGACTTTGACTCGCGCACGAAGGGTTCCGTACGTTGGGCTTTGAGCATTTTTTTTAATACAGTGTTTGTTACGTTTTTTCAGCTGAAATAATTTTTTTTATTATTTTTCGCTTTTTTCTCATTTTGGCGATTTTTTAAATTTTGGCGATTTTTTTTAATTTTGGCGATTTTTTTCATTTTGGTTATTTTTTTTTTGCGATTTTTTTCATTTTGGCGATTTTTTTTTTCATTTTGGCAATTTTTTTAATTTTGGCGATTTTTTTAATTTTGCCGATTTTTTCATTTTGGCGTTTTTTTTTTCATTTTGACGATTTTTTCATTTTGGCGATTTTTCCGGTTTTCCGCGATTTATTTTCGATTTAGAAATTTTTTTTAATTTGGTGTTTTTTTTTCGTTTTGGCGATTTTTTTTTATTTTGGCGATTTTTTTTCGGTTTGGCGATTTAATAATTTTGAGATTTTTTTGTTTTACCGTTTTTGAAAATTTCAAGAAGTTTGCTCTTACGGTTTCCAAGATACAGCAAGTTATCAAAATTACATAGTCAAAATTACATTAACTGATGGTACACCCTCTAATTAAAATTTTTTAAATTTTAGTGTTAATTGTTGTAGTCTGTATAAAAATACACTAACTTTACAAATTTCAAGTGCATATACATACAATTGTATGTATATTACATGGGATTTTAACATTTTTCGTTGCTCGTTTTGGCACACCCTTTAATTTCCAACTCTCATGTATTTGTTGTTGTAGCGGCCAAGGGTCTACACACTCTGTCCAAATTTCAGGTCCGTAGCTCTTACGGTTCTCCAGAAAATACCCTGTGACGGACAGACGGACGGACGGACAGACGGACAGCGTAGCGAAAACACCTTTTTTTCACCTTTGGTGTACGGAACCCTAAAAACGACATAGGAAGTTTAAATTGAAGGAAACCAACATACTCTAACGTCAAGTTCTTCATAGAAAACTTGCCGTTAATGTCCGTGTCGAGGCAGGCAAATTCATGACAGGTAAAGTTAATACTACAACAAAGCACAAACAACAAAAACAATATGTTATTTTGTTGTTGCCTTGGGAGGGTCGTATGTCAAAAGCAGCTAATTGAAGATACTAAAGCAGAGACTTATGCCATTATGGCTCACAGTCAGCTGAGCCGAGCCGTTGGTAATTTTTGTCAGCTATAACGCTGCCGAAAACAATTTGGCTTATGTCGTCTGAAAATCAGCCGCCGATTCTCCATGTGCAATATTTATTATATACATATATTATAAAATTATATTATTAATTTTTTAATTATTTTTTATCTTAAATTTGATTTTCAAGTTATTTGTTCTCAGCTTCCGCGGACGATTTTCTCAAGAGCGGCCGCCGCCGAAAAAATCGCCTGGCGCTGGTTTCTGGCCATAAGGAACTTTTGACACACAATCCAACAGTTATAGGAATTCGCCTTGAAATAGGCAAAAAAAAAAGTAGAACAGCTGTGTTTTCAACTTTACTTGTTATGAATTTGCCCTGGTCCGTGTTAGCTTTTAATTAAACACTGAGCAAACGGCCATAAATGTTAAAGCCCTCTTGTAACAAGAACATTGCCTGCTGGACTGGCATCTAACAAAGCTCTCTAGACTTCGGTCTTGAACTGATGTGTCACAATTGGTCCTAAATGGATTGGTATTGAAAATAACCAAAATCAAAAAGGCTTATATATAAAAGGAACTACCTAAAACTAATTTTTGTTTCTGTTAATTATTTTCTATATTTATGATTCGATTACGCTAAAGTTGGTAGCGCTATGTACGCCAAATTACTTGTGACAAATATCTGACAAATATTAGCAGAACGGAACAACATGCTGTTTTTGAAGGCCGCCACACCTTCATCGTCAGCGTTCTTGTGTTTGGTCCACTCTTTCTAGTATCAGTTGATGAAAATTTCAGTTTTGCAAATAGAATATGAAAGAAGAAAATCTAAATATAGGGTAGTGTGCCAGGCAAAGTTCCGACCTCTCTTGGGTCGAACTCATCCAGTCGGTCGTTTTTGACACAAACCTCTGATCAAACCCATTTAAATTACATGTGTCAAAAACGACCGACTGAATGAGTTCGACCCAAGTCTAGCGCTCAGTGTGATGTCGTGTTTATATAGAATTTAAGTTATTGTATTCAAACTTGATGGATATTATTGAAACTTTTCACGTTTCAGTACCTTTAGCTAAGGCTACAATTTTCTGTTGAAAAATGTTACTAAACCAAAAAAAAATCTTAACGTTCTGTTTCACATAAACCATAAGCCAGAGAAAGAAAAATGGGCGAGGTCTTGCCCATAAAATTTTAAATTACATTTTACGCTAGATAGCTGAAATTTGATACACAAGTAAGCCTAAGGTGAGTTACGAAGACCCCGCCCGCCTTTCTGCTTTGACAATCGGTAAGGCCACGTCCATAGAAATTAAACGTAATAATGGGTGGCGCACCAATCGTGCTGCAATAAGAAATTGAAATAACCTTTTTTTATCAATTCATTTCATTGATTCTTTTTAATTGTATATAACGAACTGTATTTGGAGACTGTAAATACTCTTCATTCTCATTCACGCATATGCAGCATAAATCAATTGATTCAATAATTTTTTGGCCAAATTCCAGGCAAATAAGCAAACCCAGTGGGTTTATTTTTCTTGTTATTTGAACTTTGTAAGGAAACAAGTTTAATGCCCCAATTCTATTCGACGATTGTATCGTCTTGTCTATGGACGAAAAAAGCCGCAGTTGTGATTCTTTAAAACAATTATTATTTATTGTCTGTGCTAGAAGGTTCATGTATTTGCTTTATGATTTTGTTCCAAACATTATATCCAACATATATTTTTTCAAACTATTATATAATACTTTAATTTAATTTTTACACTACGGCCACACGAGCTACGACCACGAAGCAAATTCGCGAACCTTCGAGCATAGACAATAAATAATAATATGTGTGAAGATAAATTCGAATTTAAATAGCAGGATCCTCCAGAGTACCACCCCTATATGGTGTAGTCGTGTGCTCTTCCATATTTTACCCAAATGACTACTCATCTTCTCAAGAAAATTATGGTTTCTTAAATCTAATTTATTGGCTCTACCAGACATACATATTTCCATCACCATTCTTTTATAATTGCATAAAGTACATTTTAGAGCGATTTTTCCAAATAAAAATATCTATCTTAATCCAGTTCCAAGGATTTGGAATCCTAATCCATTTATCGGCTACTGTTAACTAGCTTACAGTGCTCTGTTATGTGCTTAACATGCTATGTTAGAAATGTTGGTTCCTGTCTTTACTATTTAAATTCGAATTTATCTTCACACACATTAAATAATAATTGTTTTTCGTCCATAGACAAGACGATACAGTCATCAAACAGAATTAGGGCACAAGTTTCTTCGACATAGAGCTTTAAATTGAAATAAATATTTTAGCAAGGCGATGAGGTGAAATACATCGTCGGACTAGAGTGTAAACCTGGTAGGTACACTTTTTATAATATATGACATTTTAACGCCGTTGGAAACACAGAAAGAAAAGATTTTTCCTGCAATAAGCACGTTTAATTGAATTTAACAAAAATCAATTAAAAATTTTATTGAGTCAATTAAACTTTTAATTAAAAGAAATTTTTAAACACAAGTTTAATTGGCTCAATTACATATTTTAATTGATTTTTTTTAAACGTGTTTATCGCAGGAAAAACATGACTCATCGACAATTTTTCAATTTAAAACCCTACATGTCGAAAAAACTAATATAAGAGGTGAATTTTTAAGTTATGTATAGAAAATGTTGATAGTTTTTTTTGTCCTGTAACATTGCCTTGAAGTGAGTTAGCAGGTTTATACTTCAGGTCGATAAATTGTTTTGTGAAAAAAATATGTTATTTAATTGCAATTTATAGTGACCTAAAGGTACTTTTCGACTTAAGCACTTCTTCCTTTTTGCCACAGTTATTATGCTGGAATAAATTTATAATTTAAAATCAATAATTTTATATCTTTAAGCAATCGCATGATAAATTATTTCTTAACAATATCGTTTCCTAACTGCTAACAAACATGCAAACATATAATATTTCATATCGAAAAGATTTGTTAGTTTAAAAATTAAACAAACTGCTAAAGGCATTAGAAAAATATGGATTGCCAAATCTTACTTTTAATGGAAAAAATAATGCCAAACGTTTTAAAGCTATTATTTTTAAATATTTGTACGTATTTATTTTTAATACTAAAATGAAGTTGAATCAAAGTCCAACTAAGTAATTTAAAAAAGCATATTTAACTTTTTCCTCTAAGCAAACACGCAAAGGAAGTTGCAAGTTCATCTCGTATAAACGGCTTTAATACACAAACACTTCCTGCAGAATACTTCTGTTAAAAGTTGTACTTAAAAGAATATAAATTAAATGTAACTATTGGGAACTCCTTTTGGAAATTTATAGTTTTGCCACTCTTCCTCTAACAACTTCTTGCCATAATTTTGCAAGTCTATTATTTCTGGTTTTCCAAAATGTTTTCCTATTTAATGCAAGTCATGCGCGGACATTGTATTCACATTGAATTTACATTTGTTGTGAGTATATTCTTACTTTAGGTCGAATTTATTTGTTTATTACTTTAAACATGCATAGGAAACTTAACAAAAAAAAAAAAAGACTGAGCTGATTGAGGGAAAAGTAAAACGAGATTTTTGTACTAAAAATCATTAAAAAACAAGTAAGAGCGCTATATTCGGCTGTGCAGAATCTTATATACCGTTTACCAACGTAAATTTTTAATTTCTATGCCAAACTATTTCATTTTAAGTCAAAGTATATAAAACTTGTAAACAAAAAGAAAAAAATCAGTAAAGTGGGACTGTGACTCACCCACGAAGGGTTCCGTACGTTGATCTTTGAGCATTTTTTTAATATAGTGTTTTTTATGTTTTTTTCAGCTGAAATAATATTTTTTTGTTTATTTTTCGCTTTTTTTTCTTTTTGGCGATTTTTTTTTAATTTTGGCGATTGTTTTTCATTTTGGCGATTTTTTTTATTTTGGCGATTTGTTTTCATTTTGGCGATTTTTTTCATTTTGGCGATTTTTTTCTTTTCGGCGATTTTTTTAATTTGGCGATTTTTTTATTTTGGCGATTTTTTTATTTTGGCGATTTTTCCGGTTTTTTGCGATTTATTTTCGTTTTAGATTTTTTTTAATTTTGATGCTTTTTTCGTTTTGGCTTTTTTTTTTTGTTTTGGCGATTTTTTTCGGTTTGGTGATTTTATAATTTTGGGATTTTTTTTGTTTTACGGTTTTTGAAAATTTCAAGAAGTTTGCTCTTCCAAGATACAGCAAGTTATCAAAATTACATAGTCAAAATTACATTAACTGATGGTACACCCTTTAAGTAAAATTTTTTAAATTTTAGTGTTAATTGTTGTAGTCTGTATAAAAATACAGTAACTTTACAAATTTCAAGTGCATATACATACAATTAAATGTATATTAAATGGGATTTTAACATTTTTCGTTGCTCGTTTTGACACACCCTTTAATTTCCAACTCTCATATATTTGTTATTGTAGTGGCTAAGGGTCTACACCCTCTGTCCAAATTTCAGGTGCGTTGCTCTGACGGTTCTCGAGAAAATACCCTGTGACAGGCATAGTTTTAGACATAGTTAATTTTACATAACACAAAAACTTAAAGTTTTCCAACCCTGGAAATGTCTTTTTATTTTTTTTTATATTTTTTAAATTTAAAATACCAATTTTAGTCGTACTGAAGTGTAAAATAAGTTTATTTATTAAAAAAAAATAAAAACTTGTTTTCGGTAGTTACTTTTATATGGCAAAATATAGTTTAAGTTTTCCAGCTCTGCAATCTGCTCGATTTTGCTGATTTTCAATACCAATCTATTTTGGAAAATTTCTGATACACCAGTCCAAGAACGAAGTCTCTAGCTTTTCTGGGAGCTTCGGAAAAGCGATTTCACGATATTTTATGGATCGCTTATTGATATTATAGAAATTACAAACGGAATGACAAACCTATATATACCCTTTTACCATTTTTTTGGTAAAGTCTATAAAAAGTACAAAACTATTAAGTACTTCAAAGTAACTTCAAGAAGAGCGCTAGAGACGGTGGGTCAGCAATAATTAAATTTTACACACATTTATGTTTATTTACCATATTATATATTTTATATCAATAAAACTGGTTGATATCGAATTTTTAATAAACATATGATTGCACTTTTACCTGGCCCAAGAGGAAGTGTAGTGGAGTTTAATTAATAAATTTAAGTTTAATGCCATGAATTGTCAACTGACAACAACTGACAAATTTTATATAGAAAAAATTTTAACTATCAAAACAAAGCACAACAATTTGTACTTGGAACAACTCCTTCACGGCTTGATATTAAAATCAATTAATTTATTGAAATGTACCGATAATATTTTGGGCAGGTGGCAGTCAAATATTTTTTGGCAGCCAAAATTAAAAAATTAAGGTAAATATAAAACTATAGATACGAAAAATCAAATTAAACACATACTTAGTGCTACCAGTATAAAGCCAATTGGGAACTACTAACTATATCTTAAGGGCCACTCAGACTATTATACTTTGTATTAATACATGTCAAAAATTCAAATAATACGTGCAAGTGCGATATTGTGAATGCAAAATGTCATAACGAATGGTAAATAATACGATAAAAATTTGACATCCCATAATACTTGACCATTTTTTGAAAATTTTCTAAACGATAATACTTTTCATCTGATCAGAGTTGCGTTATTACAAAATCCAAACTAACAAGTCGTCTGTTTCGACGCCGATGCCGTGAAGTCGGTTATGGTATAGGTCTTTGTCTTAAGCCGGATATAAATATTGAATATTGTTATCGTATTGAATAATTTTTCGTATAAGGCATATCTGAAAGTTAACGAAACTATCATATTTTCTTTTTCTTTATCTTATTTAAATCAACTACTTTAACCGGCGTCTATTTTCAAAGGCCGGCACGACCACAGCTTACATGAAACTGCTATACCGCCGGAAGTCAAAGATTAATTTAGGCATGTTAATCCTCAACAGCTGTTTGCTTTATACTTGTGTTTTTAATGTTATATGAGGTGTGATGGTGTGAACATGAAATGTCAATTTACGTTAGACTTTTTGATAGTCGAAACAAATGCTTTTAGATTTCTTTTTCGCAAAGTGTGTTGAAAGTCTTAATACATGTATAATAGTCTGAGTGGCCCTTTAGCGATAAAACGTTTTTCTTCATTTACTGAACTTTGTTGTTATTCCAACTACTAGTGTTCTGTTTTATAATAGACTATTATATACATATAACATGGCTAAGAGTCACTTTGAACTTAAAAACTAGTTTTCTTAAGCTTAAAAAATAATTTAAGAAATTCTTTTAAGTGACTTCAGAGAGACAAATTTGAAAAAAGTGAAACTTTTGTTAACAAAACTTTTAACTCAGCCCACTGTATGCAAGCGAAGTAGAAAAATAACATTAAATTATTTTTGTTTCTTTGTATAACCAGTATCGATTTGTTAACGCTACACTTGAGCTCAGGCAGCTGCCATGGATTATTAGTGCCAAAATTGGTAAGATTAAAATACGACTTAAGACTCAAAAGTTGAGCTTCAACGCAATTCATATTGGCCAAATGAGCACAACTTAAAACGGTATATCGCTTAGTTTTACTTCACTCGTATTTAGTAGGCGTTCTTTTTATTTCTGTAAGTTGATGTTGATGTGATCTTTTGGTTATTGCGGGTGTATTAGGACAGCAGCAAGCAGTTGTTTCAAAGAATGATTTGTTAAAAATTATAAATTACTTATAAAATAGTTGTAAAATTTCCTAAGGTTTTATGTTATTTTTAACCCCCGACCAAAAAAAGGGTTGTTATAAGTTTGTAGGGTATGTCTGCGTATCTGTGTCTCTGTGTATCTGTGGGTCTGTCCGTGTCCACGTACCAAACGGCTGGACCGATTTCGATTTAGTTTTTTTTTTGTTTGTTTGAAAGGTGACTTGATCGACAAGGTTCTTAACTATGCTTGAAGAAAATCGCTACAGCCGTTTAGAAGATATCACTTATTTTCTAAATATATTGGGGGTTTTTAAAAATTTTAATTTTGCTATTATTAAATTTGTTTAAATTAAACTGAAATATTTAGGGCGACTTTTTGGGATCGAGATTAAGATTAGTTTATTTCTCTAATTAGCTAATACGAAAATTAACTTAATCTTAACTAATTGAGTTTGATATTTTTGAGTGGTAGTTTAAACTTCTTATTATGTGTAGTATTACCATACTGAGGAACAAAATAGTGGCAACATTTTCAGTGCAAAAGTCATACATGTTATCAAAAATTTTGATTTTTTGTGGAAAGAAGAAGAAACTGACATATTTTATTATTTACAAGTAAAATATTGCGCGTGTTAAAGGAAATATACAACTAATATAAAATATTTATATTTATTTATGTGTTTTTAAATTATTTTATCATATAATTTTTACAAAAAATTATATGTTTCACAAGTGCATGTTGTCAATATTAATATAAGATTAAACCACCACGATTGGCCGCTTAAACTAGCAAGTAAAACCATATAATCGACTACCCAAAAATGAAAAATTAAGATTAAGGTTAATTTAATCTGTAATCTTGAACTCAAAAAGTCGCCCTTAAAGGTGAAATTTCGCTTCCTAGATGAACATTGAGGCAAATTTAAGAAAAATATAATAGTTTGTAGTTAGTTATGAATATTTTTTATTTTTAAGAGCGAAACGTTTACAAAATTTTTTTATCTAGAAATACAAATAGTTGAAAATAAGTGTTCCCAGATTGTTCTGATTCCTTTTTCCCACATAACATATCAGGTGTAGGAAAACTTAATCGAAACAAACAAAAAATTTACCATTATATCTCAATGATCGCCAAAATTTGACAATTAAAACACTTGGAAAATAAAATTTTAACGCCATTTATTTGATTTGAAAAAGGTCTGCAGAATTAGAAAAACTACTTGTTTTCTTTTTAATAGTAAAACAAAAAATATATATTTAAAAGGCACTCCTTCATAATGTCCCTTTAAAAAGGCTCATAAAGTGCAGGTGTATATAAATTTCTCTAAAATACATTGGAATAGAATCATAGAAAACCGTACGCCAAATTCTCACGTGTTCTTTTTATATTTGCAAAAAAGTTGCCCGCCCGAATGTACACCTCCCGGAGAAAATTTATTAAGTGTAACCACATTCCAATTTTCAACTTTTTAGGGTTCCTTTTCACCTTTCGTACACCCAAGTTGAAAAGGAAGGTGTTTGTCCGCCTGTCAGTCTGTCTGTCACAGGCTGTTTTGTCGAGAACCCTAAGAGCTACGGACCTGAAATTTTGGCAAAATATGTAGAATTTTGAGAGCTACAAATATATGACAGTTGAGAATTAAAGATTGTTTCAAAACGAGCCATGCAAAATATTAAAATCCCATGTTATATATCTACATACAACTATACATACATATATACATTATTTTCATAAGGACTACAACAATAATATTAAAATTTAAAAAATCAAAACTAAAATCAAATTTAAATCAGTTAATGTAATTTTGACAACTTGCTGTATCTTAGAAATCGTAAAATTTTCAAAAGCATTAGAACTAAAAAAGCCCAAACCTAAAAAACCGCCAAATCGAAAAAATCGCCACAACCGAAAAAAGTCGCCAAAACAAAAAAAAGCACCAAACTAAAATAAATCGGCAAAAACCGAAAAAATCGCCGAAATTAAAAAAAACGCCAAAACTAAATAACACCAAAACAAGAAAAATCGCCAAAAACTTCTTCTTTAAAAAATTTACATCAGGTAAGATAAATATTCCACTACATAAACCAAAGTTCGTCTAGAATTATATATGTATGTATTTCGTGTCCGAACGGAACTCTTCGTATGCGAGTCACAGTAGCACTTTACTGAATTTATTTTTTTATGTTTCAAAACTATCACAATAACTTTTCAAAGACATGTTATTTTTATTTTAAACCGTCACTATATTATTAAATATTTTATCTTAATTTTAAAGAAAAATTTTATACACAAAAAAAAAGTTTCGGAACACACTGTAACGCATTTTACTTTCCAACTGGTGTATGACTCAGTCCGACCAGGGTCTAGTCAAAGGTCTGCTTCCTTTGAATGGTATGGAGATGTTGTTATACTAATACAATCAAGTTTATATACTAACTCAGGACTTTCAATGTCTACAGTATTAAGAAGTGAAGAGTATGAAGTAAGTCAGAGGCATAAGCTTATGTCCTGGTATTTCATGAAATACAATTACTACGAAGATAAAGTAAATTTGGGTGACCTTATCTTCGGCTGATTTTCGGCTAATTTACGAAATAGTCTCCCTTTTTGTTATTGGCGATTTTGAGGCAAGAGTCAGGCGTCTTTAATCAACTACAAATAGTCGAATTTGAAGTCGAAAAACACCAACGACGATAAGGCCCAAAATTTAAAGTAAATTCGGGAAACTATATTTGCTTACCGTTAAGCTGATTAGTTACAACGAGCACGAAGCAAATTCGGGAGACTTCGTATTCTGCTAATTTACGAAATAATATTACGACGCATATAAAGTAAATTCGGGAGACCTTACATTTGTCTAGATACGCGCTGATGCCGGCCATACACTACACAAGTTCAGTGCTCAAGTCTTGCACTGCATAAAGTAAGCTTGTGACACACACTATACAAGTAAACTGTGCATTTTTTATTTTAATTCGCATTTTTTATTTTAATGCTGGTGATTATTTTTATAATTCTAGGTACTCTGCCCATAATATTTGTTCTGCGCTAATTTCTTGTTGTAATCACGAAACAACTGACCGTTTGCAACATACACTACACAAGTTCACTGTACAGTTTTCAAACTTGAGCAAATATCAAAATCATTTTTATATTTACTCAGTTCACTGCGTAAATAGTACAACCACCCTCATACACTACACTAGACTTGCGTCGAACTCGTTCACTAGTTCATTTTTGCCACAAACCAATGATCAAACCCATTTAAATTACATAGGTTTGATCATTGGTTTGTGGCAAAACTGAACTAGTGAACGAGTTCGACCCAAGTCTACACTACACCAGAGGTTCTCACAAGCTCTTTCTTCGGGGACCCCGTCAGAAATTTTAGTAGTAGCACGGACTACCGCAATGCGAAATATACGTTTTACATATACAGTCAAATCCCGATAATTCGTAATCGCAAGGGACCGGCCATTTCTTACGAATTATAGGGGTTTTCGATTTAGCGGGAGTTCGATTTAACGGGGTTAAAATAAAATAAATATGAATTAACGGGGTTTTTCAATTTATTTACAATTTATTTATTTACAATTTATTTCTGTTGTTTTTATTACGAATTATAAGTGGTAGTTGGCAAAAAATTAAGATTTATAAGAGGTAAAGGAGATTTTATTTGAAAAAAAAATTTGAATTATCGAGGGGACCAAAATGTATGGAAATTTTACGAATTAACGAGATTTTTTCAAGGGACCGACTGTTTATTACGAATTATCGGGAATTACGATTTATCGTGGTACGAATTATCGGGAATTGACTGTATTATACAAAAGCCATATTACTAAATCTTATTAATATTAACTTTTGAGGAATCATAACAATATTTGTTTAGCTCTTCGCGGACCCCTTGGAATTTTCATACGGACCCCCAGGGGTACGCGACCCCCATTTGAGAACCGTTGCACTACACAAATGCACTGTACAGTGCCAGACTTGTGCAGTGAACTTGTGTAGTGTATGGCCGGCATAACTAAGGATTTGTTACCGTAAAGAAAATGTTTACTAAAAATTTTACAAAAAGCGTTATTTAGGCAAGGGGGAGAGAATATTTTCTTTTCTCAATAGGTTCGTGTACGATTATTAAAAAATTAATTTTTTAGATATGTTTATGTGGTAATAAAGGAGCTATACATATATAATTGCATATATATACTGCTGTTTTTTTTTTGGTTTCTTGTTCCTTATTAATTTTTTGTGCTATGAATTATCTTTTTTATTTTAACTGAAGATTAGAGTTTTTCTTTTCCCGGACTTTTTCATTTCCCGGGAAAGCGGGAAAGATTTTCCGGTTTCCCGGGAAATCCCGGGAATTCCCGCCCAGAACAAAGCAATACAAAATATTTTTAAATTTAATTTATTTCCACAAAACAAATTATAATTCATGAGATCGATTAAAAAATAACGTGTTATATACACATTAGTCTAAAAATAATACCGTTTCCGTTCTTGGTTGGTTTAATAAAGGAATTTTGTATGGCAAAACCAGTTTTAACGCATGCTTTAACAATCGTTTTTGCATAAGGGCATATTTCTTTGGAAATAGGACTTTAGTACAGAATAAGCTGTTAAGGCTGTTAACCGTACTATTTACCAAATAGGATCTGTAATTATTTGTATTTTTTATTTTATTTCCTTGCTCATTTCTATTTTTAACCCCCGAACAAAAAAAAAGGATGTTATAAGTTTGTAGTGTGTGTCTGTGTATCTGTGTGTCTGTCCATGTCCACGTACAGCCCAAACGGCTAAACCGATTTTGATTTAGTTTGAAAGGTGACTTGATCGAGATGGCTCTTAACCATGTTTGAAGAAAATCGGTCCAGCCGTTTAGAAGATGTCACATCTTTTCTAAGTACATCAGGGGTTTTTAAAATTTTTAATTTTTGTTATATAATTTACTTTTATAAATTGTTGTAGAATTAAATTTTAAACGTCGCGTTCTGCTTTTTCCAAATAAAGGTATCTAAGTCTCAGAATGCATGCGTACCAGATGTAAACTCGGCCTTAGTTGTTGTAAAGCTTTAGCTATTGTGATATTGTCATCACCTTGTTATTGCACCATCGCATACATAAAGTGAATAACGACACTCATCAAGGAATTTGTAAATACAAATTAATTTGCCATAACAAAATCAAAAAATCCCGGGAATTCCCGCACAAATTTCCCGGGATTTCTTTCCCGGAAAATGTGCAGGATCCCGGGAAATTTTTCCCGGGAAATCCCGTATGAAAAACACTACTGAAGATATAAAAAACATTTTATTTCAACTAATAATATGTGACAGCGCATAGAGAAAGGGACCCAAGGGTAAAGAAATCAATTTTCACTTTTTTTATGTCATGCCATGCCCCAAAAGTGTTCCCTCTCAGAGATATGCGCGTTTTATGAAATTAAAGTCGATGATTCTAAGGTTATGTGAACAAATTTTCGTACTAACAGAGTGATATTCACGATTTAAAAGAATTATAAATGAGTGTTTATTATAATTCACAATTAATAATTTCAGTAAATAAACCTGGATTCGAAAAAACGCGAGCAAAATGGATATTAAACGCATGGAAACAGCGCGCTAGGTAGAAAACAAAAAAAATCAAACTACACAAAACAAGAGGTAGGGACGATCTACGCGCGTTTTCAAGGTTGATCAACACGTTGCTGACGTCATGAGATGTGTCGCTTTCAAATGAGACCAATACCAACACGCTCAGTTATGGTACACCAAAGATACACGTATTTAAATCTTTAAAATGGCTCTCCTGAACAAAACCGGTTTTTACCTTCAGGTCCCTTTCCATTTTGCGCGTTACATATACATACATACATACCACAGTGAGTTCGGATAAATGCATTTTTAAAGATATTTAGGCATATTCTCACAATTATCTATCTATGTGTATATAAGGTAATTAAAGGTCATCGCTTCCCGGATAATTATCCCAAAAATCTTGATATGTTTGATGAGGCAATTAAGCGGGGCTTACTGTAATAACAAACTTAGCAAATATTTTAGTATTTTCCTTGTTAGTTCTCGATAAAAGCGACCGACTTTGTTAAAACACTCTTTCAAATATCTGCTTATAACTGTGTCGTGAGTTATGTTTGTTAAAATGTTATTGTACTTTAGCAGTCATTCGCTGTTTTATAGAATTCTACAAACAACATGTTATTTAAAAGAAATAATTTCCAAAGAACTCTTTCGGTCTTTCTAGGTACGAATATCTTTCTAAATATCTTGCTATTCAACTGAAGGCTAGCCGCGAAAAACGTTTTAAGTGACAAAATAATAATTTTTCAGGAGAGCCCAAAAACATATTTTAAAGCAAGATTGATTTTTTCGCTTAAATTTTTTTAGCTTATCGAAAATAATAATAACTAGCATTAACTTTTCCTTTTGTATCTCTGCTACATTTATCAATTATTTTCGACAATTTCGTTTGCATGATACCTATTATTAGTTACTTACAAAGTTTTCCACCGACTGACTGATTGTAATTGTATTTTGACGGCGATAGGGTGCATAATTTTGGATGGTTTGATGTTTGAACAACGCAAGATAGGTATGTTAATGGTAATCTGTGAAAAAACTGGTTTTTTAAAAAATGTCTTTTACAACGTTATTCGCGGCTGTGCTTCAACTGTGTAACTATGCAGTTGTACGTCTGTCTATCTAATACAGTCGAAATTACTCGTATATTTTCTAAGCTTTTGTTTTTAACTACTCGAATTCTTGTTTGTTACCCATTCTCCGTTCTTTTTATCATGTTCGGTGTGGGAATTAATGGGATGATGATGACGATGCTGATTGCTTGCAAGTATTATTAAGATGGTTTTTTAATATTAATTTTAATCTCTTGTTAGTTTAGTTGTTTTCTGCCGAAATTGACCTTGCTCAGTTTTGTTTTTTCTTTCGCTTTTGCCTTAATTATACACTTCGTGGCAATCCAAATTCATATCGTGCGCATGACAAGAAGCTTCTTGCAGCAAAAATCAAATTTGTGGTCTATAATTTAAATGATATTTGTGTTAATTGCAATCTTAAAGAAGCAACGTAATGAGGAAGGAATTTTAGTTCTGTATATTTATTTGAAAATAAATTTTTTATTTAAACTTCCAAAGAATTTTCTACAGTAAATTAGAGTTAGAGAAATCATAGCGGGAATGAGCAATGAAACTTAACAACTTGTATCTGGCTGCCTTCAATGGTATTATTGTTGTATTATTAAGACATTAAGGCCGTATTGAGGACACTCAAGCATAATTCACTTTGTTGTAAAGTTCAGATACGTTGTGGCTTAAAAGCAGTTACCAAAAGCTCAAATGAAACTAAGTAAGCTTGAATTAAGGTTCTGCTTTAGTCTAATTTTCATTCTTCTCTGTAATTTAAATCACTTTTAAGACTTATTCATACCGCTGACTCTATCTTTGGCGTACATCATGAAGTATTACACAAATTGTTGAAATGTTGAAACGATTTTTTAGATTTGATAAAACAACAAGTATAACCTTTAGCAGTAGAAAAATTAATAGAATAGATAGATACCTACAGCAGCTAAACAGCAACTTCTTATTTGGGTAAATTGAAAGAAATTTGTGAAACGCAGTTGCAAAATAGTTTCAGAGAAAGTTTTCGTTGCCAACTTTCATAAGAAGATGCCGAATAGTTTGTGTGCTATAAATAAATTTAATGTGGAATGTGCCTTTTTCACTCAGTAAGACTCGGCAAATAAAATAACAAAATTCCTTATCGTCCTTTCCTGGAAGTGTTCCATTGTACTTTAAAATCTTTCTACTCGTAACCTCTATCCATATGATGCAAGAATAATTAAATGTTTCGATTAAAACCATCTTTCTATCTCTCTCTATTTCTCGCCCTTTCTCACTACAAGTTTCACATTTGATGACGTGTAAAGCTTAAAGCTTAAATTAGACGTGACATAGCCATAACGCCATAGCCATAACCCAGCCAAAATTCAATTGGTTTCTATGGTGAGAGTTATGGCGTTATGGCGAGTCTCTCTCTCTATCTCTCACCATAGAAACCAATTGAATTTTGGTTAAGTTATGGCTATGGCGTTATGGCTATGTCACGTCTAATTTAAGCTTAAAATACTCAAGCTTTGACTTCATTGATGATTTTAAAAACCTTTACATTGAAAGAAATAATCATCTTAGGAGTGATGACGTCATACCAGAAGATACTTGACATAAATATTATAGTAAACGTAATCAATATGACTATAAGTGACATTTATCTGATGACAAAAGTAATCAAAAGTTTGTTAATAAATCTCATATATACATTTGATATACATAGCAGATTCTAGAACAAATTGTAGGGTGAAAGCGCCTAGAAAACTTATTAAAACAATATAGTTTCAGACGACAACAACAGTATTATCAAAGATTACAGTAACAACTGAAAGTAATTTTTGCAACGAGTTAACTGTCAAAGTTTTATCTAAGATACGACCCAAGCAAAAACCATAGAAGAAAAAGTACAATAAATAAAAAAACCGTACTTCAATGACATGCAAGTCAAAGAGATGCGAATATTAAGAAGAAAAAAAGAAAAAAACCTAAATAAAAAAAAAACAAAACAATTATACACCAACTACAAAGTTACAAAAGTTACATTGAAAGTCACACTCAGGATCAGCGGCAGTTAAATGATGACCCTTTTTTCTGCTCACTTACCCACTTCTGCAGTGTGTAATACACACTTTACCCATTACGCGAATATCTGGAATGAAGTTTAAAATTAACATTAAAAGTCGTACTTACGTACATACATATCGCTCATTTACTTCAATAATGGCATAACTCAAAAAATGGGTTTTTTGAGTTAATAATGCAGAAAGATTCGGCATTTTGTATTTTGTCTTGTGTAAAAATTTCATACAAATAGCTTGTACCATCACCTCCTGAGAGAAGATGTTTTTTTCATATCTCCATTGAGTTGTATGCAAATTAAAAACTTAAAACGCGTTTTCTGCAAAACTAATTTTTTCGAGTTGTGCCACTATTGAAGCAAATGAGCGATATGTACATACATAGTTACTTATAAGATATGGGATCGTGAGTAGGTCTCATTCACGACAATGCCTGCAAGAAAATTATACAGGTGCGTGTGTGAAATTCAACTTTTTATTGAAAAATTTCACTATATATTTTTTTATTATTATAAAGAGAGAAAACGCTCAGGCAATGAATGCCCACTACTATTAATAGGTGTTTTTTTAGGAAAGCGATAGTGATAGAGCAGACAAGAGGTGAAGAAAGAGATAGAAGAAACCTTCATTCTTTTAAAACTCTGACTTTTGTACGTTGCAGCGCCTCTGGTATCAATGAGGCGCATTAAATTTTCAAAACTGTGTTAAATAGCCATTTTATTGTTTATTTTACTCCACCGATGATTCTGCCAGACAATACCGACGAAGGAGGGTGCTTTCATGTTACGTTAGGATTATTATTCGTTGAAGCCTTCATCACTTCAACTTTCCTGCAACAACTGAAATAAAGGGGCAGTAATGCACATCAGAAAAACGCGTGTTGTTGTTGTTCAACGACTGTCGGAAACCGGGCTGGAACCCAGGACCTTCGACAAAATTTTTCTAACAAACACAATCCGCGAAGCGATTAGCTTGTTTGCCGGCAACACCCAGGGTATATGGCGGGAGCAGCGGCTAGCCGCTCAGCCGATTTTTTCCAACAAGCCGAGCCGCCGCCGCGGCTTATCGGCGGCTTAATACTCAGCCGATATTTTCTTCTTTTTATTTTTTATACTTTTTGAATTATTTTTAATATGGTGTTGCGTCAAGTTGCGTATAGTTTTTAGTTATATATTGAATATGATAGCAAGCGTCCCTGAAAGAAAGTTGTTTTTGCTTCCACATAGAAAGAGAATGTTTATATGAACGGTAATGTAGCTGCGAAAACACGTACGTTCTCTTATGCAGTCCCTTTTTAAGCTTAAATTAGACGTGACATAGCCATAATGCCATATCCATAACCAAACCGAAATTCAATTGGTTTCTATGGTAATGGCTATGGCATTAGTGCGAGACACCTATAATCAAATACAGTGTTGCCCATTAGTTTGGTTCGTACGGCTGTTTTCTATGGCTATGGTTGTGGCACCTCTTATTGCAACTTTAAATCCATGCACGCTTACATAGATTTTTTGTCGCAGCATTCTGGCGACTTTTTTATAACTATTTGATCAAAGCTTTTGTTTCGTTCATCCGTAGCAGTGTTGCAATAAAGTAACTAATTTTTAATTCAAACGGAAAGCCTAAATGAAATTATATATAGTCTAGAATATGTTGCTATGGTAAAACAAATAATATACGAAGTTACTTTTCTTGTCATTTAGGACATCAATTGCTGCAATATTCAAATTACATATTATAAAATAAATAATGCTACAACGTGGTGATTCAATAACTCTACTATTGTTTAAATGCTTAAATTAATCGGCGTTAAGCCGTTCAGCCGCCGCCGCCGAAAATATTTGTCTTTCAGCCGCCGCCGAAATTTTTTGGTCGGCTTGCTTCTCTGGGCGGGAGTCGAACCAACGATCTCTGGACAGAGAGGCTAGCATTGGTACTACGCAGCCAAATAAAAAACAGTACGACCAAAAGGGATTAAGGGGAAGTATCTGCTCTCGGAAACTGTGCTACTTATAAAAACAGAGATACGTCTATATCTAAATCAACACACAGATCTAAAAATTTTTTTAACTAGGACCTAGGCAATTTTTTCCTCTCTGAAACTATATCACCTATTTTTATGAAGCTTAAAACATTAATAGTTATGCCTCTAAAATAGTGCTCGGCAACCTACACTATTACATTTTACGATTGTGTGAGTTATTCTCTCACCACTAACCGGTGTTACCAGTGAAATTTCGTATCATTTCCCTCATTTTATATTTTAAATCTCCAAAGGCAAATTTGAGTTTATTATGGTCAGAAGAAACACTCAAGCTTTGTTTATATAGAAAGGCATCCCCAGTTGACCACGGCTTTCGTTAATGATATCGATTTCGAATATATCTCGAACATTTATCGTGTAAAACTATCGAGAGTGACACTCAAAAATTAATCAAAAAATATTCACCTGTTGCTCAGTTTTGTCCCAAGAAACATTCGATCTCGAATTTCGCTAGCAATATCAAAAGTGAGAGATTATCGAATTAATTTCGATACCGCAAAAAGGTAGCAGAAAAAGTAAAAAAAATTGTTTTTATTTATTTTAACTTACTTATTTTATTAATTTGTTTAATTCCGTAACTTACGCTGCGGCTTTGAACATGGTACCTCCATTCTAACAGACTCGCACACATCCGCTAGGCTATCGTGGCAAATTTGTTTCTGTTGAATTATTGCACATATGAAGGTATGTGTTCTTATTTTATTTTTTAATTTACAGTGCTGTTATGCATCAAACTTGGTACTTTTAGACTAACAGGCTGACACACTTCTACGCAGCTACCGTCACACATTCGAAAAACTATCGAGAGAAGTGCGAAGTTCGGAGCTTTAGCGAACATTCGAATTTTTTTAGATTTGCGAACAAATATCGAACAATTTTGTTTCG
This sequence comes from Tachina lurida, assembly GCA_944452675.1. Lineage (NCBI taxonomy): Eukaryota > Metazoa > Arthropoda > Insecta > Diptera > Tachinidae > Tachina > Tachina lurida. The sequence goes on from OX101753.1 coordinate 122,280,891, forward strand.
AAATTTCTTCGCTTTAGCGAGCATTCGTTTTTATCGAACCTCAGGTCAAGCGGGTCTTTTTTTGTAGTTACGATAATGTAATGGTGAGTAAAACTACTTTGCTAATACTGATTGAACTTTAACTAAAAAAAATTAAACAATAACAAATGCTTATTTACGGCTGAAAAAAATTTATAAATATTGATTTTATGCGACGGATGCGACATTAAGGTAGAATTGTTATCCGTCCTCTTTTTCCCGGATACTTTCCTCTTTTTGGGAACTCTGCCCTTGGAAAAAATTTGCTTCCGGAAAAGTCCTACTTGTTAAGGAAATTTTTTCGCTTTTGCATTGCTTCACAAATGGTATTTATTAAAAGCTAAACAAACAAGTAAGAGTGCTATATTCGGCTGTGCCGAATCTTATATACCCTTTACCAACGTACGTACATACATATATATAGTATACAGACACATACATACATATTTGTTTCCATCTTGGGAGCTTTAATTTTCATTTTTCAAATTTCATACGCTAAACTTTTCTTTCAGAAGCATAAAATATATTCAATTTATAAAGAAAACGAAAAAAATTTTTAGACCTATTTAATTTTACATAACACAAAAAGTGTGAGTTTTCCAACCCTGGAGTCATAATTTTGGATTTTTCTGATTATTGATACCAATCTGGTTCTTTAAAAAATACATAAAATATGTTAAGTGAACAAAGCAAAAACGAAATAAGGAAAAACTTAGTTTCATTTAATTCCTTTAATATTAAAAAATTCAGTAAAGTGCGACTTTAAATCGCGCACGAAAGGCAGACTATTTTGCTTTTTCGAAGATTTTTTCAGTGTTGTCGCTTTTTTCTCGTTTCGGCGATTTTTTTCTGTTTTTGGAGGTTTTTTTCTTTTTGGCGATTTTTTTCTGTTTTTGGGCTTTTCTTCATTTTGGAGATTTTTTTTCAGTTTGGAGATTTTTTTTTCAGTTTGGCGATTTTTTTCAGTTTTTGGGTTTCTTTTATATAAGCGATTTTTTTTTGTTGGTTTTTTTCATTTTGGCGATTTTTTTCTGTTTTTTGGAGTTTTTTTCGTTTTGGCGATTTTTTTCATTTCGGCGATTTTTTTCATTTTGGCGATTTTTTCTGTTTTTTAGGTTTTTTTTTTCGTTTTGGCATTTTTTTCATTTTGGCGATTTTTTTTCGTTTTGGCATTTTTTTTCATTTTGGCGATTTTTTTTTCATTTTGGCGATTTTTTTTCATTTTGGCGATTTTTTTTCATTTTGGCGATTTTTTTTCATTTTAGCAATTTTTTCGTTTTATGCGATCTATTTTCGTCTTAGAAATTTTTTTTTAATTTGGTGTTTTTTTTCGTTTTGGCGATTTTTTTTTGTTTTTGGCGATTTTTTTCAGTTTGGCGATTTTGTAATTTTTTGATTTTTTAGTTTTACCGTTTTTGAAAATTTCAAGAGTTTTGCTCTTATGGTTTCCAAGATACAGCAGTTGTCAAAATTGCATAGTCAAAAGTGCATTAACTGATGGAACACCCTTTAATTTAAATTTTTGGAAATTTTAGTGTTAATTTTTGTAGTCTGTATAAAAAGTGTATATACATATAATTGTATGTATATTACATGGGATTTTAAAATTTTTCGTTGCTCGTTTTGGAACACCCTTTAATTTCCAATTCTCATGTATTTGTTGTTGTAGCGGCCAAAGGTCTACACACTGTGTCCAAATTTCAGGTCTGTAGCTCGTACGGTTCTCGAGAAAATACTAATATAGTTTTAGACATAGTTAATTTTACATAACACAAAAAGTTACAGTTTTCCACCCTTGGAAACGTCTTTTAAATTTTTTTATATTTTTTTAATTTAAAATTCCAATTTTAGTCGTACTGAAGTGTAAAATATGTACATTTATTAAAAAAATTTAAAAATTTGTTTTCGGTAGTTACTTTTATATGGCAAAATGAAGTTTACGTTTTCCAGCTCTGCAATCGTCTGTCCGATTTTGCTGAATTTCAATACCAATCTATTTTGGAAAATTTCTGACACACCAGTCCAAGAACGAAGTCTCTAGCTTTTCTGGGAGCTTCGGAAAACCGATTTCACGTACAGACAGACGGACAGACGGACAGACGGACAGACGGACAGACGGACAGACGGACATCGCTTATTCGTCTTCCCTATGCATAAGGATCCAGAATATATATATTTTATGTGTCGCTTATTGATATTATAGAAATTACAAACGGAATGACAAACCTATATATACCCTTTTACCATTTTTGTTGGTAAAGGGTATAAAAAGGGAAATAATTGGTATTGGATGTCCAGTTTACTTATAAATAACACTGTTCATTAGGGTTGTGATATGTTATTTTAAGACGTAGAACTATTAAGATTTATTTAAAATATCGATGGAGTTGAGTAAAAATGGCCAGAATAATATAGTACGTAGCTTTAAGAGAGTTCAAAATCTTTATTTTATGAACAACTAATACATTTTGGCTAAACAATAAAAGTTTATTTAAAGTCCTATTCCTATAGTTTAAAAATATTTGATGTGTAATCAGTTGCACTTTGATATATGAAGTGCTGTTTCTATTTGCTATCGCGAATGTAAAAAATGGGAAGAAGACTTGTAAATCTTGGAAATTAATTTATCTGAAATAGTAAGAAATAAACGAATTTGGAGTATTTTTTATATTTTTTTTTTTGTAAAGCGCAACGCTTAACATTGACAACTTTTGTATGTAATTTGGTTTTCCAATTTAAATTTTCTTTCCATATAAAATTGGTAAACGTTTGGGACCATAAATATTTTAGGTGCCGTGAAAAAATTATTTAGTGTACCATCGACTGCATGTAAGCCAAAGAGGTGCATATTCAATGAAAAAAAGATGCTGCAGAAATTATTGTTATTAATCGTGGACATTATTTACTGCTCTTATAAATTACTTGTAATCTTTAATAAATAATTGGAAGTATAGTATTGAAATTTCGCGATGTATTAAGTCAGTTTGCCTGCAAACACAAAGTGAACAAAACCAAGGAAAAAGTGAAAAAGAGAGAAAATATTTCGAGGGAAAACTATTCACGATAGGGGTGAATATTATTGGAAGAAAATCAATCTCGTTTTATTTTTAAATCCTAGCTTTTTAAGCAAATGTCCAGGTTGTTTCCCTCTGCTGTCCTCTTTTTATAAATTAAGCGATAACAATCCTACATTAAGCTATAAGTGAAAGCATGCTAAAAAAAACATTCGTTATTAGAACTCCGTTCTCCTTCTTTTGTGCTAATCCGCAACAATTTGTGCTACGTTATATAAAATTTTAAGTTTTTAAGGGCGTAATCCCACCTTCCTGATCAAAAGTTATAGGGAATTTTTGGATGTTCTAGTTCATTACTCACCTACGCCAACCTCAGAGAAAAAATTAATTATTAAATTCTTTTTCTTTTAAGTGATTGCTTAGAAAATATTATATGTTTGAGTGGAATCTTTCTTTTAATTAATTAGAAGTAATAACAGAAAATTGTTTCATATATCAAAAAAAGTTTAAATTTCCCAGCCATAGAACGTGTTTTTCAAATCAGTTGGGAAAATATATTATTTGCATATAAAAATATTTGTCCGAAATTATTTTCTTGTATAACAACACTTTTAAGCTTTGAAAAATATGTCCTTGAAGCAATATTTTTAATTTTCCTGATTTCCAATTTCAACCTATTTCTTGCTATATCAGTGTTCGAACCTGCAACCCTCCGACTACAAGGTCAGCACACTGCCTACTAGCCAGCAGCAGGAAGTTTTCTTCGTTGTAGTTACGAACATATTTCATTAAAGCTGCAAACAAACTATAATTTTCACAACTATAGATTAATTAGAATTGTGGTTTGATACTTTGATCTTCTTTTATGTCACCTAATGAATTTAAAATTTTTTTTTGTATGAATTCTTTATAATACCATGTATTTAAGTTTTTCATTACCCGAGTGAAAATTATTTCGTAGCATTAATGAGACTACGAAATGTAAAATATGAAGCATTAGAAAGGTTTCATTCCATTAATAAAATTTGCATCAATATAATATAATGTTTCATTTTATTAATGAAATTTGTCGTTGCATTAATGAAAGGGGTTCAACGGAATGGTTTCATTCCCGTTATGAAGTCTTTTTCTTACAGTGTGAATCACTTGCTACAATTTCTAGGATCTTGACTTTTTATATTGATGAGTAACTAACTCCTTAGTATGGGAATGAGCAAAAACAATTTTGTTTTTTATTCTGAAAGTGACCATTTGTGAAAAGTTACTCACAATCCCATCTCCACTTTAAATAGACTGCAATCACAAAAACTCACAAGCAAGCGAACCAACAACTAACTATAAATAAAAGAAGATGGGGTTATACCACGCTGAATATTTCAAGTGCAAATGGCATTAAGCGTGTAACAGTAATTTGTTGTAAGTTCGAAAATAAAAAAAGAATAAAACAACGGCAACAAATGAGGCAAAACAAAGTTTTCTGAAATGCATAAACAAAAGAAAGATGCTATTTTAAAACTCGAAAAGTATTACAAGCAGTTTAATGCTGCTGCACTATGGCTCAAAAGTGATCAAAATTGTGGTAAAAAGAACACATGATGTATTTAACGAGCTGTTCAAGAAATAAATATTGTGGATAAATAACTAAGCCTCTGGGTCATTCAAATCTTAAGCCACAGAAAAAAGTATTCACCAATGTTTAATGTTTTCAGTTAAGAATTTAAAATGATTCAATCAAATTTTTAATTTTATTAATTAATTTGAGTGGAAACACTTAATTAATATTATCAAGATATTTATGGGTAAAAATTTAATTAATTTTTTAATTAATACTACAAATATTTTAATTGATATTACAAAGTTATTCGTAGTACTTTTTTGTTGTGTGAATAGAGACATCGAAGTAGACTTATGTCCAACAGGTCTTTTTAAACTAGTTTGAGAGCGTTCGAATCAAAAGTTGTTTCAAACCCATTTAATTTACATTGACGTTTTTGGCCGGACTTGTGTCCATCTGCAGGAACTAGTTCAAAAAGAGCTGTTGGACACAAGTCTACATCAAAGGTATGTTGAAATTTTTAAATAAATAAGTTTCGCTAAAACATATAATGTCCTGTATTCCCTCTCGCAGTGTTTGCTCAGACTGCTTAAAGCTTTTAACAAAAAATTCTGTTTTGCTTCAAAATTTAAACAAATAAATTTATTAATGTATCTCACACTCCCCACCCCCCATTGTGACATATTTTCTTAAAGTGTGAAAAACCATCACTCTTGTTACATGACGTTGGATGTTGGTTGTTGTTGTTGTGTTGCAGGTTCTGCAGACAGTAGAACTAAATTGTGGCTGCCACAATCACATTTGAAAAATCACCATTAAATGAAAATTATTTTTATTATCAATTTTTCTTTAGTTTCAGCTAAAGAAGCGAGAAAAAGAACACAAAACTTTTCTGTGTCAATTTGCTGTAAAACTAGACATTTTGAAAATAGTTTTCCTCTTATTTATCGCAAGCAAATGATGAACTAAAAGACATGTTCCATTTTTATTATCGCAGTCGGTCGTCGTCGACGCAGCGACGTCATGGCCTTTGGTCTGTTGTTGTGGCCATTTTTGCCATAATTCCTGTTATTGGTTTAGTGTTGATTTTTCATTCCATCATTAAGTCTGGTATTTCTTAGTTTTCGAATTTCGTTGTTAATTTTGAATCGTGTTTGCATTTTAAGCTCCATCAAAATTGAATCAGAGTTAGCAAAACTTTTGTGTTCTATGAATGAATTTCATAGATTGCCGCTCATAATAATCTTAGTATTGTTGCGGTCTTGTTGGCCAATGTTAGTGATTTTCATATTTGTTGCAATTTCTAAATTTCTAATTTACGTACGAAATATCAAGGAGGGGAATATGCAACGAATATGTTGGCTGTTACTTTTATTTATCTCGGGCAATTGAGGAATGCTATAATAAGCAATAATTTTTGCATTTGATAACTATTTAGTGGAATAAAAACTAGCCATTACGTGTAAAAGTTACAAGAAATTCCCAATTCTCGCTTGGTGCTTGGCAAATGTTTATTGTGAATTCACGATCAACTGAAATGTTTGTATTGGGGTCAGTAGGTAAAATGCTTTAAAGTGTTCTTTTTTTCTTTTTCATTTTTGCTTCGAATATATTTCTTATAAGGATTTTACTTGAAATGGTTTGGGTTCTTTCAAAAGCTAAAAAGAAATTTAAATATTTATATTTATCTCACACTCTTATTTGGGAAGGAATCATGAAACTTAAGAACAATGTGCGCTTTGCAATGCGTCTCAAGCATAGATACGAGTATTAACTTGGTTAATATTATTTTATATTGAAAACGTGATTACTTGTAATTGCTTACTCAGCTATTCATTGAAATTTATTTTTTTTATTGAAAAAAAAAATTCATTTGCTGCTAATTAAGTAATTTACTAATAGCATCATTGTTTAAATTATTTGTGCTAAGAGCTTTGTTAAATATTTGTATATACCACTTTCCATTTAAACTTTATATAAGAGTTATCATGATTAATCATTCAGCTTGTTTCTCTGTTTTAGGACAAGATAAAATATTAAGTTAATTAAATTTAAGTATGGCCAAATAATTAACACCAAAAATTTGTTATCACGCCTTAACGGAAATAATAAATAATATTGCAATAGGTCAATCCGACCGTTTGATACAGTACATGATTTAAGAGGAGAATGTTTAAAAAAGGAATCCAGGCCAACTTCCCGCCTTTGCATACAGTGTGTTGATTTTGACGAAGCCATTCGACCTGTTTTTATCTCCTCATAACTTTATCACCCTTTAACGTATTTTTTTTTAAGAGAAGTAAAATTCAGACAATTGAAGCACAGCCGCGAATAACGTTGTAAAAGACAATTTTAAAAAACCAGTTTTTTCACAGATTACCATTAACATAACTCTCTTGCGTTGTTCAAATAAAAAACCATTCAAAATTATGCATCTTATCGCCGTCAAAAACCAATTACAAATCGGTCAGTCAGTGCAATACTTTGTAAGTAACTAATGAAATCATGCAAACGAAATTGTCGAAAATAGTTGATAAATGTAGCAGAGATACAAAAAGAAAAGCTAATGCTAGTTATCATTATTTTCAATAAGCTAAAAAACGTTTAACGAAAAAAGCAATCTTACTTCAAAATACGTTTATTGGCTATCCTGAAAAATTATTATTTTGTCACTTAAAACGTTATTCGCGGCTAACCTTCAATTAATGCCTACTACTGCATTTATTGGCCTATTTCCCACCTGCGAAAGAAAATGTTCGACTTAAAATTTATATTGAAAACAACAATAATCGAACATTTTCTTTCGCAGGCCATAAGTGTTACTTTCTTTAGGAAGGCGCTAAGGCTAAAGAAGACAAGTGTTAAAGGAAGAGAGAGAGGAATACTTCATTATTTTACAACTCTGATTTTTGCACGTTTTCTTTAATAATGCAGTATTGCAACGCCTCTGGTGTCAATGGGGCATATTAAATTGTTGAAAGTGTGCTTAGCAGCCATTTTGTTGCTTATTTTACTTCGACGATATTTCTGCTACTTAATACCGACAAAAGAGGCCGCTCTGATATCACATAAGGATTAGTATCTGCTGAAGTCGGTATAGTTCAGTGAACAGTGACTATGCCTTCATCACTTGAACTTTCCTACAACAACTGATACAAAGGGACACTAATGCACATTAGAAAAATGCTTGGTGTTGTTATTTAATTGGTCTACTCAAGTGCTACTGTCATATAAATCTAAAAAATTTATATTTTTATATTGCACCGGTAAATTAACGGGTAGGTCAGAATTATATTCAAAATGTTTAATTTTTCTTAAATTTTGCCGCCCCGCCCTAGGTCCGGGCCTCACGGGCCTATACGTAACTCGAGCACTAACCACTCGTACCGAAAGGGTTAAAACACTTGACTTAAACACGTTTAAGACCATAAGTGTGAGCATGGTATAAGACTTAGTAACAAATAGAGGAGAGTTCCATTATTATCCATATGCATATGTGAGCGCATAGAGAAAGTCACCTAAGGGTAAAAAAATCAATTTTCACTTTTTTTTTTTTTTTTTTTTGATGTGGACAACATCTGAGCATCGAATGAGACCGATCCCATGCCCCAAAAGTGTCCCCTCCCAGAGATATGCGCGTTTTATGAAATCGAAGTCGACGATTCTAAGGTTATGTGAAAAAATTTTCGTACTAACAGAGTGATATTCACGATTTAAAAGAATTATAAATGAGTATTTATTATAATTCACAATTAATAATTTCAGAAAATAAACCTGGATTCGAAAAAAAACGCGAGCAAAATTGATATCAAACTCATGGAAATAGCGCGCTAGGTAGAAAACAAAAAAAAAAAAAAACAACTACACAAAACAAGTGGTAGGGACGATCTACGCGCGTTTTCAAGGTTGACCAGCACGTTCCTGTCGTCATGAAATGTGTCGCTTTCAAATGAGACCAATACCAACACGCTCAGTGATGGTACACCAAAGATACACGTATTTAAATCCTTAACATGGCTCTCCTGAACAAAACCGGTTTGTACCCTTAGGTCCAGCGTGACCATATTAGCTTATTTTGAGCTAAATTTAGCTTATTTGTTTCAGATTTAGCCTTAAAATTTTCATTTAGCTCTTAGCTTATTTTTTAGCTTTTTTTAAAAACTCATTTAGCTTTTTTAGCCTTTTTTTTAGTCTAAATTGCGTGTTATCTAAAAATATATTAAAAACATAAACAACTCATAAAAATTATAATTTTTTAGCATTGTAAAATAGTTTACAAAAAATACAAAATGTAAATTATACGACAATTTTATAACATAAATGGAAAGAAGAAAAATAGTAGATAATGGCAGAATGGTTAGAATTCCAATGGAAAAAGTTAAATTCATATTAGTGGCCAAAACACTTTTTGAGTTTTTTGGGTATAAAATTATTTGACTTGAGTTGAACGTTCCAGCGGCATCAATTAACTTCAAACAAAAACCTGAAATAGCCTTAAGCCTGGATAACACTATGTACCGATTTTCGTCGGGCCACCTCAATAAAGTCATAAGTAATAAGCCAAAATGGCATTATTACTCAATTAATTCTGGAATAAGTCTATATGGGCTTATTACCAATGCAGTGTGGCGCAATTGTGTCCTTGTATTTCAAGTAGTCGATAAATTAGAGCAAAATCTTTACTTATGACTTTATTTCACTGATCTGACGAAACTCGGTACATTGTGCAGATAGTGTGATCCATGCTTTACCTGCAATAGCATTAATTCACTTAAAAACCTTTCGTATTTTAGTATAAATGTTTTTACATTTTTAAAAACTTTTTAAGATTATTTGGGGGAAGTTTTTGTTTTGTTCTTCATTGAATCTAAAATATAATAATTAATAAATAATTTCATTAAGCAAATATTCTATATGTATAATAAAAAAATATGTTTGTGTAATATTTAACGTTAGTTTAGCAATAAGAAACTATTGAAAAGTGATCAAAGAAGTGGAAAAAAGTTTAGCTTTATTTTCTAGCCTAAAATGTAACTTTTTAGCTTATTTTAGCTTTTTTTCAAACGTGATTTAGCTTAATATTATTTTAAAATCTGGTCACACTGCTTAGGTCTCTTTCTATTTTGCGCGTCACATATGCATATGATAACAATGGTATTCACCATTTCATCGTGATCCTTTAATCTTCTATACGATAAATAAAAGTCTGTAAATACGAAGCAGAGAATAAATTATTATTCTAACTTCGACATACATTTTAAGAATAAAATTATATACTTACTCGTACTATTAAAAAATAATTTATTTTTATTTGAATTTTTTGTAACAAATACCAAATAAATAATTAAGTTGTATGTAAGTACTAAACATATTCTTTGCCCCCAGCCGAAAAACTACAGGAAGTGAATAGAAACAGAAATAAAACGAGAAAAAGAAGTTAACAAGCATTAAAATATAAAACCACAATGACTTTATATATACATACATATATAATTCTTCTACATGGGAATATAAATCATAAATTAACAACATGAAGTAATAAAATAAAAATCTGTCTTGGTAATTTTAGGATTTCTGCTTGTATAATTTCTATAATTTATCCAAAATTTATTACATCATTTTTTATACGTAACTACAAAGATTTTGATTAAACTTTTTTTAAAAGAAAAATAATTATATTTTGTTATTAATACAATGGCAGAAGCGAGTTCCGTAAAGTTGAAAAATTTATAAGGGAATTATAGAATTAATAAAAAATATAAATAAATAAATATTACTAATTTTTAAAAAACAATGAAGTGATTATAAGAAATTCAAATTTAATTAACAAATAATAAGCTTTTGCCTACAGCATGTATCCCAAAATAAAGGTTTACGTATGTAATGGAAGCCGAATGATTTCAATATGATTTAATTTGAACAAAACTCAATTTACCAAAAAGAGCTAAAACGCAAACAATCTGATATATTATGAGCTAGTTTTTTGACATAAAGATAAACTCTACTTGTCAGTTAACTGTAGTTTAAACTTAAAATTTTGTTTTTCAAATAAAGATTATCTAGTTAATAATCTAGGTTTAGTCGAGCAACATTGCTGAGTTAAACTTTAGTTAGAACTATCAAATTATAAATATATGCATAATATCTATTTCATATATTATATGAATAACAGCTCTAGCGGTTAAACCCCGTTTAAATTTGTTTCTTGGTTAACTCAAACGTATCTTAAGCTAAGTTTAACTAATTAGTAAGAAACTAGCCCTAAGAAAATTAAATGATTTCAATAAGATACTTTTTGGAAAGGAGTGGCGAGTTTCATATGATTTTCCAATATCAATTTATTGGCTTTCAAATATATAATAAGAAATTTGACAAAAGATATTGGGATAGGTAAGAATAATAAACACATCATTTGAAATGGATTTGTTTTTAAAAATCGATTTCAACCATTTAAGGAATAGTTTTGAGAAGAAATTTAACACAAATTAAATCCCTGCTTCCACAACCTAGTCACACAGGCTTGTAGTAAAAAATTTATTTGTGTTTAATTTATATTTATACACAAAGCACGTGTCTACTTCCCACTTGACTTGAAATTCGATACAAACAAATGCTCACTAAAGTAAAAAACTTCCGAAATAAAATTGCATATATGTGCAATAACTGAACAGAGTGGATGTGTGCTAATCTATTAGAAGATAGAATGGAGGTACCATGTTCAAACCCTGCAGCGCAAGTTAAGGTATAAAAAATTCAGTACGTTGGGCCTTGAGCATTTTTTAATATGGCGTTTTTTGCGTTTTTCAAGTGAAATAATTTTTTTTTGTTTTTTCGCTTTTTTCTCGTTTAAGCGATTTTTTCAGTTTTTTGGTATTTTTTACGTTTTGACGATTTTGTTTTCATTTTGCCGATGTTTTTTTTTAATTTTGGCGATTTTTTTTATTTTGGCGATTTTTTTAATTTCGGCAATTTTTTTAATTTTGGCGATTTTTTTCATTTTGGCGATTTTTCCGGTTTTTAGCGATTTATTTTCGTTTAAGATTTTTATTTTTTTTAGTTTTATGCTTTTTTTCGTTTTGGCGATTTTTTTTTGTTTTTGGCGATTTTTTTCGGTTTGGCGATTTTATAATCTTGGGATTTTTTTGTTTTACCATTGAAAATTTCAAGAGTTTTTCTCTTACGGTTTCCAAGATACAGCAAGTTGTTAAAATTGCATAGTCAAAATTGCATTAATTGATGGTAAGTAAACCCTTTAATTAAAATTTTTTTAAATTTTAGTGTTAATTGTTGTAGTCTGTACAAAAATACACTAACCTTACAAATTTCAAGTGTATATACGTACAATTGTATATATATTACATGGGATTTTAACATTTTTCGTTGTTCGTTTTGGAACACCCTTTAATTTCCAACTCTCATGTATTTGCTGTTGTAGCAGCCAAAGGTCTACATACTGAGTCCGAATTTCAGGTCCGTAGCTCTTACGGTTCTCGAGAAAATACCCTGTGACAGACAGACGGACAGCGCACACTGTCGCGAAGGCGGCCAAAAATGAGAAAAATTTGTTTTGAATTAAAACGAACAAATTACTCTGTTGCATGTGCAATATTCTAATTAAGTAAAATAAAAAGGAATTTTTTAAAAAAGTTATACTTTTTAAATAGTTTTGATGATTCAAAGTCAACAGTTTTTGGCCAGTATGTAACTATATGAAAATATGGTACAGACACATGCAAACTTTAACAGGTTAATTAAAAATTATTTTAGATATTGCACTACAACTGCCAATAAAACATAAAGGGGATATTGTTATAATATGGCTACAATAAATTTTTTCTATATTCTGTAACTCATATGCGATGTGCCGTTGCTTTTAATGTAAATTTAAAGAAAGCCATCTGTGAGTGAAAAAGTACGAGTTAAGTGGGCTATAGAAATAAAATATAAAAAATATATTTTTCATACTTTCACATTATATTTCTACAAGTAAATACATTTAAAATTTTTTGTACTCTTGTCCACCTTTGTCTCCCTTACAATTTAATTTTCCAATATTTTTTAAGTTAGAATTTGCATATTTTCAGTATATTATTTAGTTCCGGGACATTTGGGAAGGATACTAGTCCTTGAAATTTAAATGACCAAATTGTAGATGTGATTTATATGATATATTGTGTCTAGTTAAACATTTAACTCACTATAAGTGAAGACAATTTGTTTTGATGCTTTTTACTTTTTTGAAAAAGGACATTTTTTGAGGTATGTGCATCCTTTCTCTGAATTGAACGAAATTCTTACGAAGCACTACATGTGTTAAAATTAGTGTCTTTAAACAATTTTATTAAGTTACAATTATTTTTCTCACTGTTATGATAATTTTTTATTTTGAGGATATATGGGAAGGACACGAGTCCTTGGAAATTAAATGGCCAAATTTTATTTGTGATTATGTTTTACCAATTAAAACATATGTGCCAAATTTCATTTCTTTTCGATAAGTCCTTCTATTTTTGGCCGCTCGTTCTATGAACTCACGACACTGTGCAGCGTAGCGAAAACAATAGGGTTTCTTTTCACCTTTGGTGTACGAAACCCTAAAAAAGGAAATAAAATAAGTAAGTTAAAATAAATAAATTAAAAAATAAAATTACTTTTTTAGTCTTTCTGCTGCCTTTTGCGATATCGAAATCAGTTCGATATTCTCTTACTTTTGATATTGGTAGCGAGAGACCTCGAGATTAAATATTTTTTAGGAGAAAAATGAGCGACAGTTAAACTTTTTTCTATTAATTTTTGAGTGTCACTCTCGCTAGTTTTACAACGTAAATGTTCGATATCAATAACAAAAGATTTGGTCACCTGGGAAGTCAACTGGTTTCTGGAAAGGATATATTATAAAAATCGATAATAATAAAATATGAACACAGATTGTTTCTACTTAGAGCCGATTTGTTTTCAAAAATCGTGTTTTTTTTTTTTTTGGAAAATTATTGGAAAATTGGTAAAAGCAAAAAGAACCGAATGGAAAGATTTAATTTTTTAATTGTATCTTGTAGTAAACATCAGCTTTGTTACAGGCAAATTTGACTTGCAAAGTGTTGAGCTTATAGGAAAGAAGGGGAAAAAACTCCAATTCATTTTTTTCTCTCTGTAAAACTTAAGACTTTGCAAAGTATGCTTTGCATTTATAAGAGACGATGTTTACTAAAATACCAAGAATGATTATGGATAAATTTTCCCAGGAGTACTGTTATTTAAATTGTCATATTTCTATTATTATACCCTTTACCAACAAAAATGGTAAAAGGGTATATATAGGTTTGTCATTCCGTTTGTAATTTCTATAATATCAATAAGCGACACATAAAATATATATATTCTGGATCCTTATGCATAGGGAAGACGAATAAGCGATGTCCGTCTGTCCGTCTGTCCGTCTGTCCGTCTGTCTGTACGTGAAATCGGTTTTCCGAAGCTCCCAGAAAAGCTAGAGACTTCGTTCTTGGACTGGTGTGTCAGAAATTTTCCAAAATAGATTGGTATTGAAATTCAGCAAAATCGGACAGACGATTGCAGAGCTGGAAAACGTAAACTTCATTTTGCCATATAAAAGTAACTACCGAAAACAAATTTTTATTTTTTTTAATAAATAAACTTATTTTACACATCAGTACGATTAGAACTGGTATTTTAAATTAAAAAAATATAAAAAAATTAAAAAAACGTTTCCAGGGTTGGAAAACTGTAACTTTTTGTGTGATGTAAAATTAACTATGTCTAAAACTATATTAGTATTTTCTCGAGAACCGTACGAGCTACAGACCTGAAATTTGGACACAGTGTGTAGACCTTTGGCCGCTACAACAACAAATACATGAGAATTGGAAATTAAAGGGTGTTCCAAAACGAGCAACGAAAAATGTTAAAATCCCATGTAATATACATACAATTATATGTATATACACTTTTTATACAGACTACAAAAATTAACACTAAAATTTCCAAAAATTTAAATTAAAGGGTGTTCCATCAGTTAATGCACTTTTGACTATGCAATTTTGACAACTCCTGTATCTTGGAAACCATAAGAGCAAAACTCTTGAAATTTTCAAAAACGGTAAAACTAAAAAATCAAAAAATTACAAAATCGCCAAACTGAAAAAAATCGCCAAAAACAAAAAAAAATCGCCAAAACGAAAAAAAGCACCAAATTAAAAAAAATTTCTAAGACTAAAATAAATCGCATAAAACGGAAAAATTGCTAAAATGAAAAAAAAATCGCCAAAATGAAAAAAAAAATCGCCAAAATGAAAAAAAATCGCCAAAATGAAAAAAAATCGCCAAAATGAAAAAAAATCGCCAAAATAAAAAAATAATGCCAAAACGAAAAAAGAAACCTAAAAAACAGAAAAAATCGCCAAAATGAAAAAAAAATCGCCAAAATGAAAAAAATCGCCAAAATGAAAAAAATCGCCAAAACGAAAAAAACCCCAAAAAACAGAAAAAAATCGCCAAAATGAAAAAAAAACCAAAAAAAAATCGCCAAACTGAAAAAAAATCTCCAAACTGAAAAAAAATCTCCAAAATGAAGAAAAGCCCAAAAACAGAAAAAAATCGCCAAAAAGAAAAAAACCTCCAAAAACAGAAAAAAATCGCCGAAACGAGAAAAAAGCGACAACACTGAAAAAATCGTTTAAACTGAAAAAATCTTCGAAAAAGCAAAATAGCCTGCCTTTCGTGTGCGATTCAAAGTCGCACTTTACTGAATTTTTTAATATTAAAGGAATTAAATGAAACTAAGTTTTTCCTTATTTCGTTTTTGCTTTGTTCACTTAACATATTTTATGTATTTTTTAAAGAACTAGATTGGTATCAATAATCAGAAAAATCCAAAATTATGACTCCAGGGTTGGAAAACTCACACTTTTTGTGTTATGTAAAATTAAATAGGTCTAAAAATTTTTTTCGTTTTCTTTATAAATTGAATATATTTTATGCTTCTGAAAGAAAAGTTTAGCGTATGAAATTTGAAAAATTAAAATTAAAGCTCCCAAGATGAAAACAAATATGTATGTATGTGTCTGTATACTATATATATGTATGTACGTACGTTGGTAAAGGGTATATAAGATTCGGCACAGCCGAATATAGCACTCTTACTTGTTTTTTATTTAGTAAAACACATACAAATATACTTATGGGCATTTCCACAGGAATGTCAACATTTTGTAGCGTGCGACATCAAGCAAATATGCTTGTTTTTTTTTCAAAGAAAACGAAACTTTTTTTACTTCTTTATATATATGTATGTATGTGTAGCCCGTCAGCAGCCCTACGAGTCACGTTGTTCAGAAATACAAGGTTAATTGCTTGCTGTTGCACGCGACAAAAAAGTATAATTTTTCGGAGAAATGCCCATATGTATGTGAACTGCAAAAACTTATAAGATATGTATGTACATATATTCGATTAACTTTACAAAATTTAATTCCAGATTGATGTGACCAATATGTATGAACTAATTGTATTTACAAATTATATTACTTCCATCTGCCAAGAGCTGATAATTGAAAAGTATATCACAATAACAAAAAAACCTACAAAAACAAACACAAAAACACCCAGACCTAAATCAACAACTAAAATTATGGATGCATCTTTTTGTGACCATTGCCACAAAAACATTCAATAATTTAAGCACACACAAAAAATAAACCTGCAAATGAATATCACATTGAGTTTGTGGCAAAAACGATCAAAAAAACGTCAACAATAAGGGAAAATGAAAAAAATTCAGTCACTAATAAAAAGGAGTCTTTATCAGCAATTCTACTGGTTTAACTGGGTTATTTATAACAAATCTTGGAAATTGTTATTGTCGCTTTTGCTGCTTTTTTTTTGTTTGTGGCACTAAAAATAACTTAACTAAATCTCCACTTTTTTCCATCATACAATGCCTTTCAGAATTCGCTTCATTTCGTTACAAAGCATCACTTTGTCATTCATAAAGGATACTACGCATTTAGCACACACAGTATGAGGACAACAAATAATAATAACAAAACAAACAAAAACCAGAGCATTTTTTATTATTGTTATACTGGGGCACATAAAATGCTGAATATGTTGCTTATGCACACTGGTTGAATTACTGACTGATAAACAGACGGACGGACAACGAGGCGAAATGAATTACACATCACCATAAATGACAGTCAATAGATCAAAACTTTGGTTGGTTGAAGAAAATCACAGAAACAAAACAATTCTTCACAAAACTATTTTTATAAACTGATCATGATTAAGATATATACATATATACTTGATATGTATGTAAGCAAACACATACATATGTACATATATACATTTATTTTAAAAAAATTTCAGATAGTGTTTTTAGACAGAACTAGAGGAATATACGTACGTATGAATATATTCAAAATTTAATCAAAAATACTAAAAAA
Organism: Tachina lurida; assembly: GCA_944452675.1. Classification (NCBI taxonomy): domain Eukaryota; kingdom Metazoa; phylum Arthropoda; class Insecta; order Diptera; family Tachinidae; genus Tachina; species Tachina lurida. The sequence goes on from OX101753.1 coordinate 122,297,942, forward strand.
AACTTAAGACTTTCAGTAAATGTTGGGCCTCCTTTATTACAGGGTTATCCATTTAGTCATAGTTTTCACTATGCAAGACTTATTGCTAAGCTAATTAGTTTGTTAGGAGGGAGAGAGACGAGGGGAAAATAATCTTTTCTGTTCCTCTCGTCTCTCTCTCCATCAAACTAATCAGCTTAGCAATAAGACTTGCATAGTGTAAACTAGGACTTAGTGGTTTCAAATAGCCGCCGGTCTGGCAAACCTGAGCGCTGTTAAATATCTGTCATCTGAAGTGTCAATTATCTAGTGCTAGGTTTGACATTTGCGAATATGCATCTTTAACAATAGCAGAACTCGTAAAAATATTTAAACCTTATGCTGAATATACATCTGGCATTTCTTTTGTTGTCATTCTGCGTTATCATTTCCCAAATGTCTGCAACGCCTTTCACATTATGGTTTTTATATGGAAATCAATGCCACACAACAAAAAATATTGGAAATGACAAACGTTGCCACTAGTACACACTATTGCGATGTCACAAAATGCCGTAGTGTTTGCAACTAAAGTGGTTGGTTCAAAAGTGGTCAATAATTATAACATACTGTGGTCAAAATCGATCATAATCGATGAAAGGAGTTGCCAAGATTATAAAGCAATTTTAAGAAACCGTATAATAACCGGCGTTTTTTTTTTCATACAATTAAAGGAAATGAGGTGGACGCTATGTGGTTTCAACAAAGCAGTGCCACACGCCATACAAAACAACAGACTCAGGCTTTATTCCATGGGAAGTAGGGTGCCTCTCAAAAAAAAGTTGGCCTCACACTGCCGAATATAAAGTACTGTTGCAAGGCAGTTTCGAAAAAAATATTAAATTTATGCCGAACGTAGGGGTCGCGAAAATGCAATGATGATTATATCTTCGGCATTTGCAGTCGGATCTTAAAGTCTGATATAATGATGTTTTTGTTTCAAGGATACCTATATTTTTCTTTAATAGTCATTGACCTCAAATATCCCATTCTGGTATTTACGCACCACATCTCAGTTTCTACCACCCAGAAAAGTAAAGCTCGCAAAAAAAACATTAAACTTTTGCTAAGTAAGTATTTCGATAATTAAATAAGGCGATTTGACTTCGTTGGATTTTTCTTTGTCGGGCTGGGTCAAGGACCATATCTAGGTGTATAATGCTCTAACCTTGGACCATTTTAAAACTAATATTCCTCAAGTCATCATCGAGATTCCGCTCAGAATGTGCGAAAACTACAGTAGAAAATGTGTAAAATATTAACCAATCTATCTAATCAATTGAAAGGATCGCGTTTGTTTTGAATGTCCATAAATCGACGTTCCCCGACATTTTGTTTTTAAAAGAAGTAACTCTCTGACAATGAATGCCTACTACTATTACTAGGTGTTACCTTCTTTAAGACAGAGATAGTGTTAGGGAAGACAGGTGGCGAAAGAAGAGATAGAGGAAAGCTTCATTCGGTTACAACTCTGCTTTTCTGCACGTCTTTTTAATAATACAAAGTTGCAGCGCCTCTGGTGTCAATGAGGCGTATTAAATTTTCAAAACTGTGTTTAGTAGCAATTTTATTGGTTACTTTACTTCGCCGCTGATTCTGCTACACAATACCGACGAAGGAGGGCGCTCTGATGTTGCATTAGGATTGATATCCACTGAAGCAGTAGTAGTTAAATGACCAGTATCTATACCTTCATTACTTGAACTTTCCTACAACTGATACAAAGGTATACTAGTGCACATCAGAAAAATGCGTGGTGTTGTCATTTAATGACTGTCAGAACCGGACTCGAACCTAGCACCTTCAAATAAAGATAAAATAATGCCCCAAGATGCCAGCCAGAGGATTTACTTCCCTGGAAAATAAAAATATATCTAGAAGAGGGAAGATAAATCAATTTGTGTATATATCCACACAGTACTGATTTAACTCATATGGACTTTCACCTGCCGAGGTGTTATCAGAAATTTTAGAAATTAAATTGAAATAAAAATTTAATGTCAGAAGCTTGTTATCAAATATGGCATCAGAATCTCTTATGAAATTACGCTTTTCTTTTAGTCCAACTGCACCACTAGATATGTGTCCAAAAGCCAAAATTGCAGTAAGAATTATTTCCAAACGACAAGCATCATAGAACTTGGTGTAGAGACCTCTCTTGTCAAAATAGACATTTGCTAGAAATTGGCAATAAGGTAAGAGGAAAACTCTTTAATTTTTCAAAAACACTAAAACGAAAAAGTCCCAAAATTAAAAAATCCCTAAAAAAACAAAAAAAAAAATCGCCAATTAAGCGCCAAACTAGAAAAAAATCTCTAAAACTAAAATAAATCGATAAAAACCGAAAAAATCGCCAAAATGCAAAAAAAAATAAAAAACCGAAAAAAGTTGCCAAAACCAAAAACTAAAAAAATGCTTAAATTAAAATAAATCGCCAAAACTGAAAAAAAAACAAAAACGCAAAAAAAAACGCCAAAAAACTAAAAAAACGCCAAGACCGAAAAAAACGTCAAGAACCGAAAAATCCCAGAAACGAAAAAAATGCCAAAACTATATATGTGACGCGCAAAATAGAAAGTTACCTAAGGGTAAAAACCGGTTTTGTTCAGGAGAGCCATTTTAAAGATTTAAATACGTGTATCTTTGGTGTACCATCACTGAGCGTTGTGGTATTGGTCTCATTTGAAAGCGACACATCTTATGACGTCAGGAATGAGTTGGTCAACCTTGAAAACGCTGGTTTTTACTGTTTTCTACCTAGCGCGCTGTTTCCATGAGTTTGATATCAATTTTGCTCGCGTTTTTTCGAATCCAAGTTTATTTTCTGAAATTATTAATTGTGAATTATAATAAATACTCATTTGTAATTCTTTTAAATCGTGAATGTCACTCTGTTAGTACGAAAATTTGTTCACATAACCTTAGAATCGTCGACTTCAATTTCATAAAACGCGCATATCTCTGGGAGGGAACACTTTTGGGGCATGGGATCGGTCTCATTCGATGATCAGATGTTTTCCACATCAAAAAAAAAAGTGAAAATTTATTTTTTTTACCCTTAGGTCCCTTTCTCTATGCGCTGTCACAAATGTGACCTGGTCTATGAAAAGGTGGCTTATGACTCAAAATCAGCTGTTAAAGATAAATCAGCTGTTAAAGATAAACAATGCATTTCGTCAGTTTCTCGGTAGTTGTGGTTTTTTGAGTCATAAGCCACCTTTTCATAGACCGCGTCACATATTATATAGGCTAAGGTTCGTACAGTACTACATACCTCGTGTCCGTACGGAAGCCTTCGTGTGCGAGTCAAATTCGCACTTTACTGAATTTCTTTATTTTCTATTTCTTATATTCTTATAAAATCATGCGAAAAGTTTCACATCTGAACTGAAGGTATTTTTGGTATTTTTATTTACCCGTTCTTTTTTAATTCTTCAATAGAATGTGGCGTAGGCGTAAATAAACCGGCCACTTAAAAATATTATTCTAGTATAAGTTCAATTATTATTTTTTATTATTATTATTTCGTATATTTATTGCTTATCTTTCACTGAGAGCTTTGTTATTTTTAATAGAAATCATTCCCACAATTACTCAGCACTTCGGTTGTAACATAAGTTTTTTTTTAGACAAATTGTAGTAACATTTTTCTTGACAACATCCGCTTGAATGTTTGTAGCATCATTCATTCTATTTTAACACTAATACTATCATTCATTTTGTGAATTACAAAAATAAGTGAAATAAAGTGTCTATCTTTCTGTCTATTAAATATTTTTTTTTATGAAATAATAGTCATCACCTTCCCATTGATATCAGAAAATAAGCAGTTAGAAACGTTATTCGCTAAAAATAAATTAATGATTTTATTTGAAATTTGTAAAGATTTCGTCATTCTATTATTTTGTTTTTGTAAAATAATATTTTGTATTTACAATAGAATGAATGATATTAAATTACAAAGCAGTGAATTAAAATCGTTAGAGTGTTTATTTTTATTCGAAATAAATAAAAATACAAATTAAAACTATATGATTTCTTTTAACTTAAAAATTCCATATTTAATGGCAGGAAAAAGAAAAGGGTGCTTTTTTTAGTAGTATCACAACTTTGAGTTGGCATCACTGCGTTATTTCAGCACCCATTTAACAGCTGATAGTTGCTTTTTGTTTAGTTTGCTTTGAAATTTCAACGCGTGCAAATTGTTGAAATTTTTAATCAAAATAATTGTTCTATTCTTAAAATTCATCGTACACTTCTTTTATTTTCCCCATTTTCCGATGAAGCCCATTTCTGGTTTAATGGGTATGTAAATAAGCAGAATTGTCGTGTTTGGAGTAAGCAGAATCCACAAGCTTTTATAGAAACAGCATAACATCCACAGAAAATTACTGTGATGTGTGCTTTATGGGCTGGCGGAGTCTTTGGCCCATATGTCTTCAAGAACGATGATTGTCAGAATGTTACTGTCAATGCTGTTCACCATAGGCACGTGGTATTACTCTTGCTGATATGTGGTTCCAACAGGATGGAGTCACATGCCACACAAAAAAAACTTTTGATGAAAAAATGGCCCAATTAATTGCCCACCAAGACAGTGTGATTTAAACCTATTAGATTATTTTCTTTGGGGTTATGTTAAGTCACTTGTCTGCGTCGATAAACTACAAAAAATTTAACACTTGGAAATCAACATTCAAAGAGTTATCGGTGAAATACGGCCGCAAATGCTGCGAAAAGTTGTTGAAAATAAAGCCCGTTGCATTGATATTAAAAATATATTTACTTGTTTTATTATTATTTAAACTTGTGCCACTCTATAAAAAAACACCCTTTACATAGAAGGAAAAAATGTTGCACTATCAAGCGATGCTATAATCTGTGACAAATCGAAGATAAAACGATTTCAGTACCTGGATTCTGTAACTTTTTGCGAACCGAAAATCGTAATATTTATCGACATATTTATTCGCTTGCGATGATGAGAATGTGATTCCGTAATTAATCTTTAGGATAGTCTCCAGCTTTATCTGACTCGCCATTTAATTCAATATTATGTGGTATCTCTGTATAGAAAATGTGAAAACAAGGGAAATGCACAAAGAATAATAAAGATAAACTCAATGAATTTGATCTTGTGATTTTATTTTTTTTTTTCTCCAAACGACAGCGAATATCAATTCAAATATGTTACTGAATACCAAAATCGATAAAATTTCGTTAAATTTATTATAGCTATACGATTATCGTAATAAAAGCTACTGAATCTAGGTAGAGATGAATAACGTTGGACTAAAAAATATCATATCTTCTCCAAAACTATCCAACCAATTTCGATTGAATTTAAAACATAGATAAATAAACGCCTAAAAATCGCTCAAGCTTTGTATATTAAGGCCACACAGAGTTTAAAGCTTTCTCAATTTTTGGGTAATTTTTTAAATTTTTTGACTCAGACAAAGTAGCGGACTTAGGCCTTCTGCTGCCCTTACATACATATAGGGCCTGTCCCACGATGTCTACCGAAAACGTTCGATCGATAACTTCTGCTGACAACAAAATTAAAATAAGACAATTACAGCTTGTGCAATGATATCGAAACGAGGAGTTGTTTCGCGTTCATCAATATAATAATGAGAATTCCTGTCTGACAACGCACAGTGGGATTTTTGTGCAATAAGTAATTTTTTCGACAAATAAAATTTAAAAATGTTATGATGCAGTTTTGTAGAAAATTTTATTCAGTATGAAGAATCTATAAATTGTATCCCAAAAAACGTTTATTTGTCTTTGAAATAATGAAGTAAGGTCAGATGTAAATTTTGGTCCAAAATATTGAAAACTGTTTACGCACTTCTATAGTGTTTGTACGTAATATAATTTTATTACTCTAAATCAAATAAGGATTTTTTCAAATATAGCCTTCTTATTTTAAAAAAAAAAATTATGAAGTTCGCTCATATGGTTTAAAAGATATGAAAGAATAAAATTTGTTCTATAATGTGCCGTGATTGCAAACTGCCTTGGCAGAAAAAAAAGTTGCTCGGTCGTGCTAGGTGCTCCCGCTATAATAAAATGAAAGGTAAGACTCCATACTATCAATTAAACAAAGAAAAAGTTTAAATAATTAATAATAATAATTTTTAAAAAATCACAAAATTTGTCTCCAAATTCATGAAATTTTGCATTGAAATTTATTTATAAAATAATTAGTTTTGGTAAAGAAACAAAAAGATGTGGGAAAAAATATAATATGGGTTATATGGGCGGTGAGTGGTGGGCGTTAATTGAGGTAATAAAGGCTCTGTGCCAAATATCAAAAACTTTGGACAAAAAACAAATTTTAGGTTCTATGGGCGGTTTGTAGTGGGCGTGGCCAATTTAATGAAACTTTATTTTATTTTTAATTGAGGTAATAAAAGGATCTGTGCCAAATTTCAACATTCTACGAGGACTCCTTATATTTTTTGCCAAACATTGTATGAACAAATCCCACTGTGCAACGTTTTGATTCATTTACACGTGAGAAACATAAACTGACAAACGTAACTGCATGCGAACGTGCATTATCGACATCGTTGAATGAAAATTAAGACGATATCATGTGACTGGCTTTCAATCACTTAGATTTTCTTGCGATATCGTGTAGCAGGCAGTTACTTTTTGTTTTCAATATAAGTTTTTTGTCGACATTGTGGCCGATAATTTTTAAATACATATATACATTCTTAAATGATAGCGTATTAATTTCGTCATTTTATGTATACTTAATTGATATGTGTTCGAAAAGTTTAAATTACACTTGTGATTTTTGCCATAAATGTTTATATAGTAAAACCCCTTCGAGGCGATTTGGAAGAAGAATTGAACTTTGCAAAAATTACACAACGATACGGAATCCTGTGTTCGAATGCCACTTATAAAATAACGATTTTATAAGACCCTTAATAATTTTAATAAATTATTTTGCACGTTATGAACAACTACGATATATACGAAATATATGTATTTATATAAGGAGTTGTTTATAAATATTATTAAGGTTTTTTTACACTTATAAAAATAACTCTTTACACAACACCTTCTCTTTAGAGAAGAACTAGTCATTTATCTAAAAAATTAATTGACACCATAGTGCCTTAAATACTCGTAGATAATGTTAATAGAGTTTATCTCAAAACTAAATAAAGTTGACACAAAACTAAACGTATTATTTGAGTTTAAGCTTTACAAATGAAACGTTTTAAAATGTGGTAAATTATTTATTCAATTAGTAGGGAATATACGTTTAGAGTCTAAACTTTAGAGTAAGCCTGTTAAACCTATACAGCTTTTCGAAAGCACTTAACAGGATAACACGCTAATAAATATCAGAAGAGTTTACTATGTTGATGATTTGTCTTAAACTCGGTTCAAACTCAAGATCTTAAGCAACAACAACAGTGTGATAAAATGTTAAATGTCAAAAAAGCGTAACCAGCAAATACTAATGAGAAATCTGTTGATTCAGACGCTTGTTTATTAAGTTCAATAGTTTCCAATAATATTGTATTCCTTAACTTTGCCTATTTGTTAAATACGAAACTAATTAACTTAATAAACATGTGTCTGAAGCAAAAGATTTCTCATCAGTATTTGCTGGTTACGCTTTTTTGGGCAAATGTTTGTCAAGTGTCGTACCCTTAGTCGCTTTAAACTTTTTAAATTTTACAAAAAATCTGCAAAAATTGGCTAAAAAAAATCTGAAAAAGAATTAAAAAAAAATAATGCAAAAATAAAAACACCTTCATTTTGAAATGTTTTTCATTTTGTTTTCGAAGTAAGATAAATTATCATCGGTTGGTTTCTGGTTTGCTGCAGAAATAATGTACTTTGATTATACTGTGCAGCAAACCAGAAACCCACCGACGATATGCTGATATTACAAATTGTTAAATAAAAATAGACATTAATAAAAGGATATGCACAAATTTTCGTGTTATTACCAGAGCTCGCAATAATTGGTCTCTTTCGTGCTTGTTGTCAGAAAAAAAACACTCGTATATATCTTCTGGATCCTTATGCATAGGGAAGACGAATAAGCGATGTCCGTCTGTCCGTCTATCCGTCTGTCTGTACATGAAATCGGTTTTCTTGGACTGCCGGGTCAGAAATTTTTCAAGAAAGATTAATATTGAAATTCAGCAAAATCGAGCAGACGATTGCAGAGCTGGAAAGCATAAACTTTATTTTGCCATATAAAAGTAACTACCGAAACAAATTTTTATTTTTTTTCAATAAACTTATTTTATATTTCACTACGAATAAAATTGGTATTCCAAATTTAAAAAATATAAACAAAAATTCAAAGGACGTTTCCAGGGTTGGAAAACTTTAACTTTTTTTGTTATATAATAGTAACTTACTAAAACTAATTTGTACTTCTTTTCTATAAATCAAACATACATATCTAATATTCTTAAAAAAAGAGATTGGTGTATGAGATCAGAAAAATAAAAAAAGGATGATTCCAGGGTTGGCAAACTTAAACTTTTTGTGATATATAAAAGTAACTAGGTCTCATTAATTTGTTTCTTTTTCTTTATAAATTAAATGTATTTTATGCTTCCAAAAGAAAAGTTTGGCGTATAAAACTCCATCTCAGAGATCGGAACTTTGAACTTTTTTGTGGATATTAAAGTAACTAAATAAAACTAATTTTTTACTTATTTGTTTTTTGTTTATTCACTTAACACACTTACGTAGAATAAAATTGTTTGGCATAGAAATTGGAAAAATGAAAGACATAGCTCCAGAGCTGGAAAACTTAAACTTTTTCTGGTATATAAAACTAATTATTTCTTTGGTAATTAATTATATTTTATATTTTAGAACGAATTTATCGCTAAAGAACAGTTCTAAAAAAATTAATTAAAGGACATGTTCCGTTTCATTTCCCTAAAACCTTTCCTTTCTGCTAAACAAATTTCAAAAAAATTCTGTAGATATAAACCGTCTACATAATACCACGATGTATAGCATTTGCAATGGGAACATTAAATTAAGACACTAAGCAGTTTTGCAACATCAATGATTATTAAATACAGGAAAATATAAAACAAATTAGTTTACTTGGTGTGGAGATGCAATACTAAGACTATTTTAGAGTTATTAAATAGCAGCACGGTTTCTGAAAATTTCGAGAGCCAGTAAATAAGCCCAATTTTTTGGTATTGTATTAACGTGACGTCGACGTTGACTGGAATAAGAGTGAATGTAAGCTATTTCTTAACCACAGAGTGTAAAATAAAATATTCAACTATTGCTAATATCGAAAATAAAATAATTGAATCAAATTCTTTAATCGAAAAATACTGAGAGGTCACTTACTAAAAATTGCACTAGAGCAAATAAATTATAAATTTTTTTATAAAAAACATATGTATGTATATGTCTGTATACTACATACATATGTATATGTATGTACGTACTTTGGTGAAGGGTATATAAGATTCGGCACAGCCTAATATAGTAGTCTTACTTGTTTTTATCATAAAAATAGTATATTTTAGTCTTTAAATATAAAAAACCTGATTTTAAATCTTGATGTTTTTAAAAATAAGCAGATTTGTTCAAACTTTTCTTGTTTTTAAAGTTGCCCAGGTTTTTCTTAAAATCCCCTTTTTGGTGCCACCTTTTATTAAAATCCTCTTTTTATGTCACTTTTTGAAATCCTACAACGGTAACGCTGGTTGTAGTAAAACCGTTGTACACATTTCCAAACAAAATGTTCGTCCATACGCACACACACCCATGCACTCCAAACACGTGTGTTTACGATTCTTTTATTATCGTCAACAATAAGCAACAACAAAATTAGTATACTTACAAATTATTTTGCACAATTGTTGCTGCATTCTTCCTAGAATTCAAGAGGAATATATAAACGCTCAACACTTTTTTGCTACAAAACGCATCGCCTTCATTTTTTACACTTCGATAACATTTGCTAACACCTTTAATTTAACATTAATTTTATTAAAAAAATTGCACTTTAACTAACTACACTAAAAAAATAATAAAAGAAACGAATAACGCAGAATAAACCGAACGCAACTGCCAAAGATCAACAACTAAAATTAGGCAAGAAAGCATTGCTTTGTTTGCAACATTGTATATAAACATAAAGTAAAAATGTTCTCGCAACTTCATACAACAAGTGGTTGTTTTCAGTCCAGCGAACGTGTCATCTGCAGTTTGATATAAACATGAATCATGTTGCAATGCTTTGGTGACGTTTGTTGCACTATGGACTTTTTGATAGGAATTAATGTTTCTTTGTTTGTTTGTTTGTTTGTTTAAAAATTTGCTTGGTAGTTAACAATATTACATTATTTTTTCTGGAATCATTTTGAAATAATTTTTTTATGGAATGCGGACCTTTGTTGATAAAAAAAAAAAAACAATTGCTCTTTATTGAATCAGTCCAAGGCTTAAGAATCTATGTTGACATTATTGCAAGTTGTGTGCTTGCGTTGACTGGGTCTTTGATATACATCAAACTAATTCGAAATTTCATCATTCAAAGTTATATTGTGCTACGGGATCCATCTCCCATCCCCCCCCCCCCCCCCACCGCAATTGGACACCTTATTAACAAGAATAATTGTCGCATTTGGGGCTAGAAAAGCCCAAAAATTATTGTTGAAAAGCATGTCCATTCTCAGCGTGTGAATCTTTAGACCTTAATTTTTGGCAATTGATGCTCTATCGAACGATGATTGATGGTTTTTATGACCGGAATTGTAAGACAGACGATTATTTTTTTATGTTTATTAAAATAACAATTAGTGAAAATTGAAATAATTGAAATTAACCTCAATATTGTGTACGATTTTTATGTTAGTACACTCAAAATATTCCATGCTTAAATATACGAAATATTATTTCGTAATTTAATTTTTGTGTAATAAACGAAAATTTTGTACGTTTTACGAAAATATTTTTGGCTTGTGCAGGAAAACAGATTTTGTAATTTTACGAATTTCGTTAAGTTACAAATATTATTTCGTACAATTATTTTCGTATATAGTACCATTTTTTTCGTTTATTTTATTGAATTTAGTATAAAAGAAAACATTTTTATAAAATTTGAAATTTCGTAGAACAAACAAATTTTATTTTGTTATCATTTTGTTTACAATACAAAATTATTCTTAAATTTACACAAGTTTCGGGAATTTTACGAAAAAAAAACTTTGAAATATAAAGGGGCCCATAGACACATACTGCTTGCAGCTACTGCCGATGAACACTTGCTATACGTGTGTGATTGATATTTTACCACAAACTTATCAATCATCATTTAAAATAAAAATTTATTAAATAAACATGCATTTGAGAACAAAAAAAATTATTGCTAAAACTCAAGAAATTAAGAGAAAACGTATTTTCTTTACACATTTTATTTCTAAACTTATTTTTTGTTTGTTTTACTTTCTTTTTTTCAGAAAAAAGTCAAATTTAAAAAAAATACATATCAGAAAAATGAATAAATTAATTTTTTGTTCATTTGAAAAACTGTCACCAGTATGAGTTCATTTCAAAATCAAAATCATTTTGATTTTTCATACTGCATTGTCTGTGTGACGAATACATTAACAAAAATTGAAAATTTACCAACACATTCTTATTGCATGAGCATGAGCAGTATGTGTGTATGGGCCCCTTAAAAATAAAAACTGTTTTGTTTTATTTTTAATATTTTGTTGTCATTGTATACATATGTATATTCTATAAAAAATTATTCAACAAATTGTAATTAAAATAAAATATTTGTTTTCGGCTTATGATAGGAACACAACTGGGAAGAACGATAAATCTCGTCCATGGCACACCAACGAAGAATAAGTAACAGATCTTATAATTGATAATTGGATATTGTTTGTGCAAAGATAGAGATACAATTGTTTTTTCGTGATTCATCGGCGTAAGAAATAGATATAAATCTATCGCAGATTTCGTCTTGCACGACGGATTTCGTTCGACGGTGGTGTTTAATTTTCATATGAACAAATGCGTTTTATTTTCCATGATGAAAGTACGTCCCAGTTGTGTTCCAGTTTGAGTCGTGAGTTTCAGTTCAAAATATGTATCTACATACATATGTATATGTATATGTGTATGTGATGTATGAGGAATACACAGGCTGTAACAATTCCCCTCAAATTATATTTTTCTTTTCATAATTATTCAAACCTTCAATTCCAAGAATTACAGATTATTCTACAAAATTATTTTTCAAATGTAATATTTATTTTTTCGCAGATTTTTATATGCTAAAGATTTTAATTTTACACAAAATTTCGTACATAACATAAAATTGATTTTTATTATTCACGAATTTATTTTGTAATATAAACATTGTGTTTCGTAAATTTACGAAATAAATTTATAAATTTACTAAATTTTGTAATTTGCAGACAAATAATTTTGGATTTTTCTGATTATTGATACCAATCTAGTTCTTTAAAAAATACATAAAATATGTTAAGTGAACAAAGCAAAAACGAAATAAGGAAAAACTTAGTTTCATTTAATTCCTTTAATATTAAAAAATTCAGTAAAGTGCGACTTTGAATCGATTTTTTCTGTTTTTGGGATTTTCTTCATTTTGGAGATTTTTCTCATTTTGACGATTTTTTTTTTCATTTTGGCGATTTTTTTCCTTTTGTTTTTGGTTTTATTTCATTTTGGCGATTTTTTTGTTTTTTTTTGGGTTTTTTTTTCGTTTTAGCGATTTTTTTCATTTTGGCGATTTTTTTTTCATTTTGTTAATTTTTTTCTGCTTTTTAAGTTTTTTTTCGTTTTGGCGATTTTTTCTTTTTGGCGATTTTCTTTCATTTTGGCGATTTTTTTTTTCATTTTAGCAATTTTCCTGTTTTATGCGATTTATTTTAGTCTTAGAAATTTTTTTTTAATATGGTGCTTTTTTCGTTTTGGCGATTTTATTTTTGATTTTGGCGATTTTATAATTTTTAGTTTTTTTAGTTTTACCGATTTTGAAAATTTCAAGAGTTTTGCTCTTACTGTTTCCAAGATACTGCAAGTTTTCAAAATTGCATATCCAAAATTGCATTAACTGATGGAACACCCTTTAATTTAAATTTTTTTAAATTTTAGTGTTAAATTTTGTAGTCTGTATACAAATACACTAACCTTACAAATTTCTAGTGTATATACATACAATTGTATGTATATTACATGAGATTTTAAAATTTTTCGTTGCTCGTTTTGGAACACCCTTTAATTTCCTATTCTCATGTATTTGTTGTTGTAGCGGCCAAAGGTCTACACACTGTGTCCAAGTTTCAGGTCTGTAGCTTTTACGGTTCTCGAGAAAATACTAATATAGTTTTAGACATAGTTAATTTTACATAACACAAAAAGTTGAAGTTTTCCAACTCTGGAAACGTCTTTTTAATATTTTTTATATTTTTTTAATTTAAAATTCTAATTTTAGTCGTACTGAAGTGTAAAATAAGTTTATTTATTAAAAAAAATAAAAATTTGTTTTCGGTAGTTACTTTTATATGGCAAAATAAAGTTTAAGTCTTCCAGCTCTGCAATCGTCTGCTCGATTTTGCTGAATTTCAATACCAATCTAAGTTGGACCATTTCTGATACACCAGTCCAAGAACGAAGTCTCTAGCTTTTCTGGGAGCTTCTGAAAACCGATTTCACGTACAGACAGACGGACAGACGGACATCGCTTATTCGTCTTCCCTATTCATAAGGACCCAGAATATATATATTTTTTTGGTCCCAAATTAATATTATGGAAATTACACACGGAATGACAAACCTATTTATACCCTTTTCCTTTTTTGGTAAAGGGTATAAAAATAATTTCGATTATTCGAATACATACGTATGAATAAATATGATAAAACTTATCTTCAAGCAACAACAGAATCCTGTGATCTTCTTGGTGAACTAAACAATCCGTCATTGTTACAGTAATTAGTTTCGGTATTGAATTAATATTTTCAGATACATTTTATAACCTATAAGTTTAACTTTGCTAAACAAAATAAAAATTTATGTAATTCTGTCAGAATTTGCCGAATGAATTGTTGACACGTGAGTTCGGGTTTAAGCTTAAACTAGACGTGACATAACCATAGCTATACAAAACAGCTGTTCGAACCAAACTTAGGGGCAACACTGTATTTGATTATAGGTGACTAGCCATAACGCCATAGCCATCGCCATAGAAACCAATACAAATTTGGGTTTGGTTGTGGCTGTAGCACGTCTTATTTAAGTCTGAGTTTAGACGGGCGAACATTTTGAAGGAAAACATCTGGGATTCTCTTTTGTTGTTTTTTTCGCGTTCACACAGACGAAAATATTACCGGCGGCATTCCAATATTATTGAAAAACAGCAAGCATATTTGTATATGTATGTGTGTATACAAAGAATATGAAAACAAAGCGTGTCACCGAGTACCAAAATTTCTACCAAAGTGAATGTTTCCCTTCCAAATGTTTTCTTGTCTTAACTTAGTCTAAGCTTTTGAAGGGTGAAGATTTGAAAGAAAACATCTGAAATCAACGATGCCACAACCAAAATATTTTCATAACCAAAATATGAGTAAAAAAGTAACCGGAGAAGACAAAAAGTGACCAAAACCAACTTCTGTTCAGAAATATGTATGTGATTACAAGAAATAATCGCTTAAGTCGACTTAATCAAAGGATTGTTGTGTTACTATTATCTTCTTTGTATATGTAGCATTGAAACCACTGCAATTTCCAATTGAGGCGTAATACAAGGTGATAAAGCTAAATTTGCTTAAAAAGTTCTAAGTAATACATATAAAATGTAATTTAATTATATTCGATACACAAACACATGACTGGATAGATAAATCAAGTTTTGACAAAACTAAGATGCGAAAATATCCTTTCTGAAGCTGCCGAACTGTGTGGTAATGGCCACTAAAGCAAATTCAACAAAGTCACCAAAACATTTTTCGTTAATCATTTGTATGTTTAGAAACCTTGTCCCCAAAATTCAATTATGTACATCCATATCAACACTTTTTATATAAAATTTAGAAATTAGAATACAATAATTTTTTTTTTCTATCTGTTAAATTTGCAAACCACATCCATATATGTTTTTTAGTCACAAAAATTCGTTCAACATAGTTTACATGACAATAGCTTATCATGATAGTTAGTTATATGCAAATTTAATATGTATATCATATAAAAAAGGTAATTTTTGTATTGAAAAAAGTAACTAAAATGAAAGCAAAGTACACAAGTAGACATTGGAGAAAAAGTAACCAATTTTGATTGAAAGTAACCAAAACGGCAACGCTGGTTTTTTCCTTCGCTGTCACACAGATGAAAATGTTGCAGCAACATTCCATTATTGAGGTGTCTTTACATGGTAATACAAAGTATTACGACTTTGTAGAATCAAAATGTTATGAAATCCTCTCCGTGTTCAAAAAAAGCGAACAAGAGTCTGTTGCAGATATTTTTCATGTTTGCACTGATAATATAAGTAAAATGTAAGCAAAGATATCAAATTGCTGAGTTAATAAATAACAAAGAATGAAAAATTGCAAAGAAAAGATGTGTACTAATAAAACTGAATATTGGAGAAAACATTTTACAGTAAACCTCGGTTAATTACCTCATAAAAAATGTCATGATTTTTGGGTTAATTAGCCGAGAAAGGTATTAAAGCGAAGACGTTTAAATAGCTCATAGAGGTAATTATGAGAATACGATTATAAACCTTTAGAAATGCGTATATCCAAACACACTGTAATATGTAGTACATTAGAGTTGTTCGCCTTCCATACAAAAAAAAAATATTGTACCATTCACCCCCTAGGATTAAATATAATGTAAGAACAATTCCAAAAATATATTTTTTATTTTTTTGCCGCGCCTACAAATACCGCCCTTTTAGTATTTTGTTCACTGTGTCGCCATTTTTAGTCCGACCATAACATTTGTATACCGGTGCTCATGGCTCTGTAAGCGCTACACATATGTCTTTAATAGTTTTTTACTACCACGTTATATTCTAGTCATGACTCACTCAAAAATATTTAGCATTAGGGTGAGTACGAACGGAGTTATAAAAGTCCTGACTAGAAGATGACGTAATAGAGAGTATTATTAAAGACAGAAATATAGCCCTTACGGAGCCATGAACACCGGTATATAAAATGTTATGATCGGACCAAAAATGGCGACACAGTGAACAAAATACTAAAAGGGCGGTATTTGCAGGCGTAAAAAAATATTTTTGGAATTGTTTTTACAGTATCTTTAATCCTAGGGGGTGACTGATACAACTTTTTTTTTGAACCACTCTATAGCACATAATTATTTGAAATTAAATGCACATACATATGTATTTATTAAAATAAAATATTTTATTGTATAACAAACAAGTAAGAGTGGTATATTCGGCTATGCCGAATATTATATACCCTTCACCAAAATACGTACATATGTATATCTAGTATGCAGACTTTTACATACATATGTGTTTTATAAAAAAATGTATAATTTTTTGCTCTAGTGCAATTTTACTGACCTTTCAGTATTTTTCGATTAAAGAATTTGATTCAATTATTTTATTTTCGATATTAGCAATAGTTGAATATTTTATTTTACACTCTGTGGTTAAGATATATTTTACATTCACTCTTATTTCAGTCAACATCGACGCGACGTCAATACATTACCAAAAAATTGGGGCTTTTTACTCGCTCTCGAGATGTTCAAAAACCGTGCTGCTATTTAATAACTCTAAAATAGTCTTACCCCCAGTTTTTGACTGGCTAATCAAACTGTAATTATTTTTAAGTTTTAATTAAATACGAAATTGTGTTTTTGAGTGCATAATTAAATAATAATTAAATACCCAACCTTGTGTAATTAAATACTACTTAAGTTTTGTGAATGTACCATATGTTTTTATGCGTGTATGTGTTTATTGAAAACATACACATGACATCATGTGGTCGGGTTAAAAAGAATTTCGTTTAAATTTCATAAATATATTACATATACAATACAAAGTTTCATATTATGGAATAAAGTAATAGAAAAATGTATTATGATGTTCGTTTGATTTCATAAAATGAGATTTTATGGAATTTTAATTTTCTACATGTTTATAACCTAACTTTTTTGTTTATGTTAAACAGCTGTTCTTTGGAAATTTTGCAGGGCTGCCGTGCTTTCAACGTAATTTAATAAGAACTTTAATTAACCACTAAAAAAATGAAATCGTATTTAATTACAACTTAATTTTAAATAAAAATTAGCTAATTACGTACTTAATTATTAAGTTATTAATTATATATTGATTTTTGTTTTGCTGGATCTTTGTATTATATCTTTGAATATTGTTTTGCTTCTTGTAATCCTTTTTTTAAAATAAAAAACAATGTAAATTTGTTTTCAATCTATATATTTCAAACCTTTTTGGTTCATCATCAGGAAATAGATTGAAAACAAATTTACATTGTTTTTTATTTTAAAAAAAGGATTACAAGAAGCAAAACAATATTCAAAGATAAGTTATTAATGTTGCAAAACTGCTTACTGTCTTAATTTAAAGTTCCCATTGCAAATGGTATACATCGTGGTATAACGTAAACGTTTTATTCCTACAGGATTTTTTTGAAATTTGTTCACGAAAATGAAACGGAACATGTCCTTTAATTTATCTTTAGCGATAAATTTTATTTTTATCTCTATTTACTACAAATTAATAGTTATTGTGCTGAGAGCACAAGTAGCACAAACTTTTGTTTATACTTCAATTATATATCCATAAAAAATTAAACATGTATAAAAAATTTGGAGTAATGATTTTCCTAAAACATGAAATATGTTTAAATGGGAAAACAATATTTTTGGTTATTTTTTTTACCAAAACTTCTTTCAATCTCCAACCCTGGAACCATATTTCTAAGTTTTCTGTTTCTTTATACTAATTTATTGCTTTCTAAGATATAAAATATATTTAATTACCAAAGAAATTATTAGTTTTATATATCAGAAAAAGTTTAAGTTTTCCACCTCTGGAGCTATGTCTTTTATTTTTCTAATTTCTACGCCAAATTATTTCAATCTAAGTCACAAAGTATATATTACTTTGTAAACAAAAAGAAAAAACTAACTTGATCTAGTTACCTTTGTAAAAAAGCAATAAATTTTCTAACCCTGGAATCAACCTCTTAGATTTTTCTGATTTAAAAAATTAATAATTAATAATAAGTGAACAAAGAAATAAAAAAAATTAATTTATTTGACTACTTTAATATAAACAAAAAATTCAAAGTTCTTTTGAAGCTGTAATTTTAATTTTTCTAATTTTATACGCCAAACTTTTCTTTCAGAAGCATATAATATATTCAATTTATAAAGAAAAAGAAAAAAATTTTTAGACCTATTTAATTTTACATAACACACTTTTTAATTTTTTTATATTCTTTTAATTTAAAATACCAATTTTAGTCGTACTGAAGTGCAAAATAAGTTTAGTTATAAGAAAATAAAAATTTGTGTTCGGTAGTTATTTTTATATAGCAAAATAAAGTTTAAGTTTTCCAGCTCTACAATCGTTTCTTCGATGTTGCTGAACTTCAATACCAATCTATTTTGGAACATTTCTGACACACCAGCTTAAGAACGAAGTCTCTAGCTTTTCTGGGAGCTTCGGACAGACGGAGAGACGGACATCGCTTATTCGTCTTCCCTATGCATAAGGATCCAGTATATATATAGTTTATGGGTCGCTTATTAATATTATAGAAATTACAAACGGAATGTCAAACCTATATATACTCTTTTACCATTTTTTTGGTAAAGGGTATAACAAACATTAATTCCTAGCACAAAATCCATAGTGCAACAAACGTCACCAAAGCATTGCAACATGATTCATGTTTATATCAAACTGCAGATGACACGTTCGCTCGACTGAAAACAACCACTTGTTGTATGAAGTTGCGAGAACATTTTTACTTTATGTTTATATACAATGTTGCAAACAAAGCAATGCTTTCTGGTCTAATTTTAGTTGTTGATCTTTGGCAGTTGCGTTCGGTTTATTCTGCGTTATTCGTTTCTTTTATTATTTTTTTAGTGTAGTTAGTTAAAGTGCAATTTTTTTAATAAAATTAATGTTAAATTAAAGGTGTTAGCAAATGTTATCGAAGTGTAAAAAATGAAGGCGATGCGTTTTGTAGCAAAAAAGTGATGAGC
This sequence comes from Tachina lurida, assembly GCA_944452675.1. Lineage (NCBI taxonomy): Eukaryota > Metazoa > Arthropoda > Insecta > Diptera > Tachinidae > Tachina > Tachina lurida. The sequence goes on from OX101753.1 coordinate 122,317,253, forward strand.
GTTTATATATTCCTCTTGAATTCTAGGAAGAATGCAGCAACAATTGTGCAAAATAATTTGTAAGTATACTAATTTTGTTGTTGCTTATTGTTGACGATAATAAAAGAGTCGTAAAAACACGTGTTTGTGTGCGTGGGTGTGTGTGCGTATAGACGAACATTTTGCTGGAGAATGTGTACATCAAGTGTTGCCAAATGTGCAGTCTTCCCCTCCATTTAGCAGTTTTTCTAAGTATTGAGCAGTTTTGGAGGTTTTTGTTTAAAAAATAAGTTTTTGTGTAATCAAGGCGAATTCACATAAGGTGCTCTTAATTCACCAGCTGGCATAGCTTCTCTGCTGTCAAATCAACCAAAACGTTAGGAAATATTCTGACAGCAGGAAATTTTACACTAATAAATATACAAGGCGAATACGCAGAGTTGTAAATTAAGACCACCTTGTGTCAATTCGCCTTGTGTGTAATAGTGCAGTTTTGCAGTTTTTGTAGGTGTGTATCTTCATAACCCATTACATTTTAGACCGATTGTAAAATTTATTTTGTTGTCTGAGAGGATATATCTTCCCATTGGTCCCATTGTAAAAAAAAGTTGGCTTGGACACGCCCATAATTATTTTTTATATAATTTTATAAGATGCGACTTATTATTATTACTCATGTAAGTTTAGTAGGTATGAAATTAAATGTACTTCCATGGTTATTAAAAGCATGCACTAAAAATTTAAAAATAAAACTTTTTAAACAAAATCAAACCGACTTCAAAAATAAGCACTAAAAAGCTAAAAATAATATACATATTTAGATCTACTTAAATAAAATATTTTTATATATCGCACACTAAATCATAAAGAGCCACAATTAAAAAAATTTTTCGACGCTAAGTATTTGCAAACAACTGTTGATACTCTACAAATCACGCAAGTATGCAACAAGAATAACAGTATTTTATATTCTTAAAGAAGACTTTAGGGCAAAATAAATTGTTGCGGTCCTTAGGGTTTGTTCTGGTAACTGATTTATAAAAAAGGAAAACCACTTTGACAATTTTGAGTTGTGACTGTTTATGATTTAGTGTGCGATATGTTACCTATAGTGCAGTTTGAAGTTGGTGCCAGTAATACTGGTACTAAAAACATAGGAACATGCCCGGTAATAAAATTACAAGTACTTTTATGTACACATATGTATGTATGTATGTGCTTAGTTACCAATATTGCTGGCATCAACTTCAAACAGGACTAGAGGTAAAAAATATTTTTTTTAACTAGATCTATATTATTTTTAGCTTTTAAGTGCTTATTTTTGAAGTCGGTTTAATTTTTGATGTGTAAACATCTATACGCTAAGGGGTAAAAATCTTTTTCACAATACAATCACAAATTTTGAGTAGGATCATCTTACTAACATTCTCACCGCGTTATGAAATCGGTGTGAGCTATATATGAGTGTATTAGTGTTTGAAAGAAGCAACACAAGCTTATTTAAAATATTGTAAATATGTATATAGGAATTTGCTGGTTTTTGTTTATTTTATTTAACTTGATAGTTGCTTTATTTTAATTTCAATGCGTACACAACAAGAAGAACAACAACAACTAAACGATGAACAACAGGAATTAAAAATTAAAAAGTAAAAGTAAAGGCATTTACCATAGATGGGCACTTTGCAGTACTACTAAAACTTTAGTAAAAATAATTTTTTAACCAGTAAATTTTTACTGATTACTTAAATTTTTTTCTACAATTTTTATAAATTGCCTTAATGATTTATTATATGATAAGGTGCATTGAATTTTCAGTAATCAGTAATGCCCATATTCATAATAAAATTGTAGCAAGTGGCAAAAATTTTTTTTTGCCACTTGCTACAATTTTATTATGAATACGGCCCTACGATTTTACTAGTAATGCAAATTAAATTTCATTATCAGTAAAAATTTACTGAATTTTTTCAGTAATCAGTAAATTTACTACTTACTGCAATTTTTAATGCAGTCCATATGTACATATATACTGCAGTGAGTCCATTTACTAACCAAATAAGTTAAATAAAACAAACAAAAACCAGCAAATTCCTATGTATTTACAATATTGAAAGTTTCGATACTTTTAATTGATTAATTTAAAAATTTCATTACTAGATGTTTACACATCTCGTATGTGATCGGACTCACATTGCTTTTTTTAAGTTTTTTAATCTCAATTTTGTTATTTGAATTCCGATTTCTTAAGCCATAATTTTACCCATTTTGCTTAATATAACAGTGTCAAGGTTTACTAGTACTTTTTGAAACATCAAGAGGGAATTCGCACTCATTTAGGTCTAGGAAAATTTTATTTTTCTGTATGAAATTTGAGTTGATATGTAAAAACAAAATACAAGACGTGCTGCGGCTTGTATTAATATTAATGCTTGTTAAAAAATAAAAACAAGTTTCTTCATTGAAGTAATTTAATCTCTTATAGAATGAATATGAGATAAAAGTCGACTTAATATGTACATACTATATACCAAAGTAAAGGGTAGAACCCATAAAATTTTACACCATACACATTTATTTAGAACTTTCTTAACGAAATTTTACTTACTTGCAGAAAAAATAACACTTTCTTTGGCTAATAGTGTTTTCACAATGAATTGGTTTTAATAAAAGTTGGTTTTAATGTTAAAACCAACTGTTAAAACCTGGTTTTACCATACAAATTCTTTTTGCTTAATCCAACTTAAAACCATTTCTGAATTGGTTTTATTTTGGTTTTATGAAATGCAACCCTGTTTTCGCTGTGGTAAATTCAGTGCTGCCAAGTTAAAATGACAGGAAGCAGCTGATAATGTTTATGCCAGTGAATAACAAGAGACGTCGCTTGCAAGATTTTCAACTTAAAAATGGATGCAGCAGCAACAATAAGTAAAAAATTATGGAAAAATAAGAGTTTTTTGGAAGGAAAACAACAAAAATATTTTCATTGACCTCTGGAAAGTGAAAATAAACGATATGACATATCGATCCACCGATAAAAAAGTTGTATTTTGTGATTTATTTGTGCATTTTTATATACAATAACTTGATTTGCAAGCACTTCTTCACTTTGTATTACTAGTTCCATAATTTTAAAAAATTTATTTACAAAATATAAAATAATTTCCATTTTAGAGTGCATTGTAAAGTTTCTTAGTTTTTCATACAAACAAAAACAGTTGTACAGTTTGTCAAATAATTGTTATAAAAAGCAGAAAAAAATAAACAATAAACACACGCATTTCTGCAGGAGATTTATTTTATTTTGAGCAAAGTTATTAGACAGTCTGTGAGTTAAAACCTGAATTTAACAAACTTGCAGTGTGAATGCAAAATTAGCTGTTTATGGTTTTAACGTTAAAACCAGGTTTTAACTTGCAGTGTGAAAACTCTATAAGAAATAAATAAATGAATGATTGTGATTGTGAACTTCAAATAAAACAATATCCTAACAGAGATAAACATTTTTATGACCCTATTCATTGAATTTGCTTTCTTTAAGTCTTTAGGTTGATTTAAAAAAAAAAAAGAATTTCCCTGTGTAATATTTTTAATTTTAAGCGAAGTATCCCATAGTGAAACTCAAACACTGCTTTTCAATTAAATAAAAAATTTATAAGTCTTCCGAGATGGTAAACCGTACCAACTCGACATCCGAACTTCAGCGTCTTCGTTAATATACTGCATCTCGTTATCCAATTACAATAGTGAGACGTTAACCGGCACTTTTGTTTGGGATTCCAGAAAAAGGATTTGTTTAAGAGCCAATTAAAAGGGCAAACAATTAAACGAAATTCATTTAAATGGGTATTTTTCAATTGTGTTATATATGGAACATATTCATTCCATGTTTTTTTAAACATTTAACAGGGTCAATTAAGCGGAAACTACTGTAAGCAACTCATTCTCAGTCAATGTGTTTTAAAATATTTAACCCGGTAAATAAACGAATAAAATATGGCCTTACGGTCACATTGATTTGCTAAAATCGTAGTGTTAATTTAAATAACAACGATATACATGTAAACTGATTACATCATCTGCAACCTGGCGCCATAAAGGGTTAGGACGCGACTCGAGTCTTTTGGAAATGAGGCAGTTCCACATATGTAGCTAAATTCCCGTGCAGGACTTATTAAACGAATATTGACTCCTTTTGGGTTTAAGTATTTTAGAACTCTTCTACGAATACCTTTTTAAGAAACTTGCACAACTCTGATAAAACATCTCGAAGCCATCGAATCTGCGGCAGTAGCTGAGTTTCATTATTACTGGTATTGGCAATTTAAAATATATTTTTGACTGTTTTATGTTTGTTGTCAAAACATTTACTCGTCTTCCTTTTTACAAACTGCTTTTCCATATTCCATAAAAAAATATGAATTGTTACAAGAAAAAAAAAATACATACACAAATATAATTCATACATACATCGTCATTCGCTAATGATGATCATCGTCAGAGCATACATTCCATAGAGAAAAAGGGTTTGAAAGCCCACAAGGTACGCACAAGCTCAATCATATATTAAGAAATGAGAAAAGAAAAAGATTTTAAAGCAAATCATAATTTAAACAAGCAAATGTTTTGTCGTTTTGTGTTGAAGTCTAAATAGAATTTTAGCACACTACTGTGATCCTCATGAGCATTTGCTCATTTCCCAGTAACACAAACGCATAAAAAATTTATTGTGGCAAATAATCATAAATCGTACAAACTGCCACTCCGCTAAGTTTTTGCCAATACACAATATTTTTCTTTTTTATTGATTTATTTTACCAGTGGTGCAGTTAGTTTATCATGCCGTTTGTACGAGTATTGGTTTAAGAAAATATGTAAAATTACTATACCTAAATTATATAGGAAACCCATGCAATGAACAATGTCTGAATTCAATTGTTAGGGTAACTGATGGGCCAAATATTTGAACTAATTTTTATCGCATTTTTTCCTTACAAACTTTCTGTAATCACGAAAATCTTTGTGGATGTTTATACATCGCTGGCCTATGAAAAGACTTAAGCCTGGTTCTTACTTTTCTAGAACCCTCTCCTGGCTTGAGATCTCTTTAACAACAAGCCTTTCATAAATAAGAAATTAAGAAAATATTTCACTATTGGCACAAACACTCAGGCAATGAATGCCTACTACTATTACTAGATGTTACCTTCTTTTAGGAAAGGGATAGTTACAGAGAAGACAGGTGGTGAAGGAAGATATAGAGGAAAGTTTCCTTCTTTTACAACTCTGCTTTTTGCACGTTTTTAATAAAGCAGTGCTGCAGCGCCTCTGGTGTCAATGAGGCGCATTAAATTTTCAAAGCTGTGTTTAGTAGCCATTTTATTGCTTTTTTCACTTGGCTGATGTTTCTGCTACATAATACTGGCGAAGGAGGGCGCTATGATGTTACATTAGGATAATCGCCTGGTACATTACAATATGCAATGCATTATATAAATTTGTCATCGTCCGGGTGTCATTTAGTTTCTAGGCTCCCTGTTAACTTAGAAATATTTTTTACCTTTCTAATACCGAAGGAAATAATGGATATCTGTTCACTTGTGGGAAAATGTCGTCCCACAAACACTTTTATGTACTATCTGCGTTACGAACCAGGAAAAACTTCATACTAGTTAGCTCGGGCTTACATCTGTGTGCCACGTGCCCAAAAAAGTGTAACCACCAATTACTAGTGAAAAAATTTTTGTTTCAGACATGTATTTATTGATTTAAACACAGCGTCCAATCATGTTGGATTCTATAAAATTGTCTATTAGTTATGTATGGAAACTGTTTAGCTTAATAACCCAGTTGGCCACGTCTTTAAGACAACTTTGGCGACGTGTACAAGAAGAGAGACCCATACAAATCGTCGACGAAATTTTCATACAAATGGCGCCTAGGTCACACAAGACGAGATGGGCGACAATGTCGCTCATAATGTCGCCAACACTGCTTTATTGAAAGCTCAGATAGTCATGAACGACGATTTCCTTTTAATTTTTGATTAGAAAACCTAATGAACAGGCGACCTGTCGTACATTAATCGTCGAAGACAATGTCGTCTATGACGATTTGTCTGAATCAAACAGTTTTTCATTAGTAGTTAGTGGTTACGCTTTTTTGGGCACATGACACACATGAAGTGCCAGCTTCAACGAATTGCTCCATAGAGTTTTAATTTAAAAATCCGCGCATAATGTAGTTTTTACCTACTATTAAATCGTAGCCTTATACATAAGGCCTTAACTCGTATTTTTCACTCCTTTACAAGCAGTTGTACAAAAAAATTAAATATAGAATGTTACATCAATCATCATCTACATCAACTGACATCACATACAGTGGACCAAGCACTAAGAACACTGATGATGATGGTGTAGTGGTCTTTAAAAACAGCTAGTTGTTCCGTTCTACTACGTATTTGTCAGAATATTTACAATTCACTTTGGTGTTATTTGTTCATTAATACTCGTAATTATCACATGTAATTTGGCTTACAAAGCGATACGATTTAAGCCTGATAAAATCATATATATAGAATGTTACAGTTTCTGTTATGTTTTTATCTTATGTAGTAAACTATTCGATAAATCTCAATAGCATCACTGGAAGATGTCGGATAAGTTATTTATTATATTGTATGATATTTTAAAGTCGGCCACATTAAATCCGAAATTTTTTTTAGACCGTCAAAAGCAGCAAAAACTATAATAATTTCAAATCTTTATTACACCTTTATTGATATTCTATTCAGACTTTACCTTAGTTTATTTTTATTTTAAATTTTACAATGTATGGATTGAAGAATTTTTTTCAATCACATGTTTTTATTGCTTAATAGGAAGGATGGCATAAGAATTTCTCCCTTTGAAAAATAAAGTATAATTTGAGCACAACATGAATTCAAAAATAAATTTATTTTATAGTTGTGGCAATCAGTTGTTGATTTTAATTTGTTTTTGCTGCATTTTTGCACAGTCGTTTTCTTATTACGAATATTAGTGCTAAGTAAAGCTGTAAGGTACAAGATAATCATAAGGGTTCATTATTAAAGTACAATCGAAAATTAAAGTTGAAATAATCTAGACTCTTTTGAGTAAAAAAAAATTATTAGCAACAATGTTATTGGAAGCAACATCTCACTCAGTGCTGTAATTTTCTTTAACAATTTTAAAATTAATTTTTTTTCATAAATCTTTAATATGCACTTCAAGTAAGAAAGTCAAAAATGTATACATATGGAAAGTTTGTTGGAAGTTTTGAATATGAATAATTTTGTTTGCGCTCGCGCTATCTGTGCGTGGGCTTATCGTCGTAGCCTTGGTAGCTCACCCACGTCCAAGGTAATCTTAAGTATGCCCAAACCCTGCCTGTGGTTGAGTGGTAGCAATACTAGCCTCGCAGTCCAGAGGTCGTGGGTTCAATTCCCGCATGGACAAGGCAATCGCTTCGTGGGCTGTGTTGTGTTAGTTAAAAAAACGCAATAACTTTATCTTTTTTTTAAAGAGAAAGAAGCTACACTCAGGCCTGCTAATATAACTAGAAGTTACCTTCTTTTAGGAAAGTGATAGTGATAGAGAAGACTGGTGAAGAAGGAATAGATAAAGGAAAGCTTCTGTCTTTTATAACTCTGCTTTTTGCATGTTTTTTAATAATGTAGTGTTGCAGCGCCTCTGGTGTCAATGAGGCGCATTAAATTTTCAAAGCTGTGCTTAGTAGCCATTTTATTGGTCATTTAATCTTGCCGATGACTCTGCTGCACCATACTGATGAAGGCGGGCGCTCTGATGTTACATTAGGATCAGTATCCGCTGAAGCAGGAGTATTTCAGTGTCTGTGCCTCATAATTAGAACTTTCCCTACAACAACTGATACAAAGGGATATTAATGTACATCAGAAAAATGCGTGCTGTTGCTATTTAATGACTGTCGGAATCGGGCTCGAACCCATGCCCTTCGGTTTTGTATTCAACTTCAGCCAACGCCACCTGTTTTGGCGTTCCAATTTGGCAAGATGAAACTCAGTCGGTGGCCAGGTACCAGAGTTGAAGAAAGTGATTTATAAAAAAAGATAGTTAGTTTTGCTTGCTTACTGTTAGAAAAAGTCAAATATAGTGTATTTGCTATTATTTACATATTTATTATTATTATTTTGGCACAATAATCGAAACAAAGAATAGAATAGTACCTATCGTATTCAGAAAAAATAATATTGTTTTACAAAAGGTTTACAAAACAATTTTGTAGGAAAATTTGTTTGTTAAACGATTATGTAACCCGAAATTAGTTTTTTCTGAATAAGGTCGGTGTATACTTTATGAAATGAAAAAGTGAGCATTCTTGTACATATATACAGAATTAAATAAAAGAATTTGTTCTGTTGAAGTAAAAAACAGAATGAGAGACAGGATGTTAGTGTTAAAAAAGTGATTGAAATAAGTTTTTAACTGATTCTTGGTATAACTTTAAGGATTTCCATTCACAAAGATTAATTTTAACCTTTTAGTTAAAAAAAACTTCACATCGAATAAAGCCACAAGGTATAAATCAATGCCATACCTTATGGCTTTTTGTGACATCACAATAGTGTGTAATAGTGACAAAGTTTGTAGTTTCCGATTTTTTCGTTGTGTAGCATTGCTTTCCATATAAAAAACTTAATGTGAATGTGTAAAATACCTGCAGAAAATGGAACTCACACAAAACTAGTCATGAGATCGGTCCCCAAGTGATAGGGATCAGTCCGACTTCCTATGAAGCGGACCAGTCACTTTAACATAAGGATGGCTTAGGATAGGGTTCATTGATACTTTCATTCGTCGCTTACTCAGTAACAACTAAATGAAAGATCATAAACATGTGTGTGATTTTCTTGTCCACAGTTGTGGTATGGCGTGCACCTTGTGACTTCTCACTGAACTATCTTATAGGAATCTAATCGGTGTAGAATAATATAAATAATATATAAGTCATTCCGACATTCAATTGTAACAATAAAAACTTAAAAAAAATTTATTGCCACAAGTGCAATTATATTTAATTTTTAAACACAGTAATTTTTTTTAGATTTGAACTGACAACCTTCGTCATGACAAGTTTTCGCACTATATACTTGACCACAGGTGCACTCATATTTCAAAACTACTATCATTACATTACTATTTATCTATAGTTAAGGGACTGGTTCCATTGCAGAGCGATCTCATTGGAGGCAACAATTAACATTATTCCTATACTATTTGATAGGTCCACATTGAACTTGCTCAGTGCCGTTTACTGCAATACTAGACCGGGTTCCAATTAAATTCACTAAAGATTAAGACGATACATCACGAAAATGGTGAATATTTAAACCCTACTTTTGGTTAAACTTTGGATTAATTGTCACCAAATTTTCTGCAGGGATGGTAAAACGAACCTTAGTTAAATGCTTGATTTTAATAATTTAGTTATAGTTCTAGTTTTAAGCTTTATTTATGTAAGATGACATATGCATTCCAAATTAACAATGCTTCGGGTTGTCTAAAAATGTTTCTATCCTTGAGGACTGTCTTCATAATTACCTTGAATTCATATAATAATCAACAAGTTTCTTACTAAGACCAGTATGTAATAAAATCAACAAATTAATAATATTAATTTAAATTTAAAAGCATTTATGCAACCTGATCTATGAAAGGGTTATTGGCGTTATGATTCAGAAGGCAGAAAGACTTGTTAGTGGTTTTTATTGAATACATTTTAATAACTTTTTATTTCTTTTTTAAAATATTCTCAATTGCTCAAGTATTTATGGTTTTGCAAATGAGATTAGGCATAAATGTTTTAATTACTCCATTTCTGGTAGGCCTGTTAGTTTAATTCCATATTTTCATGTCATATTTTTTAATCTTTGATTATATAATATCGATATCAATAAGGATTGAAACACAAAAATGCTTTTATAGTTTTATGGCATAAGTTAAAAAGATATTAAGTTATTATTTATAGACGTATGTACATTTGTGAATACTCTGTATATTGCTGAGCGTAAAAGTACATTTTCTTTGTCAATAGAAGCAATGAAGATGCAACTTAGATCAAAAAAGCTAACTTCATGTCTTAGCATATTTTTCAATTCACATTTTACATCCTTTACAGCTCTTCTGAGCAAAAATATAGATTTTCATTATAGAACTGCATTAAATGTTACATACAATGATAACATAATAAGAAGGACGTACAATTTTGCGAGTGAATTCTATAATAAATTTCTAGACGATTTGAATGTTTTTAATATCGAGACAGCTCTTAAGACGTTAAATTTTTACACCCAAAACTGAATTAGAACGTTTATAAATAATTGCGTGAATAGCATCAATCGATGCTAAATTTTATTACTATCTTAAAATTTTTTTTTGGACTAAAAACTACCCACTTCTATTTTTTTATATATCTACAGCCTTATTAATAACAAGTAAGAGTACTATATTCAGCTGTGCCGAATCTTATATACCCTTCACCAAAGTGCGTAGATACATATATCTATATATATATATATACATACATATTTGTTTTGTGAAACAATTTATAATTTTTTGCTCTAGTGCAATTTTTAGTGAGTCGATTAAAAATTTTTTTTCGATAAATATTATCAATGATTTGAATATTTTATTCTACACTCTGTATTTAAGAAATATTTTACATTCACCCTTATTCCAGTTGTCAAAAACGACGTTACGTCATACAATATCAAAAAGAATTATTCCTTAAGGATTTTTATACCCTTTACCAACAAAAATGGTAAAAGGGTATATATAGGTTTGTCATTCCGTTTGTAATTTCTATAATATCAATAAGCGATCCATAAAATATATATATTCTGGATCCTTATGCATAGGAAAGACGAATAAGCGATGTCCGTCTGTCCGTCTGTCCGTCTGTCCGTCTGTCCGTCTGTCCGTCTGTCCGTCTGTCCGTCTGTCCGTCTGTCCGTCTGTCCGTCTGTCCGTCTGTCCGTCTGTCTGTACGTGAAATCGGTTTTCCGAAGCTCCCAGAAGAGCTAGAGACTTCGTTCTTGGACTGGTGTGTCAGAAATTTTCAAAAATAGATTGGTATTGAAATTCAGCAAAATCGGGCAGACGATTGCAGAGCTGGAAAACTTAAACTTCATTTTGCCATATAAAAGTAACTCCCGAAAACAAATTTATATTTTTTTTAAATAAATGTACATATTTTACACTTCAGTACGACTAAAATTGGTATTGTAAATTAAAAAAATACAAAAAAATTAAAAAGACGTTTCCAGGGTTGGAAAACTTTAACTTTTTGTGTTATGTAAAATTAACTATGTCTAAAACTATATTAGTATTTTCTCGAGAACCGTAAGAGCTAGAGACCTGAAATTTGGACACAGTATGTAGATCTTTGGCCGCTACAACAACAAATACATGATAATTGGAAATTAAAGGGTGTTCCAAAACGAGCAACAAAAAATTTTAAAATCCCATGTAGTATATATACAATTGTATGTATATACACTTGAAATTTGTAAAGTTAGTGTATTTTTATACAGACTACAAAAATTAACACAAAAATTTAAAAAAATTTAAATTAAAGGGTGTTCCATCAGTTAATGCAATTTTGACTATGTAATTTTGACAATTTGCTGTATCTTGGAAACCGTAAGAGCAAAACTCTTGAAATTTTCAAAAACGGTAAAATTGAAAAAATAAAAAATTATAAAATCGCCAAACCGAAAAAAATTGCCAAAAACAAGAAAAAAATCGCCAAAACGAAAAAAAGCACCAAATTAAAAAAAATTCTAGGACTAAAATAAATCCCAAAAAAAAAGGGAAAAATTGCTAAAATGAAAACAAAAATCGCCAAAATGAAAGAAAATCGCCAAAATGAAAATCGCCATAATGAAAAAAATCACCAAAACGAAAAAAAAACCATAAAAAACAGAAAAAAATCGCCAAAATGAAAAAAAATCGCCAAAATGAAAAAAATCACCAAAACGAAAAAAACCCTAAAAAACAGAAAAAAATCGTCAAAATGAAAAAAAAAATCGCCAAAACGAAAAAACCCCGAAAACACAGAAAAAAATCGCCAAAATGAAAAAATCGTCAAAAAAAGAAAAAACCTAAATAACAGAAAAAAAAATCGCCAAAAAGAAAAAAGCACCAAATTAAAAAAAAATTTCTAAGACTAAAATAAATCGCAAAAAAACGGAAAAATTGCTAAAATGATAAAAAAAATCGCCAAAATTAAAAAAATCACCAAAACGAAAAAAACCCCAAAAAACAGAAAAAAATCGCCAAAATGAAAAAAAGCACTAAATTAAAAGAAAATTTCTAAGACTAAAATAAATCGCAAAAAAAAACGAAAAAAATGCTAAAATGAAAAAAAATCGCCAAAATCAAAAATATCGCTAAAACGAAAAAAAAACCTAAAAAACAGAAAAAAATCGCCAAAATGAAAAAAAATCGCCAAAATAAGAAAAAAAAAATCGCCAAAACGAAAAAAAAACTAAACAACATAAAAAAATCGCCAAAATGAAAAAAAATCGCCAAAATAAAAAAAAATCACCAAAACGAAGAAAAACATAAAAAAAAGAAAAAAATTGCCAAAATGAAAAAAAATCGCCAAAAATGAAAAAAATCACCAAAACGAAAATAAACAAAAAAAATCGTGAAAAAAACCCAAAAAAACAGAAAAAATCGTCAAAATGAGAAAAATCTCCAAAATGAAGAAAAGCCCAACAACAGAAAAAAATCGCCAAAATGAAAAAAACCTCCAAAAACAGACAAAATCGCCAAAACGAGAAAAAAGCGACAAAACTGAAAAAATCGTTTTAACTGAAAAAAACTTCAAAAAAACAAAAAACCTTCCTTTCGTGCGTGATTCATAGTCGCACTTAACTGATTTTTTTAATATTAAAGGAATTAAATGAAACTAAGTTTTTGCTTATTTCGTGCTTTTTTCACTTAACATATTTTATGTATTTTTTAAAGAACTAGATTGGTATCAATAATCAGAAAAATCCAAAATTATGACTCCAGGGTTGGAAAACTTACACTTTTTGTGTTATGTAAAATTAAATAGGTCTAAAAATTTTTTTCTTTTTCTTTATAAATTGAATATATTTTATGCTTCTGAAAGAAAAGTTTGGTGTATGAAATTTGAAAAATGAAAATTATAGCTCCAAAGATGGAAACTTTAAGAAAATTAAAAATTTTTTCACAAAACAAATATGTATGTACGTGTCTGTATACTATATATATGTACGTACGTTGGTAAAGGGTATATAAGATTCGGCACAGCCGAATATAGCACTCTTACTTGTTTCAAATTTGTTCAGCACAAAGGAACGGTTTCAGGGAACTGAAACGGAAAATGTCCTTTAATTAATTTTATAGTTAGGACTTTCTTCTTTACCGATAAATTTTATTATACCCCTTACCCAAAAAAAATGGTTTGTAATTTCTATAATATCATATCATATACCCATAAAATATATATATATTCTGGATCCTTATGAATAGGGAAGACGAAAAAGCGATGTCCGTCTGTCTGTCCGTCTGTCTGTCCGTCTGTCTGTACGTGAAATCGGTTTTCCGAAGCTCCCAGAAAAGCTAGAGAGTTCGTTCTTAAACTGGTGTGTCCGAAATTTTCCAAAATATATTGGTATTGAAAATCTGAGACTCATTTGACTTCGAGAAGTCTTTTTAAAATTTATGGCTACACTTTATGTGATACAAAGGACCCTAGAGGAAGGGCTTGCGGTGGATCAGCAATTCTAATAAAGTCAAGACTCAAGCACTATGTTCTTGATAACATTTTTGAAGAATACCTACAAGCAACAAATATTGGCATTGAAAGTTTTTGTTCAAATTTCGTTATATCATCAATTTACTCCCCTCCCAGATTTTCAATCACTGAGAATCAATATGAGGATTTCTACAAATCTCTTGGACCTTGTTTTGTAGCAGCTGGAGACTACAATGCGAAACATACGTTCTGGGGTTCGCGCCTTGTTACACCCAGAGGTCAAGCATTGTTCAACACTATTTCAAAAATGAGCTTGGATGTCATTTCGAGTGGGGAGCCCACTTATTGGCCTACTGACATACAAAAAATTCCGGATGTTATAGATTTTGGAGTCATAAAAAATATCTCTAGGGATTTAATTCAAGTTCAAGCTTCTCTTGATCTCTCGTCCGATCACTCCCCGACGATCATTACAATTTGTAGCCCATTAAGAAGTAACTTACCTGACCCATATGTGAAGATGATCAATCGTGATAATTGGCTGGGGTTCAAAAAATATCTCAGCAGTCATTGTACGGAAAACATTACGCTTAGAACACCCGATGATATTGAATCGAACATTGCCAATCTCAGCGAGAATATTAAACAGGCTGCTGAACATGCCACTATCTCCCATCCGCAGATTGGGTTTAATAAAATTTATTCTACAGACATTGAACGTCTCGTACGTGAAAAAAGAAGGGCTAGAAGGGAATGGCAACAGCACAGATCACCACAAAATAAAATCAGATTTAAAGAGTGCACTAAACGACTCCAAGAGTTGCTTGCATCTGAAAAAATTGCATCTCTTAAAAATTATCTGGAGGGTCTTGATGTTACACCGACGTCTAATTACTCCTTGTGGCGCGCTGTCAGAAAGCTTAAAACACCCGTTGAGTATAAGCCACCTCTACGCACATCTACCGGAGGTTGGGCAAGAAGCGATACTGAAAAAGGTAAAATATTTGCTGAGCACTTAAAATCCGTTTTTACGCCAAATATATGTACTGGTGTTGCTGATTTGCCGAATATAGTCGCTCTACCCCCTCAACACATAAAGTTTAAGACGCGTGATTTACAAAAATTAATTGCCGAACTCAACCCGAAGAAAGCTCCGGGTATTGATGGAATTAGTAATCAGATGCTGATGAACTTGCCTCGTATTGCAATGAGAATCCTGTTATTCATATTTAATGCTATTTTACGACTGGAGTATTATCCACACAACTGGAAACTTGCCAAGGTTAAAATGATTCCAAAGCCGGGCAAAGATATAACCAAGGCTGAGTCATATAGGCCAATAAGTCTACTATCTACAATGTCAAAGCTTTTCGAAAAACTGCTCAAAACAAAATTGTCCCCAATTCTAATTAGTAGTGGGTGCATACCAGACCATCAATTTGGTTTTAGAAGTCAGCATAGCACCATTGAACAAACTCACAGATTAGTTCAATTTATAAGAAGAACTTTTGAGGAAAAAAAGTGTTGTTCTGCGCTGTTTATAGACATTTCCCAGGCATTTGATAAAGTGTGGCATGAAGGCCTTATTTTAAAATTGAAGACTTACTTACCAATAAACATTTTAAATCTTTTGGAAGGTTACATTATTTCCCGTAAGTTCACTGTTGCGGAAGGAGACTTTACAAGTAGGCCTGAAACAATTTCATCTGGTGTGCCACAGGGGAGTATACTGGGACCAGTTTTATATTTAATTTATACTTGTGATATGCCTGTGAGCAGTAGTATCCATACTTCCACATTTGTCGACGATACAGCCTGCCTTAGTATGCATGAAAACCCTGATGAGGCATCCCGCAAACTCCAGGAACACATTAGCCCGATGGAGCTTTGGTTAAACTTATGGAGAGTCAAGGTAAATGAACAAAAGTGTGTTCAAGTAACATTTACTTTACGAAGAGATACTTGTTCCCCCATTCGGATTAACAATCAAGTTGTTTCTCAACATTCACATGTGAAATATCTTGGTATACACCTTGATCGACGACTTACATGGAAACACCACATTGATTCTAAGTTAACTCAAATGAAACTTAAACTAACTCAGGTACATTGGCTGATTGGTCGAAATTCAACACTTAGCCTAGACTGTAAACTTTTAATATACAAGTCGCTTTTAAAGCCAATATGGTGCTACGGAATTCAACTATGGGGCACTGCTTCAGCTTCAAATGTAGAGAAAATTCAACGCAGGCAAAATAAAATTTTACGCATGATAACATCGGCTCCATGGTACATCAAAAATTCAAATATACATCGTGATTTGAATATGCCACTAGTGACTGAAGAAATTGCAAAATACGCAGGCAAATATCTAACAAAACTCGAATCACATCCTAATCCACTTGCTCGTAATATTTTGAACTTTACTGGACACATACGCCTAAAAAAGAGGGATACAAGGGCTCTTATTCACAGCACTCCAGATGGGACTTCCTGAAAATTCTTTTATTTTTTATATTCTTTCCTTTTGATTATCAATACTTATGTATTATATATAACTACTACTAAGCTTATGTCCGACATTGGTCGGGCCTAATTATATTTTTATATTTAAGATTTGAATACTTATTGTTAGTTCATATATGAAGATACAATAAATAAAATATCATGTAATAAAAAAAAAAAAAAAGAAAATCAGCAAAATCGAGTAGACGATTGCAGAGCTGGAAAGCTTAAAAGTAACTACCGAAAACAAATTTTTATTTTTTTTTATAAATCAACTTATTTTATACTTCAGTACGAATAAAATTGGTATTTTAAATTCAAAAAAGATAAAAAAATAAAAAGACGTTTCCAGGGTTGGAAAACTCTAACTTTTTTAGTTTAGTTATTATTTTTCGAACTGCATTTGTTTCTATATTCTTATGAATTGACAGGCTAATGTTCGTATCGCCTTTTAAGCCAAATTACATGTGATAATTATAAATGAACGAATAACATGATAGTTAGTTGTAAATATTCTGACAACACATAGTTAAACAGAACATTTAGAAAACTAGAAAAATAAAAACCACAGCTCCACAGCTGGAAATTTTAAACTGTTTTTTATATTAAAGTAACTAAATAAAACTAATATTTTCCTTATTTCTTTTTTCTTTGTTCACTTAACATATTTTATATATTTTTAAAGTATAATATTGGTATAAGGAACCAAAAAAAATCCATAAGGATGATTCCAGGGTTGGGAAAAGTACCCTTTTTTGATATATAAAACTACATAATTAAATAAATCTGGTTATTTCTATGGTAATTAAATATATTCTATAGTTTAGAATGAAATGAATTAGTACTCGTATTAGAACCAGAAAAATTTAAATTATGGTTCCAGGGTTGCAAATATTGCAAAAAATCTGACACCCAAATCCTTGATTCCAAATGCAAATTATTTCTGGGGGTATTACAATTAAAAACTATATGCACAGAATCAAATTTTTAATTATTTTAATTAATTTGAGTTAAAAAACTTAATCGATATTATTAATTAATTAATTAGTAATTAATTTTTTGATTGATATTACAAATATTTTAACTGATATTATAAACTTATTCATATTACTTTCTTTTATGTGTATTTTAACTTACTTTCATCTTTAATCTTAATAAAACTTTTTATAAATAAAATTTACTTGTGATTTTACATTACTTGCAAACCAGCCTACAGACGGTCTTCATTATTTTTTTACCTGAAATTTGTTCCTAATGTTTTTTTTTCACCTGTAGATAAAAAAAAAACTTACGGTTCTTTGGACTATATCCATTTAAAAAAAAAATATTGGCTTCATCCGATTAATTTTACGATCTGGCCGTTTAGAGAGTTAATACAAAATTGGTTTAAAAATAAATAGGGACAATTCTAATTCGAAAATGACGTTACTGAGTGCCATGATTATTGTCCGGAACCACTGGACCCATCCGATTTATAAAATTCATTCAGCAAAATGTTGAATAAAGCCTCCCAATGCTCATAGAGTATTTATTTTTCTGCTAAAGTGCTTAGCATAGTTTTGCGGTACGTAAAATCTCCCATTTACAGAAAATTTTTATGTCCTTTGAGCTGAGATCTACTAAAGTTAGTGTTTTAGTGTTACACTCCACTTTTAATGGGCTTCAAAACATTGATAGATATGCGTCTAAAAGAAAACAAAGGTTAAATATTTTTTTAAAAAGGGTACCAACAGGTCGGCAGGGGGAAATATCTTCCCTGCAGAGCTACGACTGCGAGGACACATGGACTTAATATTTTCTAAAAACTAGGTCAATTAGTTGTTGGGGGAAATTTTTGCCTCTCCAAAAGTATCTAACTTTTTTTATAAAATAAATCATGCTTTATATGTTGCAGGAACTTGGTTTAAGAAGGGAACGATGGGTCAATTTCTGTCCCTCCTAACCTGTATCTTAAAAAATTAGTACGATTAGCTGTCAGGACATTGGGGCGATTTCTGCCTCCCCCGAACTATCTAACCTAATTGATGGAATTCATAAAATAGAGAAACACATCTGCATCTTAAAAGACATACAGTTTTTATATATTTCACAATTATGAACAGAGGGGACAGTTTGAAAAATTGGGCAGTAGTATGGAAGCAGGAGTACCACTTTCACGTGTACAAACTTATTAAACAGAGTAACTGATACTTTCCATGTCTTCTTTTACTCGTCTATGTAGTTAGCCAAAAATTAATTCAATTAAATTAATTTTTTTGTAGCTCTCAATCAATATTATTTAACAAACATTTGCTTCATTAAAATACTAAAATAGTAGAGATTAATATTCTCAGAATGTAAAGATAAGCGCAATAGAATGGCGTGAAAATTGTATTTATCTAATTAGTCTAAGAAGAGTATATTCACTGGAAATTTTTATGCATATGAACAGCCATACATACGACAATAAAATAATTTACTTTTTTCGTATTATAGGGTTGCAATTTGAGCGCCCGCTTGGCTAGTTCGTTGCCTTTAGTTTTTATCTTAAAGGCTTCACATTTATTTTTTAACAAGAATAAAAAATAGTTATAAATTTTATTCTACCTGCTGAGAACACATGTTTAACTAAATTTTTACGATGCTAATTTCTTACAAAATGTCGAACACAAGCATATAACATAAAATGAGTAAAAAAATTGAAATAAATTAATCATAAAAAATTAAACAAAATCCAATAACGAATGTGAGGTTATAAAAGCTTGTAAGTCTGTATCATATATACATATAATGCATACTGATTCAGAAATAGTCCACGATAAAGGACGATTGCTAAAATGCCGACAATTGTGGCGAAGCAAACGAGGATTACGGTGCTGGCGCTAGCATACCATAGGTGTATCGCTTAAAGTAAAAGTATATGGAAAATAAATTGAGGCCTCATTGTTGGTGAAATAAGGCCATATGGGATTTATAAAGATGATGTTCAGAATGTTACTGTCAATGGTAAATGGTATAGGAACATGATTCGAAATTTGTTCGTACATCAATTACGTGGGATTAATCTTGCTGATATGTGGTGCCAACAGAACGGAGCCATAAGCCACACAGCGGGAGCTACAATTGATTTACTCAAAGAAAATTTTTGATGAAAAAATAATTCCTCGTAATGATCCAATTAATTGGCCACCAAGATCGTTTGATTTAACCCCATTAGACTATTTTCCTTGTGGTTAATGTTAAGTCACTTGCCTACGTCGATAAACCACAAACAATTAAACACCTGGAAATCAACATTCGAAGTATTATTTATCGACGAAATGCTGCGAAAAGTTGGTGAAAATTGGTATTCTAGATTGCGCCTTCTACGCGCCCGGGGGGGGGGGGGTGTGCCACATGGCAAAAATCACATTAAAACATTAATTTCATAAAGTTTTCTTTCCAATAAAGCCCGTTTCATTGATATTAAAAATATATTTCCTTGTTTTATTATGATTTATTATAAAAAAACACCCTTTATTTAAAGTCGGTTTAATATTTTGCAATATTACATTGTATGTGAGGATACTTCCCATTTCCCATCCACTTTCAATTGTGCTGTACTATGGATACTGCTTTCCAAGGTTAACTATCAATTGATTAACCATCTAAATATGCGATAATAAGTAACTACTTATCACTACATCACCACTTTTCTGCTGGATTACGCGCAGTGATTAATGTATGTATTTTAGAAAAAAATAAATTGGTATTGAAAATTAGAAAAATCAAAAATATGGTTCCAAGATTGGAAAATGTTATATATTTTCTTTATTAGTCAAGCATATTTTAGAAAGAGCTTAACCAAATCTTTTTTTATGTTCGACTAATTTTGATATAAAAATCTGGTTTAACCATGCAACCATAAAGTTTTGTTGCACAAAAGACTACCAAAAACTACCTTGATTCTACCTAAAAGTATAGGAATGAGCATCGGTAAAGCCCTCGGGCTGTAGTTTAAGCGGCATAATTTTAACTCCTGTTCGTATGGTGTCGAGCCTTTGCTTCTCGATTGCTTTTGTTTTTCGACACCTTATAAAATTTTATTTTTTAAATAACTGAGAATTCTTAGGTACATGCAGCACCATTAATATTAATAAGCAAAGAAAACAAAATGAGTACCTGGTACCCTACTTTAATTCGAGTGGTATGTACCGCTTAGTCAATGTATATGTTACATATTGCATAGAATAACTTTTGTACTAGGACGTTATAAATGTGATCAGCAGTTTGGCCAAGTCGTTGCTTATTTCTCTTCTACTTCTCTCTAACGATGAAAATATCGAACAAAAACTTAACTCTTAAACTCGGTTTCCTTAACTAAATAACTAAAAACATTTTTTTATAATAAGAACTATTAGTTAATTTCTTCTGACAAAATATTGTTAGAAGCAGTTCTCGTTAATTAGAAAATTTCTAGGTTCACTAATTTTTTTTTGCCCTACGGGCTCACCTGAGACTTAATATTTTATTGCAGACAATTATAAATGTATAAAATTAGCCCCTTTTGCTTATTTCGTACCACTGTGTTTTGCTTTCTCATTGGTCCATGTTTTTTTTTAATTTACTGAAATCTATGCAAAAAGTTATGACGTCCCCAATTTAATTTCGGTGAAAAAAAATGGATATAATCGGTAATTTGTGAAAATCAGCCATTAAACAAGTTTTATTTATTTATTTATTTTTTCAAGATTTTCATGCACGATTGGCAGTTACAGTTCATATACTTCAAATTCAAATTGTATTTAGTGCTCATAGCATTGAATGCACTGATCGTATAACTATTTATTTATTTGTTGGAAATATTATTAAATTTGATATGATCTTATGCATGCTCAAGCTGACGACGATCAAGTCGCCAATACAATATTGACTTTCTTTATTGTATGTTAAATGAAAAGTAAAATATCTGTATCACAATAAGAAAAATGTTGATGGTATAAAAATATTTTATTATATTCAATTTATTGTAAAGCATAAATAAGCATATTATTGCCAGTTAAATCTTTTTACAATTCTGGTGATACAAATAGCAAATAAATTAAAAATTACTGACATTTTTCTTTTTAACCAAGCAGAAATACCTTCAGCGAACTTACAGTTTGTAACAGGTATACAATTTAAACTTCGGCTACTACAATTAATACACAATCCATAATTTAAAGTTTTAGAACAAAAATAAATTTTTGGTGTCTCCGGTCACCTTAAGTCACGCTCACCAAACATCTCATAAAATATGTACGAATCTATTTTCCTTAGTCATGTCTTTAGAGCAGTGATCGTCGAATTCAGGCCACCGCGACCTTTAATATACTCTTTTATTACGTATGTGCAGTGCTGCCAGAATGATGATTTTATCATATTTTTGATGATTTTTGGACCAATATATGATTTTAAGATTTTTGTTCTCGAATGATGATTTTTAATTTTGCAAATTATGATTTTTACTTTCAATACATTCATATGTATGTACAATTTTCTTTGTTGTTCTAGAATGTTTATCAATAGCTACACCTATAAAACATTTTTGTTCCAGCGAAAATATTCGTCTTCATGGAAACAGGTTGGTAAGGGGCAGAGAGCACAACTCTCCCTCCTCTTCTGGGATCATTTGAAAAAAAAAGAATAAGAAAACGTCACTTTACAAAAAAAAGGCATGTTAGAGATGAGACGAAAAATCGGTCCGGAATATATTCAAATCTTGCACAAATGTATACCAAATCGTTTAAAAGAAGTCATTCGTCGCCAAGGAAAAGCAATTTGCCTCTCAATTTTAGAGTATAAAACAACTGTACATCAGTGATGCAAAATGTGGCACAATTGGGCTATTTGTGGCACTTTTGGATGTTTGTGGCCCTATGGTACTCTCTAGGATATTTTGGCCCCTTCAGCTCAAAATTCAACTAATTCCTTCAAACCTTTGAGCACACTTCTTTTCTTCGTTTTAAGAACTACTTTTATTTTTGAAGATTTTTATTTAAACTGGTTTCCGAAATCTGCATTATAGTATTATACCACTTGCTATTAACCTTTTTCAAAAGGAAACAGAACAAGTAAATAGGCAATATCGCAAGTTCCAGAATTTAAAAAGCTCAAAGATTTAAGTAGAAGTAAATTTTGCAAAGGGATTTCGACCATTAAAAATCGTTTATGTAAACTTTTGTGTACAAATATATACAGAATTATTCAAGAAACTCTTTGTATTCACCAATCCTCAGACTGAAAATTGAAATCAAGAATAAAATTTGAAAATTCGCTTTTGTTTTCAATATAAATTTTCAGTCGAGAGTTTTCTTTCGATATTGAGAAACAGGCCATAATAGAAGAAATCGTTGTCATGTAAAAATACTGTGTCATATTTAATACAATAAAAAAAAAAATAATGAAATCTAGTTCTAATAATTGTTATGATGGAGATATTTTGAAACTTAACACAAAAAATGCTTTTAAACAAGGGTAAATGAAGGAACTATTGGACTTAGAATTTAGAGATTATGTTTAATAAAATTAGAATTACATAAATATTGTTTTTTAACTAAAATTTAGTTTTTTAAGCAACATACATACATATAAGACATGTATTTACCTTAATTTAACAAAAATACTTTAAAAATTTTAACTTTTGTCGCTAAGTTCTGTTTTTGCTCCAAACAAAATAAATCATTGAAAAACTTTTTTGGCCCTATCAAAGGTATTTTGGCCCATCACCTTTCCTACTATTTAATTTGGCCCTAAACCAAAAAACCCAAAATGCATCACTCCTGTACATATGTACCTTATATGATAAGAACATTGGCAATGTCGACAGTGATATGGTATCTCTACGAAGAGCAAAAGCACATTAAACTGTTGGAAAAAGGGTAAAAAGCGCAAAAAAATACGAAAAAGAGAGTAAAAAAGCACCAAATTTTTTTTTTTTATTTTAATACATTAATACTATGTTCACTCGTGTTTAACACCTCATTCGTGTTTAAGTGCTTGAACACGACGATTATGAGATGTTTTACCATACATTGACTTGTTTTGTTAAACATATCAAAAACGGTGTTTTAAATTTAAAAACTTCCTTAAACACGTAAATGGAGTATGTTCAGTCCGTTCTTTGATAGTTCTGGCAACTTTGTGTTGTTATTAAATGGCGTCACGTGAAAAATTATTTGTAAAAAACGCTCAATTATTTACAAAAACATTTGTTGTTTAAAAATAATAAACCAATAAAAAAGCATAATTGCTCGTAATTTTTTACAAATACAATAATTTACTCGCGAAACGTCAACCTTAAACATCTCAAATGTAATGTGAACGGTTGTGTTTTGTTTTTTAAAACACTTGCCTTACACACGTTTAAGACCATAAGTGTCAACATGGTATAAGCCATTTAAAAAAAGGAGAGTTTGGGGTGTAAAACCTCATAACATAATTTCAAGTTTTTGCCTCAAAATATTTAATATTAATTATATTAATTTTTCAAAATATTAGTAGTTATATGATCGGTGTTAGTTATTTGGTAAGTGAAGCTGAGGCCCAGATTTGGATAAAGATGTTATTGAAAAATCATTTACACATACAAAATGCATTAAAAGCAACACTTTTTTCTTAACTAACTTAAAAGTTTTTGTTTTTTGCGATATTTACCCTTATTCCAGTTGTCAACATTGACAGCACGTCAATACGATACCAAAAAATTGGAATATGGCTACCCGTTGTCTAAAACTACTGACTGCTATTGACAACCCATGCTATCAATTGTTCTAGGATGATCAATCAATTATTATGCGGAGGATTATGTGGTACTTTCCAATTACTTCCAATTTCTATTTTGCAAGAAACATTTTAATTTTTTAATCCCAATTATGAAAAGTTTTTAAATTGTTTTTAACATAGTTTCCGTTGTTGTTATTAAAAACAATTTGTGAAGTCTCAGTCAAAAGATGCTGCTATTAGCCCTTAAAAGTATTTTAGGTTTGTAATTAAAAATATTTTTATTTAACAAAAAGCACCAAAAGCAATGTGTGAAATTATTAGAAAGCACTTTAAATACCCAATTTTTAAAAAAGGGTATTAACCAAAATTTCGCGTTTTGAAGAGGCAAAAAGCACTAAAAAATACCCGAAACGCACCAAAATACCATCACTGAATGTCGAATACTTATTTGGTTTGAATTTCTTAACTAATTTTTCATCTAATGTAATTTTTATATAAGTTACTTTAATGATCTCATTTTTTTATTGAATTCAATTTGAAAATGCTTTCTAAATTCTTTTTGTAAAATAAGCTAGTAAATACCTCTTTATTGATGAAAACAAAATAAAATTGGTGTACGTCGAATAGTTTTGTTTGTCCACTGTAAATATGTCAATTGTTACTTTTATTATTTGAAAAAAAAAAAATTGGACTTGTGATGATTTTTTTCTTCAAAATATGGTTTTCTTTCCGACAAATGATGATTTTCTTCGCAAAACTTCTGGCAGCCCTGCGTATGTGTACAGTGTACGCACGGATTGTTGAAAAAAAAAAACAACATTCATCAGTCTGGCTCAGTGGTCGGCAACCTAAACAGTGGTCGGCAACCCATACCATTACATTTTACGATTGTATGCGATACACTCAACTTGTTTTCAACAATTCGTGTGTACACATACGCATTAGAAGAGTATAGTAAAGCTTAAATTGGATATGCTATAGCCATAATGCCATAGCCATAACCAAACCAAAATTCAATTGGTTTATATGGTTATGGCCAAGGCGAATTCAGTATCAGGTGACCTCTTCCCTACAATAATACAACTACACAAAAACAATTAGGGTACTCACACCAGTGCCGTAAGTGTCACAATGTCTTAACATTTTAACATAGTTTAAACAAATTGTTGTTGTGGCCAAAACAAAAGGGTCATAAAGTAATAAGACTTTCTCAGCTATGTTTATTGTTTGTCATAACTACATGTAGAAATGCGTGAGAGTTTACCAAAGGAATTGAGAGAGAGAGAGATAGAGAGCAAGCAATGTACAAAGGTGCTAAAACCAAAATACAAATATTATTATTATTACTTTAAAACGTGTTAATTTATGAGTACCATCTGAATACCCCAAATATGTATATTGTTGTACTACTAAACCAATCTCTTAGAAGATGACTAAGCAAATTTTTACATTTTGGTTTAAAATCCTCAATTTGTCATCATCAGCCGGGCGGAAAAGGTCACCTGATACTGAATTCTCCTTGGTTATGGCTATGACGTTATGGCGAGTCACCTCTAATCAAATACAGTGTTGCACATAACTTTAGTTTGAACAGCTGTTTTCTATTGTTATGGTTATGGGACATCAGATTGATCCTAAAAGGAAGCGGTGCCCTTAATTTAGACTATACAGTTTAGAGTCTAAAATTTGGACACATCAGTTTTCTTGGCCAAAGTTTGAGATTATTGTAGAGATAGGCAAGAAGAGAGAGTTGGGGAATCTGAAAGACAAAGAATTGAATCTGAATTTATATATGCGATCTCCTTCACATCCAGAAAAAAGACTTAAATTGTATTTATATAAAACTTATCAAAAACAGAAAAAACATCAACAGCACCCATTTTCCACTGTTCCACACAACTTTATTAATATTTTCTTTCATATCATGCTTCTCCAGACAATAAAAAACAAAAATAAAATGGGATAAATCGGTCCAGCCATTCACGCGTAATACCGTTACAGAGGAAAAGGATTTAATTTATATTATATAAATATATGTGACGCGCAAATAAAAGGGACCCAAGGGTAAAAACCGGTTTTGTTCAGGAGAGCTATTTTAAAGATTTAAATACGTGTATCTTTGGTGTACCATCACTGAGCATGTTGGTATTGGTCTCATTTGAAAGCGACACATCTCATGACGTCGGGAACATGTTGGTCTTGAAAACGTGCGTAGGTCGTCCCTACCTCTTGTTCTGTGTAGTTGGTTTTTACTGTTTTCTACATAGCGCGCTGTTTCCATGAGCTTGATATCAATTTTGCTCGCGTTTTTTCGAATCCAGATTTATTTTCTGAAATTATTAATTGTGAATTATAATAAATACTCATTTATAATTCTTTTAAATCGTGAATATAACTCTGTTAGTACGCAAATTTTTTCACATAACCTTAGAATCGTCGACTTCAATTTCATAAAACGCGCATATCTCTGGGAGGGAACACTTTTGGGGCATGGGATCGGTCTCATTCGATGCTCAGATGTTGTCCACATCAAAAAAAAAAAAGTGAAAATTGATTTTTTTACCCTTAGGTGCATTTCTCTATGCGCTGTCACATATGTATATATATATATATATATACATATATATAGGTTCGAATTTTTTCCCCGATACAGACTTAAAACTTTTAGATTTTTGGAAAAATTAACTTAAGTTTTATATATTTTTACGCAAAAATATTCGAACAGAGCGAATGTAAATCTTTTTATAAATAACTAAGCGTACACACGTATGCACATACAAACACATGGTAGAAACAACTCTGTATTAGCAACAACACACGGTATTACCAACATAAAAGTCGTTATATAGTAACTCTGAAAATCAAAATAACGGCGAATCGAATTATCTACTAACACCTATAAACAGTAATAAGAATTTTCGAGATCGTGCCAGAAAACTGTTTGAACAATTGGCTACTAATAGGAAACATTAGCAACGATGACAATGTGTGCATAGATTCTATGCCATAGAGGCAATAGATTTGTGCAGTAATACAGGTTCTGCCATTTATACATATTTCATTATAAGTTAAATGCTGCAAGTTTTTTTTATTGAACTCAGAAATACGAGTATGGGTGCGTTCGTAAATGCATCATTGCTTTGCATCATACGTGCAAACATTTACTTAAAATGGAATAAAAGTTCGCTGATTATCTGTTTTAGTAGTAATCATATTTGTACACCATTTTTGACATTAATTTATGAGTTATCTACTTCAGTGAACCAGTTTAGAACATTTAAATTTTCATTTGCAGTATGTGTAAAAATTAGGCACTTTTACAAGAGCATTGAAGAGACTGACTTGAAAGAAAAAAAAACTGAAACACTAAAAACAGTTTTTGAGTTATACAACCTACATATATCAAAACCTTTTTCAGAATATGTTAGTCGTTTAAAAAAACCCCTTTTCAACTGCAACAACTGACTTAATGGTGCAAATTTGGCTAGCTTGTAGTCGTCTTGGATAAAGCTATGTACAGACGGTTGTCAGATCTCACAATATTGCCTGTAAAATGTGCTCAAACTGTGAACTGGCAATTTTTGTCAGACATCGCTGCCAGAAAAATCATTGTCAGTCCATTGCAAGACTAGCAGTTGACAACAAATTGTCAGACATCTTACAATCGTGTGAACACATGGCAAAATTATTGCCAGATATTTGTCAGACATTTTAATATAGTCAGATGTGCGTAGTTTGTGCATCTGACAATGGTGTCATTGTAAGGGAATGCTTTCTATGGGCAACACTGCACACGCAAAATTTTAAAGAAAAAATATATAATAACATATATGCAGCCAAAATCATTGCAATTGTTTTTTTATGGTCCATAATAATTTATATTTTCACTTTTTTACATTTAACACTACCATAAACGATTGATATTTAACAATTTCTAACAAGTGCTTTGAGTCTGGCAACACATAACAATATGACTGGCAATTTTTGCATATGATAACCGTGTGAACTGACAGTTTTGTCACATGAATTTCTTGTCGTGTGAACTGTCAATCTACCTTGTGTTGGCAATTTTGGATTGCCAATACATTGTCAGCACATTGCCAGATCTGACAATATTGTAAGATTTAACAATCGTCTGTACAAAGCTTAAGAACTTATCTTATAACCACTCTTGACAGAAGTCAACAAAGAACTTTCTAGCTAAACAATTTTATGAGTGCGCTCAGACTGCCTGAAATCTACCCGCAACTGTAGAAAAGTAAGGCTTCTTATCCATTTTCTGGACTTAACCATCATCAAGAACAATAAAGATTTATTTTTTTTATACTCTATTCTTTTGCATTGAATCAAACAGAAAGTTCTGTTCTTCCTTAATGATAAATTCAAAAGCTTATAAAAATATAAAAGAAAAAAAAAATCTAGAAATTCATGAGGGTGTATAATTTAATTAAACAAACAATCGATTCTTATTTTCTACTTTTACATGGCAAGCAAATGAAAAAAATATTTTGCATAAATCTAGACCCGGAAGTCCATTAGAAATTTTAATTTACATACACCCAAACAAATGAGCAGACATATGTATGTAATGTATGTATGCATAAATAAATTTTGCTGTTGGTTAGATAAAATTTTTTGCACTTATAAGATTGCAATTGTGTTTTTGGCTTTTAGCTGTTTTAACGACTTGTATGAATTTATAATTAAATGCTAAATACCATTTTCCAACTACTTGTATTACACAACACTTACTTTCGCATAATATTTTGACTGAATGA
The DNA here is from genome assembly GCA_944452675.1 of Tachina lurida. Lineage (NCBI taxonomy): Eukaryota > Metazoa > Arthropoda > Insecta > Diptera > Tachinidae > Tachina > Tachina lurida. Next base: position 122,346,031 of record OX101753.1, read on the forward strand.
CGGACTTACTCACCAACTGCATTTAACTGTCTTAATGATGGATTGTTGTCCGTATAAAAAAACATATAAATAAAATATTGCGTAAATTTTATTATTTTCCAACTGTTTAAATATTCATGGCACAACTTTTTTATATTGTAATTTTTTTTTTAATTCAGTTTTTATTGGAATCGTGAGAAATACTTAAGTTTTTGGCGTGGAAGCTGACATGTCCTAATAAATGTAAAAAAAAAAATATTATGTTAAAAATTAAAAAAAAGAAACGGTTTTCACTTTTTGATATGAAAACCGTTATAACGGTATTATTTCCTAGGAAATTAAGTTTTGTTAAAATTGCTTAATTGTTGGTGTTACCAAAGTAAAGCGTGCACGATATGTAAAAACCACATGATCATGTGGCTATTACTACGTTTATACTGGCGACTTATTCGCAAATATAGAATTTTGCTGCATACACAGAGAAAAAACTGCCTAATAGAATCAAGAAGATTTTCTCTATGAAACGTTTTTAGGCTGAGCTGTGTCCCAGCAGAAAGAAGCGAAGATTTTTTCATAGAGATTCGTTATTGTTTTTGTGTGTTAAATCTTATTAATTTTATCAAGAAGAAAACCAACTTTTTTTTACTCAATTTCCGTTATTTTTGGCACCAAAAAACAATACTTAGAGAAAAACTTCTTGCTTCTATTAGGTTTTCTTATAAATTGTAAGCTACAGGGATATCTTATTGATTTTATTAGGTTGCCTTATTGATTTTTTTAAAAAGGTTTTCTTCTTGATTTTATTAGGCTATCTTATTGATTTTTTCAATAAGGTTTTCTTCTTGATTTTAGTAGGTTCCTGTATGATTATGTGTAAAGCATCTTATTGATTTTTTTAATAAGGAAATCTTCTTGATTTTGTGAAGTGTCTTGTTATTTCATATCTATAAACAGACATAGAGACAATTTTTTTTCATGATCTTTTTCATTTTTGTTTAAGAATGTTTGCACAATAATTTCAGTGGTTTATCTATCAGTTAGAAATTTGCTGGTTCAATACTTGGTGAGTAAGTTAGTCAAGAATATAACATAATGTGTATGTATGTATAAATAAATAACATCTACAACATACTACATACATACATACATACATATGCATATGGTATAGAATTTAAATGAAAATACATAAGTACAGAAAATAAAGACACAATTTTTTTTATTTTTTATTAGGTCGCCTAATAAAAACAAGAAGAAAATCTTGTTGAAAAAATCAATAAGATAACCTAATGAAAACTAGAAGATTTCTTCTTGTTTTTTTTTTAAAGGGTTTCCTTATTAAATTAATAAGATTTCCTTATTGAATAAAAACCATAGAGATATCTTATTAATTTTGTTCTATTTTATGAGGTATTTATTAGGCACTGTTTTCTATGTGTATTATATTTAATTTTTATTTGCAAAAAGCTAACTCACAAAAACAATTCCTAATTAACGCCCTATTTGCAACTAAAACATTAATAGAAGCAAATAATGAAAATTAAAACAAATAATTTTTTAATATTTTGTACATTTGCAAAATTTTTTTGTAAACATAAGTAACTTTTTATTAGAAGTGCTGACAAGTTTTTGTTCATTTGCTATGCCATATAAACAGCGAGTTAATTTATTTGCAAATATTTTTGTTTGCAAATAGTGGCCGTATAAACGTAGTATTTGACGCCATCACAATTTTTAGCATATTGGTTGAATTTTTTAAATAAGTAGTGGTGGACTACATATTGTAAAAATTTTGATAGTATATTTAAACCAAAATCCAAATATGACACGTGTTGCCCAAGCGGACACATTTCCAGCTGATGCAGCCAAGAGTATGTGTCTGACAAAATATTTTCTACTCATCAACAACAAATATTAATAACTAGATGCTCCGTTGGCAATAAAGGCACAAGTGCTGAATTGGATACACTTAACCCCAAGCTTCCTATAGGGTTATTTTGACATACATATGTATATAGACGTATTGTAGTGAAACATACCAGAGTCTTTAGTGGGAATCGAATCCACGATCTATGACACTACATACTGGGGTACCCTATTAAAATAAAAAAGCATAAATTATTTTTTAATCATTCTATTAAATGCAAACTTTCTTTTGAGAAACCATTTACATTGCCATTTCCAAAAATAGCATAACCTGTTCATTAGGGTGTTCCAAGCCATAAAGGCAATTATGTTTTTTTTTCGAATTTTTATACGCATACACTAAAATTTTTTTATATATGACTTCTTTAACTGAAATAAAAAATATTATTGCGATCAGATATCGATACATAACTTAATGCTGAATTAGTAAATAATAAACGGCTTTATTTGTTTATGACCTTAATTATTAAATTTTCTTTTCAAAGTTTGAATATTACATATGGCTGTGTTCTTGCACACAACGCATTAAAAACAATTTTTGTTCCTCTTAAACACATTTTAAGCTGTGAAAGTCTTTTACTAACTTAACCGCTCTTTCAGCTGTGCCACTAACTGCTCTCAGTTCCTGCACCTTCTTTTTAGCTTGTTGAAATGAAGCAATATTTGTTCCTGCAGTGGAACACTCCTTTAGGAAACTGCCATAAATTTTTTAGTCGATTAAACAAAGACTTGCTATTGATTGAAACAAAGTCATCAATATTTTTTGCTCTGAAATAAAAATGGCACATGGTTATAATTTGGGTTTAAAGGGAGTGATAGAAATCAAAAGTAATGTATTTGTATTTGTCATATTAACCATAAAATGAGCTACAAAGCTCAGCCTTGGATGGAGTGTAGCGGTTACAGTGACTGGATAGGATTTCCTTGCCTAAACCATTTTCGCCTTAGGTTCGTGGTCTACAGCATCATCAAATAGAGATAAGATGCACACCTCATCTGTCAAATAGCATAAATGCTGGCAAAGTTTATGTAAAGCAGTGTCCCGCAAAATAAAATATCTTTGTAGTGGTGAGAAAAATGAGAGTAAAATATATTTACACTTGAAGAAAACATTTTTGTAATTTAAGATACATGCTGTGGTTATTCATTGTTTGACTATTTTTGGTAAATAAGCAATTTAATAAAAACTTAAGTATAAAGTAAAAAATAATAGTCCATTCAACAATGTAGTCTACAAATTCCAAATTAAATTTATTCGCAGCGCTGTGAAAGCTATTAAAATGCCTTTTTAAATTATATTTCCTATTATTTTTCAGTGTTTCATAGCATAAAATGCATTACATATTGCTAAAAGCATTTTTTATCACAAAATATTTCTTAGCTTACATAATTATTTTTTTTTGCTTTAGAAATTATTAAATTTGAACTTAAATTTCGTTCCGTGTGCTCAAAAAATCTAAACAAAAAACCAGGAAAAAATTAATACATGCGTGCACAACTTCATTCGTCGCTTGTTCAGTGACGACTAAATGAAAGAGCATAAGCATGTATGTGATTTTCATCTGCACAATTGTGCTATGGCTTGCGGGTTACTGATGTAAAGCTGCTTTTGAGATGTCTTTGTCAATATTTTCGTAAGCTTTCAATACCTTTAAAAAAAAAACACAAGTCCTGGTAAGGTGAGTATACTGCTAAAAGACAATGCAGCCAAGGCTTGATGTAGACTGTAACTATGCAGAGGCTGTTGTTTAAGAGTCCTTGTTTTTATTTCTTTGAAATTCTGAGTTGAGGCATAAGTAATGATTTTTTGAATGCATAAATTGCTGTCGCCAACCATCGAGCTTGATCCCTGACACCTGGAGGCCGAATCGCCATCTCCTGCGAGGAATATTGCTGACAGCTCTATGATCATCTCTAACAATTTCCTTCAGTTCGATAAAACGCTAGCAAATTGTCAATATCTAAAACATTCAGGCATATTAGCTTTTTGGGATCGAAATTCTTCCAGTTTTCTCGAAAATTTTTAATAGGGTAATGCCAGGGCTTGTAGTAACTAGGCTTATTTTAGCGTTAAATACGCGTTTTAGTACCAGTTGATAAACATGATGGCGGCAGGCAGAGATAATCATTTCTCTGTTTAATTTCTGCTCTAGAAGTACGCAAGCACCATTAATATCATCTGTATTTGAAGCAGTAGTATCATAGCAGAGAATCTGCACTTTATCTTCCAGATTCTAGTCAATAATAGTGTTCCAAACTGCGTCCGCCTATTCTCTGCCTGTAGAGCTGTCCAATACCGGTATAGCGATAAGTTTTTCTTTGTTATCGTAATAAATAACTATCGGTAAACTTTCTTCTTTAGATTTGTGTATGTCTAAAGGTACGGTCACACTTGACAAACATTTGTCCAAAAAAGCATAACCAGTATATACTAATGAGAAATTTTTTGATTCAGACACGTGCTTATTAAGTTCAATAGTTTTTAATAATATTGTATTCTATAACTTTGCCTATTTGTTAAATACGAAATGAATTAACTTAATAAAGAAGTGTCTTCAGCAAAAAATTTTGCATTAGTATTTATTGGTTACGCTTTTTTTGGAAAATGTTTGTCAAGTGTGACCATAGCTTAAAGCCTTCAAAATTTTTCCATCCCAGTGCACAGTTACAATATCTGGTACCTGGTTTTGGCAATTAGCTTTTATTGCTTCAGCGCGATTTTTTCACTGTTACATACAAGCTCTTTGACTTATTGTGACAACAACGAATTTTCTAATGTTATTGTTGTTTGCAACACAAGTTGTCGATCGAACGATTTCTGGTGACATCGTGGGACAGGCCGTTAATGCCTTAATTCGGTAAGAAGATTTAGGACGTTTTTGTTTAAAAATACTTTTGAGTTCTTGTTTTTGAATTCTCTAAATTATTTTCTTTAAAAATGGTTGTTGTCTTTGATAATGAAAAATAAAAATATTATTACCATGTTTTTAAAACATAAAAATTAAATTAGTAGGGCATTTACATCAACACAAAATCTAGCATATTTTGATTAAAATCTTTGTGAAAATCCATACCGTTTACACCAAATTTTTTTTTGACATTTAACAAGATTTTTTTTATCCAAAACAAAACCCATCAACTGATTTGTTTCCAAGACTACAACGAAATAACTGCAATGTAGCCAATTCACACACTTTTTTAAGCAGACCGTAGCTAATTCACTCAACTTTTGTTGTACAGGGTAGTAAAGAATAAATAAAAACATTAGATTTTTATTAGATTTCCTATAAATCTACTGAAAAATTAGATTTCGATTTGTATGGGAAATCTGGAAAAAAGCAGCTTGATTTAACTCGAAATCTCGAAAGTACTAGATTTCGAAACAGTGTTAATGCACTATAAAGTATTTTACAATAGTTTGAAAAAAATATGTGTTGGATATAATGTTTGGAACAAAATCATAAAGCAAATACATGAACCTTCTAGCAAGGACAATAAATAATAATTGTTTTAAACAATCACACACTTTCAAACGTTGAAATAAACAAAACAGAAGCAGGCGAAAATAAACATTAGCCTCGGCGTCCATTCACATGCTGCGATGAAAGTCGGCATGGACTACCGTGCTTCTATGTCCATGAAACCTTATTTACAATTGTTTTGAAATCATTCCAACAAAATTAGACGATATCTATGCATTAAAAAAAAACGTTTATTTTTTTGGGACACCCTACTGTTCATATTATTTTTTTGCTAATGATGTGTTTAATTTTAAAAATTATTTTTTATACATGTTGGTTTTTTATTTGCACTGTGGACAGTATCACCATGCGTCGCACTTAAAAGATTATTAAATATACTTTCAATACATCACGCACACCAATTAAACCTTCCTACTTCCGATAAGATTTAATGACTTTTTTTTAAAGAAAAAAATACTTTTATTTCAAAATATAAATTACCATTCAATAAATCACTCACACAAACCATTAATGATTTGTGAACACTCCCAGTAACAGCAATTTTGTAAAATAAAATCTCATTACCTTTTTAGCTCAAAATAATATGAAGTATTATTGAAACATAAATCATGCAATTATATCTTTAAATTAAACTTAATCATTCAGTACAGTGGCACATGGTACGTTAAAGTAGGAGGAGAGTGCTGGTTTTTTTTGAATTTTATTGCACTGATGTAATTCTTTTGGAGAAGTACCTCTTTCTCTTTGGTATTTTGAATACAATGAGGCTGACGAAATAACATCATAGATTATCTTTGGTGTGAAGTCCCGCTCTGTCCTTTTATTCCTATAGCAGAGGGTCTTTTTGGGTTTCAGTCATCACTTGGTTTAATATGAGCAATTGCTTTGGATTTTGCATCCACCCGACCCTCAAAGCGAGCAACACACTTCAATAAGACCATATACATATACTCGTACTCGTATCATTTTCGTGCTTAGCTCAATCCACTCCTGCAGGCGGAGCCTCATCTTTTATAAATTTAATATATTAAATCCGCTTAGGAAATCTAACTAGTGTCCCCACCTTTTTATACCCTTTACCAAAAATGGAAAAGGGTATATATAGGTTTGTCCAGATTTTTGTAATTTCTACAATATTCATTTGCGGCCAAAAAAAGTTAGTTATTATGGATCCTTATGACTAGGAGATAAAAAAAAGACATGTCCGTCTGTCCGTCTGTCCGTCTGTCCGTCTGTCTGTACGGATTTTGTATGGGAGGCTTGAAATGCGTTTTTTGAAGCTCCCATGCAAGTTAGAGAGCTCGGAGTTGGACTAAAACGACCGCGCTTGTCTTAGCACAATTCCTTATATAAATCAGCAAAAATGAATAAACGGTTCTCCCGAAGTTCTATATATATAGTTTTATCATACGTTTTAAAATTGTATGAAAAAATGACCGTGCATAGAACCAAGAACAACCAAACTTCTAATTAACCCCACTAGCTACTCGGCTACCGAGGCTTGCTTGAAATTGTTATTTATTTCCTGTACTTAAACATTTTCTCTAATATGCTTTATTTCATATTAAACCCCTTTTTGTCACCACTACATAGACATTGTTCTTTTTAATTTTTTTTATTCAATGATAATTTTGCTTGGCACATTCTTATTCCTGGAAATGCAAACGAATGTGTTTGCATAGAATTTGTAGTGTCATGAAAAAAAAACTATAGGTATACTATAAGCATACATACATACATACATATGCATAAATATACGCTTCCATAAGAGTTTTTGTATTCTGTGTTGAATTGAACAACTACTACAACAACAATATGCTACCAATTGTATTGAAAGAATAATATTCAGTTTTTTGTTGTAAAAACTGAGAATTATTTTATATACATACATAGCTACATATGAATGTATGCATATGCTTATAAAGTTTTGTCCCTGCAGTCAGACTGGTGGCAAATGTCCTTATGTCAACACTAAAATTCTAGTAATAGTTAAATTGTCTACAATTTCTCTTATATTCGTCAGTATAAAAGATAGAGATAAAACAGATGTGGTGTATTTCTGGTGGATTTTGCAACAGCTTGTCAATATACATAAATTTGTATGTACGTAAGGTATAGAAATGTACCAGTGAATGTCTGGCTGGTATGTCTCCATGTTCCAATAAGAACTACGTATTCACTACCTAGTCAATTGTTTTAGTGTTACTAGTAGATTTTCAATGACAAGCACATGTTAAATGTCTCTAGCACAAAGTATTGTATGGGGAATAATTAGAGAGTAGTACTGGTGACAAAGTCAAAAGCGACTCAATACATTTTCTCCATCGCCATTTCCTTCAGGGGTATTAAAGAATGCACTTGTTCATGATATATGTACATACATATGTACATTAGCTATGGCATAGTTTATATGGGAATTCTTAGTAAGGAGATTTCGACTTCCAAGAACCCCTCAATTTGGGAGGTTTGGTAAAAAAATATTCGAGCCAAAAAATGGTGGCGGTCAGAGGGGGGCAAAGGGCTCCACATCATGCTCAAAGTTGAGGGTAAAAGCAAAAAAACGTACAAAAAATCATATAACTTTCCGGGGGTCATCTCTACAAGGGTCAAATGTATGACCCAACATTTTTTTAAAACACACCGACCGCCTAACTCCTCTCCTTAAGGGGGCTCCCATACAAAGGGGAAATTTTTATAAAATTTACTCGCAGGGCTCTAACTGCCCCTAGGCTGTACCTATCAAAGTCAAATGTATGACTCACCTCCAATATTTTTTTCATTACAAAGATTTTCTCTGATTATACTTATCATCTAGCGCTTACTTATAGTCTTCACGTTGTTCCCTGGTTTCTGGATCGCTATTTAAAAAAGTTGTTGGTAATCCGAAGCGTGGAAAAAAGTTTGCTGTCCCATGTGTTACATAATGGCTCAAATCCTTCATTACTTTTTGTAGTACTTCTGTGAGAGCTAAAGTAATTCGCTTCACACCTGTGAACCCAATGACTAGGCGAGAACTACCTTTCTCTTCACTGGCGCCGCTTTTTATTTTGTCGTCTTTTGCCGGTGTCTTCGTTTGATGATTCATCCACCTCTTCGAATATCATTTGCCATTTTCCTTTTGATGTCACAGGTAACATTCTGGTCAAGTAATGCGAGAGCAACAGGTTCATCACTAAGGTACCAGAGATGTCCACACAATTTCTTCACCAAACGCTGCGAAACTGTGTTATCAATTGTATCATAATGAGCAATGGCCTTTAAAAAGCTCAAATCGTTATTTGGAGCTTCGATGGCCTCAGTCGCACTAAACCAAGCTCTTATATAAAGTGTGACGATGAATAACTGACCTCGCCGACTACTCATTCTTGGTTAAACCCAGATATTCTCGAAATAAGAAAATGTTAACGCAGTATATCCCTTTCACCATCCAACGAGCATGACATGGGTCCTGGTGGTGCGAAGTGAAACTTTTTATACCTTCACCTAGAAACAGTAACACCATTGCAAGAAATTCCTTGTAGTCGCCTCTGGGTTGCTAAAGATATTGCAAAAACTCCATGTTGTCAACGACGCTGCCGAAAGAGGCGTAAAATTAATAGAAGATTATAGCAGTGCGTTATGCCGCGACGAAGAACAAATATTTTTACTTCAAGTCGTTGCCCAAAATAAAAAACGCATGCCAAAAATAAATTAGTTATTTGACAAAGAATTCTTTTTTTTTGTGTGGGGACCACCTTAATGGTTGAAGACAGATGTAAGTATGTTGACAGAAAATCTTTGTATTGAAAAAATATTGGAGTTCAGTATACATTTGACTTCGATAGGAACGCGCCAGGGACAATTAGAGCCCTGCGAGTACATTTTGTACAAATTTCGCCTTTGTATGGGAGCCCCCTTAATGAGTCGAGATAGGATATAGGTATGTTGGGAGGAAATGTTGAAAATAAAAAATTACTGTGGGCCGGTCTTACATTTTACCCCCCTAGGAGGCAACATAAAAGCGGAAAAAGCGGATTTCTTAAAAAAAATTATTAAAAAAACTATTTTTTTGTATGGGCACCACCTTAATGGTTGAAGATACACGATAAGAATGCTGACAGAAAATATTTGTATTGAAAAAATATTGGAGTTCAGTATACATTTGACTTCGATAGGAACGCGCCAGGGACAATTAGAGCCCTGCGAGTAAATTTTGTACAAATTCCGCCTTTGTATGGGAGCCCCCTTAATGAGTCGAGATAGGATATAGGTATGTTCGGAGGAAATGTTGAACATAAAAAATTACTGTGGGTCGGTCTTACATTTTACTCCCCTAAGAGGCAACATAAAAGCGGAAAAAGCGGATTTCTTAAAAAAAATTATTAAAAAAACTATTTTTTTGTATGGGGACCACCTTAATGGTTGAAGATAGACGATAAGTATGTTCAGAAAAAATCTTTGTAATGAAAAAATATAGGAGGTCAGTCATACATCTGACATCGATAGGTACGCCCTAGGGACAGTTAGAGCCCTGCGAGTAAATTTTATAAAAATTTCCCCTTTGTATGGGAGCCCCCTTAAGAAGAGGAGCTAGGTGGCCGGTGTGTTTAAAAAAGATGTTGGGCGGAGAAAATTAATGGGTGCTCGTCATACATTTGACCCTGGTAGCGGTGACCCCGGGAAAGTTATATGATTGTTTGTAGTTTTTTTGCTTTTACCCTCATCTTTGAGCACGATGCGGAGCCCTTTGCCCCCATCTGACCGCCACCATTTTTTGGCTCGAATATTTTTTTTGAAACCTCACAAAATGAGGGGTTCTTGCAAGTCGAAATTGAAAAATCGTAAACAACGCCATACCTAATGTACATATGTATATTGAAATAAATACCCAGCAAAAAGGGGATGTAAAAACGGAATTAAATTATCATCACATTGCTTCATTTTTATATATAAAGAGTTTTATTTCCAACACATAAAACGAGTACAGTGGTACAGTGGTAGAGACTGTGCTTTGAGGTTGAAAACAGCGTGGTTCGTATCCTCCGACAAAAATTTTATTTATTTTTTGTTTTGTATTTACGTGAAATATTTTCATTAAATAAGTTTTATCTCTAAAGAATAACAAGAGTACAGTAGCTCAGTGGTAGAGAGTGTGCCTTGGGAGTGAGAACAGCGCGGTTCGTATCCTGCGGCAAAAATTTTTATTTATTTATTTTTTTTTGTATTGACAAGCTAATGTAAAAATCATGCATGTTTCACCTAAATCGATCCAATGCGTCATTACTTGAACCCATGATTCAACACATGATTTGTCATGTTTTTTTTTGCTGGGTATATACATATATATGTACATACCCAGCAAAAAAGACATGCAAAAGAAATAGTTAATGCATGGCTTCTACTGAAAATTCAATTTAGTTCAGAAAGCATTATTTTAACCCCTGTGTAAAATCATGCTTTCGGACTGTTCAAAATGTGTGGTTGAAGTCTACTGACGATTTGTTACAGCAACAATGAAATGCATATAGACATCGCTGAACGACCAGCAAATAAATTTAAAATTGAAATAAACTTATGACAATATGTCGAATAATAAATTTCTTAAAATTTAGAAAGAAATAAATTTGTACTCGTATTAAAAACAGAAAAATTTAAATAATTCCAGGGTTGGAAGTTGAAAAAAAAATTTGCTAAAAAATAACCAAAAATATATTTTTTTCAGTTAAAAATATTTTATATTTTAGGAAGATCTTTACTCAAGCAAATTCTTTAGTCGAAAAAAAACCGAGAGGTCACTTACTAAAAATTGCACTATAACAAAAAGTTATACATTTTATCAGAAAACAAATATGTATGTATGTACTAATGTGTGTATCTGTATACTACATATATATACGTTGGTAAAGGGTATATAAGATTCGACACAGCCGAATATAGCACTCTTACTTGTTTTTTTTGCAATTGAAATATATTTATTATAAAAGAATAAGAAAAAAAGTACTGAGTATAAGAGTAAAGTGCGATTTACTTCTTTTTATTATTTTATTTAAAATCCTATTTTTTATTGCTTTTCGTAAGTTTGTCAAATAATTATTATTGCTAAACGATTGCACAGCATGATGATCTAATGCTTACACACAAAAAAATAGCACGTAAAATCTATGAAAAGAGTTAATTTAACGTTTATCGGCAATGATTTTGCTTCATATGTGTTTCACGTTAATCTAACATGATTTACAACAAATCTTCAAAGACATTTTTTCCTTTTAAAATAACTTGATATCTTGTTGATTTAACATTCCAGTACTGTTCAATCAAAATGAATCATGAATGAATCATGCTAAGTCGAAGTTATTTCAAGTTAAAACAACATGCATTTGAAACTGAAATAACGCGAAGAATCGTTTTGAATCTAAGTTATTTCAAGTTGAAACAGCAGGCATTTAATGTAATGTAGTCATTTAATTTTGTTAATTATTTAACCCGTGATTGTGTGTATTCTCAGGAAATAGACTCATAAATTGTATACATTTATATAAGTACACAGAAAAACGTATTTCTTTTATCAAACCCTTCAATTGAAAAAAAAATTAGAAAATCAAATAAAAATTTAATGCTATCAATTACACTTTATAATATATTAATTTAAATTTTTAATTACGTTTTTAATTAATTAAATTTTTGAACAAAATTTAAACTGATTCGAACAAGATTTTTTGTTTCTCTGTTTGGTTTTATTTAGTTTAAAGTTTGTAGTTTTAAGAAGCCAAATTTAATGAAATATATTTTAAGAAACCAACAAACTCAACAATAATTGTAAATATTCTAACAAAAACTAACCGAACGGAACAACATGCTGTTTTTGGAAGTCGCCTCACCTTAATCATCAGCGTTCTTTTATTTATTCCTCTGTATGTGGTGTGAGTCAAGGCAAATTTCAGCCTTATATACAACCAGAAAAAATATTGGTTGAAAAATGGTTAGGACGATATATTCTATTTATTTCGACTCACGCTAGCAATTTTCTATGAATCCAAAAACCAATCCATCTTTATTAACGTAAGAGCTAAATTTTAATAATGATATGATTATGAAAATTCTTAAATTGATTAGATAAACCGATCGAATGCTTTATGATGAAGATAAGTGAATAAAATATTATGAATTTGCAACTAAAAAATTGCCTATCTAAATTTATTAGAAAAAAGACCATTCATCAGGTGTTGCAATTGAATGATGGTTAAATTTACTGACCGGTTTGATTAAAAGACTTACAATCGAGCTCCGTGATGTTGCAGCAACGGGTGAAATTCGGTTCTCCCAATGAATCAGTTTTCCCTTTGTACATACATATTTTTCAGTGCAAGTGAAATATGTGAATTATTTTGATTTATTGTATTATTTGCCGATAAGCCAATCCACTGATTCTAAACATTCTTTTGAGAAAGCCTATAAATCCCAGCTCAGACCTCTAAACATACTATGTATTACAAATGCACAAAAATTTTAAATGAATGCAAACATTTTCTCAGTTCCATAAACAATCAATCACAAATTAAAGTGAAATAGTATCATATATAGTATATACGAGACTTGTATATAAGATTTTAAATTTAAGTAATTTCTGACCGAAAGTCTGAAGAACTTCCAAGATTTAGGCCCAATAATTGACTTCCCAGTTATATGACATTTAGCTAATTGCCACTTAAATATAAGTGGCACTTAAATGTAGCTTAATTTTTTCAGTGGTTAATTAAAGCTCTTATTAAATTACGTTGAAAGTACGGCAGCACTACAAAATGTCCCAATATTATGGAAGGTTTTTTAAACAACAGCTGCTTATTATGAATAAAAAAAAGTTAGGTTATCAAAATGCAGAAAACTAAAATTGCATAAAAACACATTTTATGAAACAAAAAGAGCATCAGAATTAATTTTTTGTTTTATTTTTCCCTAATATGAAACTATATATTGTATATGTTATATATTTATGAAAATTAAACGATGTTCATGTACATGTTTTCAATAAAAACACACAAGCACAATAACATATGGTATGCTAGTAACACTTAAGTGGGATTTAAATACACAAGGTTTCATTTAAATGTCCCTCAACTTTGTGCTGAAAAAAAAATGTAGTCGGTACTTAAGTGGCACTTAAATATAAATGACACTTAATTGAAAAGTAAATTTTTGGGCCTTAATGTGAATAGAATTGAAAAAATGTTTACGATACTTGGCAGAATAAGCTGCCCTGTCCTGTTGAGTATGAAATCTCGATGACAACATAAACAACAGATTAATACTAGAGATGGCATTCGCTTACGTGACTAGCGTGAATCTTATTAAAGTGTTAATGGAAATTTTATCAAATGTTTGTGTAATTACAAATATTAATTTAAAGATCTGAATGTATTGCTTCCAGCTGGCTCATCTCGAACAAAAAAAAAATGCCTTCTTCATGCGCAACAGCAAGTTATTCTCTAACACCGTCTGCCTAACAAAAACGCTTCTGGGAAGCAGTAATTTTTGCTGGGCAGTTGAGTTTTATAACTAAAAACTATTTTCTAATTAAATTTTCTTAACTAAAAACACCTTGCTGATTATATTTCCATTTGTGTTACAACAAATATGACTCCAAATATAATTTTTTTTAATTTTTGATTTTTTGGAACATAGTGCAAATGTTCAAACATTCAGGTATGTTCTGGATTTCACGTGAAATAAAAACGTGCGAAATTGCCATAGAATTGTTGTTGGAAATAAGTATTTATAATAATAAAGCTATAGCAACTCTGACCGATTTAATTTCACATGGAATACAGAACGTACCCGGTTATTTGCCATTTCTTTCATAAGTGATTATTCAGACTTTGATTCTTTTTGCTTTTTTATCTGTTTTAAATATTTTTTTGTAATTTTTCAAATTAAATAATGGTTTGTTTTGTAATTACGGGAGGTGAACTATTAAATTATAAGACTTAACGAGTTGTACAGCTCTGCAATTGTAAGTGTTGCAGCACCTCTAGTGTTAAGTAGACTTTTAGGTATTTTGCTGTTTTATAAACTATTTAACTATGTTTCATTGCTAAAATATCGGCCATGAAGTTGCTATGAATTTTCCAAATCGAAGTCGGTCTTTTGAAAACCATTATATCGTTACCTTAATTTAGAAAGGCCCTAACTCATTATTTTTTTGGAATCTAAATTTTTGTGTACTTCGATCGAAGAACATCTAATGTATGGAAAAATGCAAAAATCTCGATTTCAAAAAATAATGAGCTAAGTTTTTTTTTAAAACCTTTCCGATTTAGCAATTTCCTAGGATTATGCGCAATTTAAAAATTTACGTTGTTTTGATGCAGTTGTGCTTTTTGAATGCTGCAAGTTTTTGAAATTTTAATTTTATTTAATTTAGCGCATACTTTGGCATCTCGAAACGAATTTTGAAGTGGGTGGGGCCACACCCATGAAATGTTAGCATTAAATTATATGTACTTCTACTTAAACGATTGCCGCGAAACTTGGCCATTATTTTCGGCTCTTATGCAAGCCACAGACATTGCGACCGTTGGTACAACACGTTGGTTTACCAAGTTGTGTGTTTTGCGCACAAACTTTAAAACAACATGTTGTACAACAACATGTTGTGCAGACCTTCATTTCACAAAAAAAAATTTTTTTGAGTAAACATGACATCGGCTACTATTGCGCATATGGTAGTCGTTGATTTTTTTGGTGCAAAACGAAGAAGAAGAATCTCAAAAAGGACAGAATAGAGGGTTTGGTCAAAGGAGTGGTTTATATAAAAAAAAACATATTCTAACAACAAACTTTTGAGAAAACTAAAACAAACTGAGCCAAAGGACTATAAAAATTAATTACATGTGCATGACAATTAACAAATAGAAACCGCAGGGACATCTATCTCGAGACTCGTTGTAGTCATGACGGGGCACTGGACGGTCGGCAAACATGCTAGTAGGATAGGCCTGTCCTATAATGAGTTCTGCCGAAGTTGTCGAGAAGTAAGCAAAGGAGAAACAATCTTTCACTTTCTTTGCTAATGCCCAGCTTTGCATTTCTCGAGACACACATTTTTAGGCAGTCATGTACTAGATGATCTTTCAGATCTATCTGAGATTGGGTTGAATGACCTTATCAGATATCTCAACGTGACGGGTTGGATCTAGTAATGATCACCGTATCAGAATACTTAGATACGGTTCTACATAAGTTGACACCGATGAGTGTAGTGCTTTTTTTCAAAAAGGAATCATGTAGATTCTACTTGAATGCCTGCGTGTAGTGGGCAGCCACGTAAACCAACCAACCTACCAACATGTGCATGAAAGACGAAGTATTCAATGACCTTTTGTCAAGGGTTTCGATGTATATACAAAAGCAAGATACCATATTAAGACAGGCCATTCCTCCCCACCAATTTTTATTAAATTCCATAATATAACTTATTTTTGCTGAATTCTACTTTTTAAGCGCACATTAGAGATTGTGCGTAGATTCTTTTTTATATGACCACTACGAAAATAAAAAAGATGAAATGAAGTTGTACAACTTACTCCTAAATTTTACAACATGTCTATACAAGTTGCCAAAAAATCAAATCTTTTTAATACAAGTATTTCATATAACCGAGTCACAACTTCACACGATGATCCCACACACTTTACAATCTCATGCACAACCTGTTCATGTCGTACCAACGGTTGCAAGGTCTGTGGTTTGCTTTAGAATAACGTAATTTTGTATTTGAATAAATGGCGAGGCCAGCCCCCGTATTCTGTAAGTCGTTAAAGCTAAATATCTATCGCTAAAAATCTATAAAGTCGATTTCTCGATTTTCGGCTACGAATACAATTTTCAAACGTGTATTCACAGAGAAAAACTGCCTCAAATCAATAAGAATCAATAAGATTTTCTCTATGAAACGTTTTTAGTCTAAGGATATCCCAGCAGAAAGAAGCGAAGATTTTTTCATAGAGATTCCTTATTGTTTTTATGTGGTAAATCTTATTAATTTTATCAAGAAGAAAACCACATAAAATCAAGAAGATATCTTATTATTCACAACTTTTTTTTACTCAATTTCCGTTATTTTTGGCACCAAAAAAAACCATACATAGAGAAAAACTTCTTGATTCTATTAGGTTTTCTTATAAATGGTAAACTATAGGGATTTCTTATTGATTTTATTAGGTTGCCTTATTGATTTTTTAAAAAGGTTTTCTTCTTGATTTTATTAGGCTATCTTATTGATTTTTTCAATAAGGTTTTCTTCTTGATTTTAGTAGGTTCCTATATGATTATGTGTAAAGCATCCAATTGATTTTTTTAATAAGGAAATCTTCTTGATTTTATGAGGTGTCTTGTTATTTCATTTCTATAAATAGACAGAGACATTTTTTTCATGATCTTTTTCAGTTTTGTATATGCATAATTGTACAATTATTTCAATGGTTATTCAGGCTGCTTGTTACCATATTGGTTAGAGTGCTTGTCTATCAGGTAGAAGTTTGCTGGTTCAATACTTGGTGAGTAAGTTAGTTAAGAATATAACATAATGTGTATGTATGTAGATATGTATAAATAAATAACATCTACAATATACTACATACATACATACATATGTATGTATAGAATTTAAATGAAAATACGTAAGTACAGAGAATAAAGACGCATTTTTTTATTTTTTATTGAAAAAATCAATAAGATAACCTCATAAAAACTACAAGATTTCTTCTTGAGTTTTTCAAAAAGGTTTTCTCTATGAAATTAATAAGATTTCCTTATTGAAAAAAACCCATAGAGATTTCTTATTAATTTTGTTCTATTTTATGAGGTATTTAGTAGGCACTATTTTCTCTGTATTGATAAATCAGGCAATGGCTTAAAAATGTAATTCGCCGAAAGTTTAGTGTTTTATGTCATAGGAAAAAATTTTTAATTTTCTATTTGTTCAGCATTTTAGTGATCAAATTTAGCTTTAGCTTTAGCGACTTACAGAATACGGCGGCAGACTAATAAAGTTTAATATTATATTTCACCTGCTTTTACTTGTCGAATTTTTACTAGGCAAATACCTTGAAGTCTGAACGTGACGCGATGCTAAATTTTAAAAACTATGTGGACATTAATTATTGCAAGCTTGGGGATAACCACGACTCTGAAAATATAAAATTTTCGCTAAAATTTTAAAAATAAAACTTAAAAAAAGATTTAACCGGCTTCAAAACTAAGCACTGAAAAATATTTAGATTCAGAGTTACTCGTATCACGGATACAAATTTTCGAACTATGTAAAAAATCTTGAGATTTTTTCCGCTGGTGGCGATTTATCGAAAATGTCTTACATTTTCTCAAGCTTAGATTCACTTTTTAAAATCTTAACTCATCTTGAGCCAACTTGCTGAATTTGTATTGTGACACCAGCAAGTAAAGACAATAATCTGACTACCCCAATTATATATTATTGCTCTTCAGTTACTGAAAAATCTTATAACTTAATATTTATTCTTAGTAATTTAGCAGATCATTTTTATAGCATTTGCATCTTTTATAGTGAATAAATAGCATGCGTACCTGTGTTCATATTGACTAAAGGAGCTGGAGAAAAAAATAAAAATAAAGTTGTTGCCTATTGTGCATGAGTATGAGGATATTTTTATACTTGATGGTGGGCACCATACCATCGCTACGCAAAGCTTACAATTTAAAAAGTGCGTTGCTTAATGCTTAAGCACTTAAATAATTAAGTACGGGCATGTTCAATTATAATAAATCGCTAACAATCAATCACTAAGAGGTAGGATTAATTTTCTTTTTAAGTACTGTAAATTATTATTAACTAATTAATCATTTTTTTAGAACATCTGCGTATACACAAAGAGTTGAGTAATTTGCTTTAACCATAAATAGTTTGGTCAGTTCCTTATATAAACATACATACGTAAATTCGAAACAATAGGCATCTTTAAATATTATTATCATGGCGTATTATGCAGAAAGAAGTCTTCTACTTTTGTTGGCATGTTACTTTCAGATAATAATATGACAAGTTTTTTTTTTTTTGGTTTTTTAGTTAAACAGATTAAAATATATCGCTCATTTACTTCAATAGTGTCACAACTCCAAAAAAAACAAGCTTTGCTGAAAACGCGTTTAAAGTTTTCAACAGGGTAGGGAAAATTCTGCTCGCGAGAACAATTTTTATTAACTCGCTCGTTTTAAAATTTGTGCTCGACTCGTAAGCAATAAATGACTCGCCTTAAAATTTGTACTCGCGAGTTTTATTTGAAAACTCGTAAGCACAAATTTTGAAAGAGTGCAAAACGAGCATAAACGAATTCAAAACGAGTAGTTATTACAAAAAAAATTTTTTTTTATTCGAAAAAGTATATGTATTTATATGCGAATTTGAAAAGTACAGTAGTTACAAATGCATATACATATATAAAAATATATGTTCCTACTTTCATGTCATGAGGTATTTTTCATATGTTTTAAGGCTTCCGCTTCATGAAAAGTTATGGAAATGCTTACCTGTCAATAATAAAATATAATTTCAACATTGCGACCTATAGAAAACAGAATTTGATCAAACAAAATTAATAAAACTCGCGAATAATTCTTTTTAACTCGACTTTTAGTCGAGTCGAGTTTTATTTTTGACTCTTAAAATTAGAATTCTTCTCGCGAGTCCTATTTTCGATTCTAAAAAATTAAATGCGCTCGCGAATTTTATTTTTTTTAACTCGCGAGCAGACAAGAGTAGCTCTTTTCAATACAAAAAATAAAAATCGCTCGAATTGAATTCGTTTGCGAGCGAGTTTAATTCGAGCACTTACCGCACTCTGGTTTTAAATTTTTTTCAATGAAAAAATATTCTTCTCTCACGAGGTGGTAGTACAAGCTATTTACTCGTATCTATATGAAATTTTTATTCAAGATAAAATACGAAATGTCGACTTATTCTGCATCATTAGCTCAAAAAACGCATTTTTGAAGTTACGACACTATTGAAGTAAATGAGCAATACGTGCTTTGCAAAATATGGAGAATCTTTTAAACCCACTGAATGAAATATTTATTGTTATTACAACTGGAATTATTAAATAAGCTTAGATATGGAAAAAAAATTATACCATCAGCTTTTTTGGTAACATTTGAATTTTAACAATTATAAGCTCTTCTTTTCTTTAAAATATTGTATACATATTTTCAACCTTGGTAAATTATATATCAAGGCCAGGTTAGAAATATTTAACCCATGCATTTTTTTTTGCCATGAAATTTACACAAAAACAGTTGTTGCACAGTTTGTTAAACAAGTCCCAGTCCAGACTTGCAATTTTTGTTGCAGCAACTTTTTATTTGTCAGTGTAAACGAGCGAGAGAGGACTACAAAAAGTATATATTTCTATTTCAATACTCTCACACATATTGAAGAATTCCTGCAACAAAAATTGCAAGTCTGGACCGGCACTAAGTGTTCTTAAAAAGCAGAAAAAAATACAGCAACAAACACACGCATTTCTGCAGGAGATCTATTTTATTTTGAGCAAAGTTATTAGACAGTCTGTGAGCGTGAATGCAAAATCAGCTGTTTATGGTTTTAACGTTAAAACCAGCTTTTAACTTTCAGTGTGAAAACACTATTAGATAAGTATTTTTCCTCGAGACTTTTCTACGTTTCCTTCACTTCAAACTCTATTTAAATTTCAGTTCATATTTAAATTGTCGATTTTCATTCATTTTTGTATGGAAAAATTACTTTTAATAGTGTTTTCACACTGACATGGTTTTAATAATAGTTGGATTTAACGTTAAAACCAGCTTTTAAAACCTGGTCTTATCACACAAATTGTTTTTGTTAAAACAATCTTAAGTTGGTTTTATGAAATGCAACCCTGTTTTCACTGTGATAAATTCAGTGCTGCCAAGTTAAAATGACCGGCAGCAGCTGATACTGTTTATGCCAGTGAATAACAATAGATATCCTTCGAGAGATTTTCAACTTAAAAATGCATGCAGCAGCAACAATAATCAAAAAATTATGGAAAAAAAAGAATTTTTTGAAAGCAAAATAACGAAAATGTTTTCTTTAAACTCTGAGAAGTGAAAATAAACGATATGACTGACATCGATCCGCCGATAAAAAAATTTGTATTTTGTGATTTATTTGTGCATTTTTTATATACACTAACTTGATTACGAAGTTCTAATTTACACTATGCAAGTCTTATTGCTAAGCCAATTAGTTTGTGTGAGAGAGATAAAGAGAGACGAGGGGGGACCAGATAAATTTATTTTCCCTTCGTCTCTCTCTCTCTCTCTCTTTCTCTCCTAAAAAACTAATCAGCTTAGCAATAACACTTGCATAGCAGGGAAGGAACTGTCAAAACAAAATGTACTTTTTGGACCATGATGGTACCATTTTTTTTAATATTTATTAATAAGAACGGAAACGTGAAAAATGTGTAAAAATTCAGAAGTAGACAATAAAAAAGGGGTATAAAAATTGATTAAAAAAAATAACATAAAAAATATTAAATATTACATTCATAAGGGTACATTCGTAGATTAGACTTGTTAGAGGTCGGTTATTTTACAAATTTTGCTTATTAAGAGGCCTGTTATTTTCAAGCACTATAAAATCTAAGTTATGCGCATAAAAAATGCGCGATAAAACCTAAAACGCACTATTGAAGTAAAGGAGCGATATGTAGTTAACAAAAATAAATATAACCACAGCTAAGACGAGTTCATGTCAAGGTACTGTCAAGGTAATAGGTACAGTTAGGGTACTAGACATATTTTTTTTTTCTTGCGGAGTTGACACCACCTTGTACCTTGTCTTGACAACAGCATTGCAACAAAAACAGAGAATCTGACCGTCTATAATAAAACACACAAAAAAATTAAAGACAACATACGCAAAATTAATGTTACTATATATTTAGTGAAACATTGGCATTTTTAAATTGTACCAAGTAACTCGCGGTAGTACCACGGTACCAACGACGTCAAAAATGTACCATAAAAAGTACAATTGTACCATGATTTCCATTCGTGTTGCATAGTGTAAATTAGGACCAAGCACTGGTAATACTGCGGGTGACGTGATAGAGAGTTTGAAATATTTTTTGTCATTTATTGATGAGACTTCTAAAGTCTTTTGCTGTTTAATTTCGTATTTGTTTAAAAGATTTCTTTTGTCTGATTTGTATGTTGTGTGGGCTTTGGACACGCAATTTCATAGGCATGTAGTTTTTTTTTGCTCTTTTCATTGATGAAACCTCTACCAAGCGACTCCGTGTTTTAACAAACATTTTGTCAAGTATAGTTTTCTGTAATAGACTCAATATTTTGTATGAGTCATTTCAGTATGTATATGAATATATAGTGTAGTCTTTAAAATGTAAGTTTTACTTTTAATTTTAAAATAAAAATTTCTTTAATAGTCAATAAAAAAAATTATATTAAATTTTAAGAGCCTTTAGACATATTCCATTTCTTATGCAGATTGTAGAAGACTTGCATATTCAACAATTCAATTTCAACAAAACATTAAATTTTGACGAAAAGTACAAAATGCCACCAAACTCTATAACTTTTCCTCTCTCAAACTGACTGCAATTTTGCCTGTATAACTCCCCAGCAAAAAATTTCAAAAAAGGTAATCGGGTTTGGAATTAAGCATTTTTGGTGGAAGCTGTTCCTTACTGGATTACCAACTTAATGATTTTAACAAGGCGTGAGACTAAAATAATCGATTCTTGAGAAGTACTTACTTTTTTCATTGGGCAACTTGTCCACGTAATCTATTTAATCTAAAAAAAATATTCTCCTCATTTAGCAACTTGTACATAATTTTTTTAAATTTTAGGTAATGTGTTTTGTAAGCGAGTAATGAAATTTGGTAATCAGAAAAGTAAGTCATTATAAGGCAAGTAGTTCTGATGGTAATGTGTAATTTTTTGCTGGGTCAGACTATTTCTAAGATTATACAAGTTTTAATTTCCAACAAAATAATGGACAAATAAAAGTTTTTAAATAAAGTGTGGAATAAATTTGTTATCCTCGGCTCAACGAGCTTTTTAGTAGATATTGATGAAAGGGAAGATTTTGCTTGAGAGTGTTGCGTGGGTATTAATCAACACATGGAATATATGCTTAGCCGCTATAGAACTGGGTTTATATATCTGATTTATCTGACTTGATCCCTATACAACTTCAAATTCAATGAATCCTGCGACTAATACATGCATGTCTAAAAATCGCTATATTATCAATAGCGTCAACGATAAGCACTAAGGTCCTGGAACGTATTTTCATAGAAGCTTTTCGTCTAAGTCGTATTCAGCATTTAACATTAAAATCCAGGTCCTTAAAGATGGTGCTTGCAGTTACACCAGAGAATTTGTAAAAGAAAAGAAATTGGACAATCTTGAGTTCGTTAGGTTTTTTTCTGTTTGTATTAAATTTTCGGCTTTGGTCTGTCCTGACATATTTGGTAAATTTTTTCACGAACATTTCTTCTAGTACTGCCCCTTTTTTGAAATAATTTGAAAAATTTTTTGAAATATATTCAAGAATTAACAATTTGGGGGGGGGGGACTTAATGTTTTCTATAAAATTGCTGATCATACCCTAGACCCTACATTTAAAGAACTCATGCTATACTACAGAATTTTTGAGCAGGCTTGCATAGTTCTTTTGTACGATTCAGGATTTCCGATATTTATGATTTATATCATCCGGATGACCAAACCAATGTAAAAAAAGTTAGCAGTAGGATTCTTAAAAGCATTTATATGAATCGTAATGAGTTCTACACCGCAAGAATTTTGCTTCATAAGTCCAATGAAACAATTTCATTAAAATTTTTTCACAAATCTACTGATAATTTCACAAATCCAATGAAAGTTTCATGAATATTGTGAACGAATTACATTGGAATTGTTTCGTTGGTATTCTGGTTTCTGAAAAATATTTTATTGGATTTATGATAACAATATTTTCTAATTATTAAGAAACACCTTTATATTTAAGTTATTTCATTATTTTCATGAAACTATTTTATTGTTTCGATGAAGTTATAGCACTGCATTAATTACACTGTTAAATAAATTTGATGAAGTTTTCAATAAAATAATTTTGGCGAAACTGGTTTCATTAATCCAACGAAGCCTGACGTTGGTTGAATTTTAATGAATTTTTCATTAAATTAATGTCGAAATTCAAAGAATTTATGCCGAAAATTCTTTCAGTGTATGAATAGATAATATTGAAACAGTTTTTTTTCAAATAAAATCTTGGTTGTTTACTTCCAAAGGGCTTTTTCTCGATAGAAGAAGCAAAAAATATGGGTGGCGTTGGCTGAAGTAGTTAGCACGTTGACTACAAAAGCGAAGGTCCTGGGTTCGATCCCTGTATACAACAGTCATTAAAAAAATAACAGCACCACGCACTTTTCTGATGTGTATTAGTGTCCCTTTGTATCAATTGTTGTAGGAAAGTTCAAGTGATGAAGGCATAGTCACTGGTCACTGAACTATACCGAATTCAGCAGTTAGTAATCCTAATGTAACATCAGAGCGCCCTCCTTCGTTGTGTAGCACAATCATCGGCGAAGTAAAATAACTAATAAAATGGCTACTAAGCACAGCTGCAAAAACGCAAATACGCCTCATTTAACATCAGAGGCGCTGCAACACTGCATTATTAAAAAACGTGCAAAAAAGCAGAGCTGTAAAAGTATGACGCTTTTCTCTATATATCTCTTCCTGCACCACCTGTCTTCTCTATCACTATCCCTTTCCTAAGAGAAGGTAGCACCTAGTAATAGTAGTGGGCATTAATTGCCTGAGTGTTACTTATCTTAAAAAAAAATTGCCACTTTTTTGTCGCGTGCGACAGCAAGAAATTAAGCTTGTATTTCAGAACAATGTGACTTGATTTTTCTTAAAATTTTACCTAATGTAGACCTTACAAATATATAGAGAAATAAAAAAGTGTTGTTTTCCTTGACAAAGCAAGCATATTTGTGTGGTGTTGCACGTGACAAAAAGTTGACATTCATGTGGGAATGCCTATATCTAATTTGCTGATTATTTATAAATAAATTAAAATGGTCTCAAAATTTCAACACACATGTGTGTATAATATATAGATTTCATCAACTTAGTTTATAAAAAAATAAAGTATTTAATGTTATTTGCAAAAAATAATAACTAATGCCTATTTTTATATATTCAGGAAAACGAGATTTTTAAAAAACTCTTCTAGTTTTTTTTTGCTGTATTGAATATTTAATAGTCGGTTAATAAAACTATGCTGTAGCATTAAAATCTCGGATCAATTGCTTTATGAAAGCAAACTACAAAATCCACTAAATGTAAAAATAAAATTTCTTGTTTCCCCACAGGTGGTGTTTTTTTTTGTTGCAAAGTCTTTTTTCACATCAAAGGAATAATTTTGCAATTATAAAGAGATTAATGCATGTTGTAGTTAATTTAAAACTTGTGTATAATCATTTTTTTTATAAAAAAAATAATAATTTTCGATTTGAGTAGAGGCGCTAAAAGACTTATTGGACAAAATCTAAAGTAGAAGAAAAAAAAACACGAATAGTAAATCTGAACTAAGCAACGGCTAAAATGATTATTACAAAGTAAAAAAGTAATTTAAAAACCATCTGACAAGAACAGAAAAATACTCGTACAAACCTCAAATAAAAAAAGAACAAATTACACGAAATTATAGAGTAAAAGAACTTTGAAATGCTTTTAGTTGTTGGTTGCCCTTTTGCAAGCAACTAAAACTAGAAACATGAAAAATTAATTTTAACAAATGAAAAAAGAACAAAGGAAAATATTATAAAACTTAATCAATAACTAGAAATTAGTAAAAAAAACAACAATTTGTTGCAGGCTGATCAATAAATTTTTCATTTTGTTACAAATTTATTTTTAAATGTCTGCAACTAATTCGATATTGTGGATCTAACACTACGCCCATAGCTAAATTATATATTTAAGAGAGTGTGAAAGCTTGGTTTTCTTATTTATGGAACTGAAAACATGATTTTGGCCATTTATATTAAAATCAGTTTTGTTACCAATTTTTAGTCAATGTTTTGTAGTTAGCGATATTTTATTAACTTACTGAAGTACTCATTCGTATTGTCATAATTTATTTATACAGACTTGCCTTTTTTTCACATGATGTGTAAATGTTCAAGGACACTACTCCCATGGACTTTATTGTATGCAATAATTGCAAATACAATTATTATAAAGGGTCTTCCAATATGCAAGAAAAAGTGTATTTTTTTAGTGAAATGAACGAATATTTATTCACTTGTAAAGACGAGGGTGTGCCATTCATAATTCAGGACCATATTCTTTTCGTGAAATTTTCCTTCACCAATTCGCACATTTGTGGTTATGTGATCTCGATTACTTCAAGAACATTCACCTTTAGGGCATTCAATTGATTGTAGGCCATTGACATAGGTATACCTTAGTTTTCATACAGTCCACCTTGAAAAAGTCTGAAGGTTTGAATTACAAGATCGCGTTGGTCCAGTTGTGATCGCGTCTACGAGAAAGAACAAACAGTCACGAAATTTTTTACGCCTAAAAGCGATGGTATTGTGTAAACTAGTCGTCCAAATCAATATCTTCCAAATTCGCCCAATAGCGAAATTCATTCACGGCACACTAAAAGAAAAATAATTCATTCACTTAATGAGGCGGCATCATTGATATTTTGTCATCATATGAATGAAATGTGTAATTAAAAGAATGATAATTTTCATTTGCTGAAAGAAATTCCTCTCTTTCTGTATGTTGTAAATTTTTTTATATCTAATTGTATTTATGATAATAATTTCGTTACAATTATCAAGTTCAATTTTTTCTAATTTTAAGAAGACTAAAAGCTTATCTCCATAGATTTGACGATTTTTTGCAAAAACACTTTATAATACATGAAGTAAAATAAATTTTGATACAAAATATACAATTTAATCGTTTTATTTTAATTCTCTAAAAGACTAAGAAAATGCTTCATACACAGAGAAAAAACTGCCTCATAGAATCAATAAGATTTTCTCTATGAAACGTTTTTAGGCTTAGGGGTATCCCAGCAGAAAGAAGCGCAGATTTTTTCATTGAGATTCCTTATTGTTTTTATGTGGTAAGTCTTATTAATTTTAACAAAAAGAAAACCACATAAAATCAAGAAGAAATCTTTTTTATTCACAACTTTTTTTTACTCAATTTTTTTTGGCACCAAAAAAAAATCCCTAGAGAAAAACTTTTTGATTCTATTAGGTTTTCTTATAAATTGTAAACTATAGGGATTTCTTATTGATTTTATTAGGTTGCCTTATTAATTTTTTTAAAAAGGTGTTTTCGTGATTTTATTAGGCTATCTTATTGAATTTTTTTAATAAGGTTTTCTTCTTGATTTTAGTAGATTCCTATATGATTATGTGTAAAGCATCTTATTGATTTTTTTAATAAGGAAATCTTCTTGATTTTATGAGGTGTCTTGTTATTTCGTTTCTGTAAATAGACATAGACACACTTATTTTCATGATCTTTTTCTTTTTTGTATAAGAATGTTTGCTCAATAATTTCAATGGTTATTCAGGTTTGCTTGTCTATCAGGTAGAAGTTTGCTGGTTCAATACTTGGTGAGTAAGTTAGTTAAGAATATAACATAATGTGTATGTATGTATGTATGCATATATGTATAAATAAATAACATCTACAATACATACATACATACATACATATGTATGTATGTATGTAGTATATAATTTAAATGAAAATACATAAATACAGAGAATAAAGACAAAATTTATTTTTTATTATTTATTGAAAAAATCAATATGATAACCACATGAAAACTACAAGATTTCTTCTTGATTTTTTTAAAAAGATTTTCTATATGAAATTAATAAGATTTCCTTATTGAAAAAGAAAACCATAGAGATTTCTTATTAATTTTTTTCTATTTTATAAGGTATTTAGTAGGCAATGTTTTCTCTGTGTACGTACAATGAAAATGTTTCTTATTTACAACGAAACAGTTTTCACAGAAAACATTTTTTATTGAAAAAACCTTAAAAGTGTTAGGGCGTTGTTTATAAATCTGATGAAAATGAAGAGTCCGAGTTCGATAATATGAGCGAATGTCAAAATAATCAACAACATTTACAAAAAATTCAATCAATGACTTAATTTTACATGTGTAATGCAATTCATTAATGAAGAGTTTTATATAAAGCTTTATGAACATTCTTCATTATTACAATGAAATCTTACTTTAGCTCGTTATTAATGGCAGATTTTATTGAGGCACCAGCCTCATTTTCGAAAAATTATAATCCACTGATCCCGCAAGACAAAAAACTGCACCAAACAATCAAACATTGTTGATGGACAATAATTCTTGTGTTTTTAGAGCCCCAAATGCAATAGTTCTGCTTGTTAACATAACCACCAAGGTAAAAATTTGCCTCAACACGCAAAATGATTTTTCTATAAAATTCAAAATCAAACTTATCAAACTGACGCACTCAACAAAGACGCGACGTTGCTGATGGACTTGAGGTCACTAAAGCCTATAAGTCTTAAGACTTTAACCTTTATGCATATTATGGTGTAATCTCGTTTTTGGAATATCCAATCCCAAAGATCGATGAGAAATGGACAATCCTAGGTTTTCCTCAACAATATGGGTTACAAGAATAACATTCTCAGTTTTTCTTGATTGACGTGTACCACTTCGATTCTTCACATCACTAAATTGTTCCCACAGGTATAACGTTTCCACCAGTTGGACAATTGCTGGCCGAGAAGGTGCTTTCTGAAGACCCAAAAATACTTTTGTTTTGCAAACTGTAATAATTTTGATAGTGAATTTTAATCATCAACGCATTAAGGCCCAAATTCACAGTCATTAGTTAACTAATAGCAATAGTTTAACCAATAATATTTGATTCATAGCTCTTTGTTTACGATTAGTTAAACCGCCAAATGTCATTGGTTAACAAATAGTTAAACAACAGCTGATTCATTGTGAACTTTATTAGTATTGTTGTTTTATGAACAATTTTAGACTAATTTCGCACATACGTTGTCCAACATCTTCTCTGTATTTAGCTTTAAAACATTCTTTTTGTTTATTTGGTATTATATTTTGGTTTTCTATAACCAATTTCAGCACTACTTCCATAGACGAGCGTGCACTGTTTTACAAATTTTTAAGAAATAATATAACAAATGTAAACGAAAACCATATGCTATAGCAGAGCTGCCAATACTGAAACTTATTAGTTTGATAGGGTTACCATTCTTTGCTCATATTAAGAACTTTAGTTAAACAATACACTGTGAATATGAAGTATTAGTTAAACAATAGTTATCATTTTAGTTTACTAATAATTAACAAATGACTGAAAATTTGGCACTACGTTGTTGAAGTGTATATCGTTTGAATTCTATTAATGGCATAGTTTTTCTTTGTTATATGTCATGTAGGTTGGAGTTGAGCCATTATATAACCGTTAAAATGGCGGGATATTCAACATGAGACGTCTTGTGGAAACACACTATAGAAAAGTAGACTATGTACCAGTATACTATTCTTATGCCGAGTACACACTATGGCATTTTATGACATTGTAATAGTGTTTACCGGTGGCTACGTTTGCCATTTCCGATGCTTTTCTTTGTGTGGCATTGCTTGCCTTATAAAAAACATAATGTGTACAACGTTGCACATATTTTGAAAATAAAACACAAGAAATGCCAGATCTGTAATCGGCATTGTGGAAAAGTCGACTGCCATATCGTCGGATTGTTTCTGGTTTGCGTCACAGTATATTCAAAATACGTTATGTCTGCATCAAACCAGAAACCAACCGATGATATTTGACTTTTATTTTTGAAAAGTCGACCATGTAAGAGTACATCTTTCTTATAAAGAGTTAACACTATTCATCACAAAATAATTTCCTTATAGACTTACTTTTCTTATATAAATGTCAATTGTGTTACGGTATACTTTTTTAATTTTTTAGTTAGTAATTTAATTTTCTAGTTAATTAATGTCATGGGACCAATGATGGACCCAAGTAAGCTTTACCTGGGACTGCTGCGATTCAACGAATCCTAGACTAACCATAATGTCACAGAAACCCTGTCAAAACTTGGAGGGTGGGCTATAGTCAGAGTTGGGCAAAATACATGACTTGTGGTATTTAAAATACAAAATACAAAATTATTATGTACGTATTTAAACTACAAAATACTTCCACATCATTTATGTATATACATATGTATATATGTATTTATGTATTTACAGGTGGTGTTACTAATTCAGGCTCACTCTATTCTTGCTAGTTAGAAGCACGTACATACGTGCTTATGTTGGTCCTCGCCCATACTTGCAATTTTTGTTGCAACAA
This sequence comes from Tachina lurida, assembly GCA_944452675.1. Lineage (NCBI taxonomy): Eukaryota > Metazoa > Arthropoda > Insecta > Diptera > Tachinidae > Tachina > Tachina lurida. Next base: position 122,375,899 of record OX101753.1, read on the forward strand.
TTCTTGAGTGTATTGGTGAGAGGGGTAAGAAGATTGGGCCCTCCCCAATCTTCAGAGTTTCATGTGCTCGCAATTCTCTTTTGTTTTGAAATTCGCAGCTGTTAATTTGAAGCTTGTAGGTGTATTTGAGGTTTTATTCTATTTTATTTGTTCAGTTGTATGAAAAACACAAAATGTAACAAAAAGTAAAAATAATTGTTAATTGTTCAGGCAAATTTGTTGTGAAATAAAATTTTTTAATACTTAGCTGCAAAACTAGAATTTCCTAATGTGGACACATGTGCAATTTCAAAGAAGAATTTTAAAAAATTGCAAGTCTGGACTAGGACTTGACAACACAATCGCCCATGGCAAAAGCAACCATGTTGCATTTGTATTGTTATAATTTTTCTAATAATACCACCTGCAAATAAAACGCCTTGTGACAAGATGCTTCAAAATTGACAACTGAATTGTGGTGATGCCAACTATAAGGGCTATTATTACAACTTAAAGTTAGTTAAAAGTATGATTTTATCGGATGTATAAAAGTTAAATTAAATTTATAATAATGAATAGCGTTTTATACGTCCTACAAAATCCTACTTTTAACTAACTTTAAGTTGTAATAATCGCCCTAAGAGTTGGTATAGTTATGTTTTTTTCTATCGATTCTAATATTTTGTTATTGGTTTGCCGAATTATACATTATAAATCGATCAAAATGCAAAAATGCCAACAATGTAATGTATTTTGTAAATGTATTTTGCAAATTATGTATTTAAAATACAAAATACAAAATACTTGCATGTCATGTATTTAAAATACAAAATACTTCTACGTCATATATTTAAAATACAAATACAAAATATGTATTTGTATTTTAAATACGTATTTCAAATACATGTATTTCAAATACTGCCCAACCCTGGCTATAGTGCTAAAAAAAATGGCACTGCTTTCAACTACACACGAAAGACTAAATAAAATAAAAAAAAGAAAGTCTTATTCTTTCGACTGATCCACTTAAGAAGAAAAGTCCCAATTCCTTCAACGAAACCAAAACCAAATTCCTACCAAAATCAAAAATTTAACCAGGAGTTCAACAAACTTCTCCCAAGCATTGAATTCATGAGTTCATGTTTATACCAAACTGCGAATGACACGTTAACTCTGCTGCAAACAACCACTTGTTGTATGAAGTTGCGAGAACACTTGTACTGATGTTTATATACAATGTTGCCAACAAAGCAATGCTTGACCTAATTTTAGTTGAACATCTCTTATTAGTTATTGATCTCTGTCAGTTGTGTTCGGTTTTTTTTTGTCGTGGTTCGTTTTTTATTTGTTATTTACATATTTAGTTAAGTAAAAGTGCAGTGTTTTTAATAAAATTAATATTAAATTAAAGGTATTAGCAAATGTTGTCGAAGTGTAAAAAATGAAAGCGATTCGTTTTGTAGCAAAAAAGTGATGAGCGTTTATATATTCCTATTGAATTCTAGGAAGAATGCAGCAACAATTGTGCAAAATAATTTGTAAGTATACTAATTTTGTTGTTGCTTATTGTTGAGGATAATAAAAGAATCGTAAACACACGTGTTTGGAGCAGAGATCTGCGCCGTGACGGCTTAGCCGGCTCAAGCCGCGCCGCCGATGATTTTTGGCAGCCGCCGCCGCCGTTAATTTTTCGGCTAAGGATCGGCTTAAAATTAGCCGCCGATTTAGTCAGACGATTAAAATTAGCCGCCGATTTTTTTAATTTTTTTCTTAGTTTGACTTTTTTATGCTGAATTTACTTTAAATAAGTTTTTATATGGAAAAAGAAAATAAAATTAAATGTTGTAAAAAATGTTGGGACACATATAGTTCGGCTATAATGAACATTGATTAAAATTCACTCACAATTATTGTTTATTCTTTTGCTTTTGCTACATTTAACATTGATTAAAATTCACTCACAATTATTGTTTATTCTTTTGCTTTTGCTACATTTAATTTACGCAGCAGTTACACGAACAAGCTTTAGTTAAGTTTTACACACATTACTGCAGCACAACAATTTTTCTGTAAATGCTTATGTTATAAGCTATAGGACACGTTTTGTGGTATTGGACATACAGAAACATTAAATAATTAACTATCACAATTTGGTAACAATTTTGTGACAGTATGTAAGTACATATACATACATATGTATGAATGTGTTGTTATCCTATCTAAAAATATGATGATGATTTTATAATTTGATGATTTTATATCATGATGAATCAAACAAGTATTTGAAAAATACCGGGCCTGATTCACGATATCGACTGCGTTCGACTTGTCGCACACTTACATTCAAAACAAAAACAAATTCTAAAACTTTGTTGTTGTTTCCAATGTAAGTGTGCGACAACGTTCTACTTGATATCGTGAACCAGGCCCACCGTCTTTGAAATTAAATTTGATATCAAAATGAATTTATCAGGCCGTGAGCTCTGATGATTATATCATAAGGCTGCTATAATATTAATAAATTGAGTCTATACGTGATGAATTTTCATCATGATATCAATTTGACATTCATCATGATATAAATTCATCAGGTGTGGACACTATGTTATAGTGCGTTTCCATTGTGGGTAAAATATGTCGGCACTTTTTTATTATATTGTAAATGTTTTTCAGTTCGCAAATTCACAATAACTTTATAGTTTTGTTTACATTATTTTAAACTGTATATATTAAGGCACTGATACACTGTCATACAAAGTCGTGCGATTTTTTAGATTGTGTAGGATAGTGAGTTATGGCCTTTATGCGTCTCCTACACGTTTCGACTTGTTGTACAATTTGATTAAGTTGTATAATCAATTGTTACGTTAGAGGTCTGATTGACCAACGGTTGGTCATCTGTTGAATAAAAAATCAAAAAATTTTTATTTGCATTCAACTGTCGAACAACTTTGCTATCAAATTGGTGCGTGTGATGGCGATTTTTTCTTTTGTTTGTCATTTTCATTCAAACGTTTTGCAAGGAACATTTAACTGGATCATTGCGTCGTTTGTTTCTGCTACATCAAATAATGAAGAAGATGATCCACTTAAACTTGAAGTTTTGAAATACTTTGCAATGACAGATAATGACACAGACACTTACAACTTTTGGAAAAAAATGAAAAAGTAATTGTCTTTATGATATAGATAAATTGCACCAAATTTGCTTACAATAAAATTTTTGTATTTTAGGAGTACCCACAAACGGCTAAGCTTGCTGCTTATATTCTAAGTATACCGTCTACAAGTGCATCTGCAGAAGCATTTTCTAGCGCTGGATCGCTAGTAACGGCCAAAAGGTCAAATTTGAACCCCTTAACTGTGAAGCAAGTTCTTTTTGTTCACGACAATTACGATTTAGTCAACGATATTCTCAAAAAATAAGGAGATTATATATCGGTCTTGTGTACATTGATATATGTACAATTATTTGCTTTTATTAAAAATTTTTTTGACAAACAAAAGAAACGAAGGTTGGAATGGAACATACAAATGAGTTTGTATGTTTGCATTTATATTTATTTCCACTTATTTTCAAGTATGTATTTGAACTCCAATTTTTTGAGTACTTATAACAATCGTGTGTGTTCTGGCTTTCACATCGTTTTCACATGTTTTCTTGCGAGTTCGGTTGTTTAAACACATGCTACGCCTGTTTAAGTTGAAATTTAGAAAATAAAAATAATAGTGTGTGTTCTAGCATCCGAATTTAGAAGAACCCAATTTAAAAATTTACGGTTTCAAACCTTTAGATTTTTTCGTTTTCGATTTTGAGCAAAAAACTCGTATTTTTTTCACTTGTTAACAGTTTTGTGAAAAGAATACGAGTTTTTTGCTCAAAAGTGAAAACGAAAAAATCTAAAAGTTTGAAATCGTCCATTTACAAATTGTTTTCTTCTAAATTCGGATGCTAGAGCACACACCATAAATTTTTATTTTCTAAATTTCAACTTAAACAGGCGTAGCATGTGTTTTAACATCCGAATTCACAAGAAAACATGTGAAAACGGCTTCCACCAGAACATACACGAATATTAGATTATATTTTTAGTATAGCTATTTCGCAGTTTAATGCATTTAATACAATAAATCAGGGCCTATTTATCACGTCAATGCAATCGTCCTGATGATATTCTGTGTTTTCGTGTTTAAACTGTCAAAAGTTGTTTGCACCACATACTTTATTTCATGTTTGTGTATATTTCTGACAACTTAAGCATAAAGTTGTTTTTGTATTGCTGTGTTTTTTAAGAATTTCATAGAGCTAATAAATAGAATTTCACTAAATTTCACTCCCACTCACTTTGGAATTTAAAACCACTTATACGCGCTAAATACGTAATATATTTTCTAAATCCTTTTTCAATCGTCATAGTTATTGTTATTATATGTACATATATCGTCTACTTCTAATAATAAACATTTATAATAAAACAAACCTAATTATTTAACAGTTTTTATTTATGTGATACATATTTAAATTTAATTTAGCTAGAAACTAGTCTTGATTAAAGTTTTTATTTGTTTATTTTTATTTGAGACAGTATAGAGCAACCGCTTAAGCTGAATGAAAGGAATTTCAGATTTACTGAATACTGTTTTGTGTCTTTGTATAAACTAGCTTTGATGTCAATGTAAAAGAAAATGCTTTTCATATTTCCAAATTTTAGAAACTTCAGTACAAAAGAAACAGCCAAATTATAAACGATAATAGAACTGGGTTACTCCATTCACTCCCAATTATTTCATTTGGTGTTTCCTTTCCCTATTTATGCCATTTATCAACATATATACATATTTTTAGTTAAAATTGCTAAATAATCAAAAACTAACTATACCGTAAGTAAATTTTAATATCTGGATTTAAGCCGGCTTAGCCGTCTTTTTGTAAGAGCCGTGCAAAAAGCGGCTAGCCGATATATTTGTCGGCTGACAGCCGAATTTGAGCCGCCGCCGATGATTTTCATGCCAGCCGCCGCCGCCGATGAAAATCCTTCGGCGCAGGTCTCTGGTTTGGAGTGCATGGGTGTGTGTGCGTATGGATGAACATTTTGCTGGAGAATGTGTACATCAAGTGTTGCCAAGTGTGCAGTTTTCCCTTCATTTAGTAGTTTTTGTAAGCATTGAGTAGTTTTGATTTTTTTTTTTTAAATACGTTTTTATGTAAATAGTGCAGTTTTTTAATTTTAATTTTCTTTAATCTCAATTTTGTTACATTAATTCTGATTTCTGAAGCCATAATTTTACACACTTTGATTAACATATTAGTGTCAAAGTTTACTAGTGCTTTTTGAAAAAGCAAGAGGGTGTTCACACATATTTAGGTCTACGACAGTTGGTCTTATTGTTTGCCAGTTGAGTTGATACGTAAAAACAATATAGGACTTGCTGCGCCATGTGTTACATAATATTAATTCGCCTTGCCTTATTAAAAAAAAAAGAAAAACAAGTTTCTGTATTGAAATAATTCGATGTCTTATAGAATGAATATGAGATAAAACTGGACTAAATACATATATACCAGAGTAAAGGGTAGACGCCATAGAATTTGTAGCCTTGCACATTTTTCCAGAAGTCTCTTAGCAAAATTTTAGAATTTCACAGAAAAACAAAACTTTTTTGGCTAAGAAAATGTATTAAATAAACGAATTATTGTGCACTTCAAATAAAATCTTAAAAACAGAAGCAAAACATTCAATTACCTTTTATATTGAATTTGCTGGCTTACGTCTTTAGGTTGACTCGCAAAAAAAAACAATTTCCCGGTGTAATTATTAGTTATTAGTATTAATACCCAATAAGCACTAAAATAAGTAAAATTCAAGCAATTGAAATTTAACTGGACACAAATTTGAATTCAAGCACTTTTTCAAGTAATTTTCAAGTTGGAAAATATTTTGAAATAAAAAAATCAAACAACATATGTACATACATATATATACACTTATCCCTCGATTTACACGATACTTTTTTTTACACGATTTCACTTTTACACGATTATTTTTGTTTTCATGTAAATTAAGAGATTTATGAAATACCTCGATTTACACGATTTTTTATGTGTTTTATTGAATATTTTTGAAAATTTTATGAATTACATTAATTTTGTTTTTATGGATAGATTTTTTTCTTTAATGAATAAAGGTTTATTTTTATATGTTTTGACTAAACGCTTCTGATATTTTAAAAACTAAGTTGAAATACATATATAATTTCTTAATAAAATCACTTTTTTACGCAATTCTGCCTTTATTTTCTATTTATACGATTTTTCTTACAAAAATTTCAAATTTCCACTTACACGACTTTCTCAGGAACGTATCTATCATATAAATCGAGGGATAGGTGAATGAATGTTCACGCCTTGTCAAATACGTAATTTATTTATTACTAAAACTGAAATAGTGGTGAAAATATAAAAAATAAGTAACTAAGAAAGTGTATTTGGAAAACAAAGGAGAGTAAAATCGTGAAAACAGATGTGCCGATAATATTATTGGAAAATACTATTATTATTTTCCTTTCTATCTTAAAAGCATTGTTTTTGAAGCTTGAAATACACTTAAATTCAGTTGTAATACAAGCTTTAATTGTAATATAATTCAAGGCTCGAATTTAATCCAATCTCCCTTTTTACTGAATAATGCTATTGAAATAAAGTGTAAGTCAAGCATAATTCAACTCTTGACAATTGAATGTGTGGCATAAATAACATTTGTTTTACACTTGATTTCAAGCAAAATTGCTTTTTGGCTAAATTTGGAGAGCCACATTTTCTTAAGTGACGTCAATTACTATTTACCACATTCATAAACAATTCTAATGAATATTTTTCATTTCCATTTTCCTTCTCTGTTACTATTATAATGTAAACTTGTTAAATTTCATTAACGAAGAATAAATAAAATATGTAGATACCATATGTATAAAGCCTTAATCCCACTATCGGCACAATGTACCGATTTTCGTCGGCTCACTGAAATAAAGACATAATTAATAAGCTAAATTGGCCTAATTTCGCAACAAATTGAAATACAAATACGTAATTGCACTACACTGCATTGGTAATAAAGCCAAATAGATTTTATTACAGTGGACCGACGAAAATCTGTATACTGTGGTGGGATCTCGGCTTAAGAAATAATGTTTTACCTTAGCAAATGAATAATTAAAACAACTTTACATTTAAGCAACATTAAGCAAAAATTAATGAAAAACAGCTAATATTATCGAGTTACGATATAAAAATATAACCGATATATAATTATGGGGTTAAACAGTCACCCAAACCAAAATATAAAAAAACCTAGACATTTTTTATTCGCAGTTGTTTTTCACCTGAAAATAGGGTTGCCAGTAATACCGATTTTGTCAGTTCATGTACGGATTTTTCTTGATTTACTGATTTATGCTCAACTAGCAGATCAGTACGCAAATGTACGGATTTTTCATGTACTCGTATGTACTGTTTTTGTAACGGGTGTTTTTTTTAGAGGTATAGAACTTCGAATTGAAATAAAACACAAGAAAATCGTTTTAATGTCCATCAATTTGGCTTTATTGGAAGGATAATTTTATGCCATTAATGTTTAAATATGATTTTGGGCATGTGGCCGCCGCGGCTGGCTCGAATAAAGCCAATTCTACAGGTCCAATTTTCAACCACTTTTTCGAGCATATGGGGCCGTATGTTGGCAATAACGCCACGAATGTTGGCTTCCAAGTCCCCTAACGTTTCTGGTTTGTTGGCGTAGACGAGCGACTTCACATATCCCCAAAGAAAATAATCCAATGGTGTCAAATCACACGATCTTGGTGGCCAATTGACAGGTCCATTCCGCGAAATTATGCGCTCATCGAATGTTTCCTTCAATAAATCGATTGTGACGTGCGCTGTGTGGCATGTAGCACCATCTTGTTGGAACCACAACGCATCCACATTCAAAATCTTCAAAATCTTCCATAAAGTTGATGGACAAAGCTCCAATTGCTGTGCACGGTGGCGAATCGATTCATTCGGGTCCTCTTCAACACTTTGCTCTACAGCGGCAATTGTTTCTTCGGTGCGCACTGTTCGACGTCTCTGCGGATGCGTATTATCACATAGAGTAAACGTAGTGCGAAAACGATCCATGGTTAATCGAATTAATTGCTCTGATGGACGATTATGTCGACCATAAAATGGACGGAGCTTGCGGTAAACTTCGCGAACTGAACCATTATTTTCGAAATAAATTTGCACGATTTGCAAGCGTTGTTCTTTTGTCAACCTGTTCATGATGAAATGGCAAACCAAACTAAATATTAATCACTTGACAGCTGACAAAATGGCCGCCAGTTAAAAAAGTGATGCCAACTTAAAGATCTATACCTGAATAAAAAACACCCTTTACATATATTAATTTTGTCCATAATGTTTATTTAGTTTCTTTAAATCTTCCAGGGATTTTAACATTACGTTCGCTTTAAGGCGAATTTATTTCAATTAAACTCAAGCAAATTTGCTAAAACTGTCAGAGATCATATACATACATATGTACACAAAAACAATAAAGCTTTCAGTTAATTTTAATTATTATTGTTAGAACTTCATTTGTTTCTATATTTATAATTTAATCAGGCTAAAGCTCGTATTGCTTTGTAAGCCAAATTACATGTGATAGTTATTAATGAACAAATAACACCAATGTTAATTGTAAATATTCTGACAAACACTTAGTAGAGCGGAATCGAAGGCCACTATAGCTTCATCATCAGCGTTCTGTTGTGTTTGGTGCACTGTATGTGATGTCAGTTGATGTAAATATCTGCTTTATATACTCAGCCATTATTGCAAATGGAATGTCTGAATGGTTTGATCGTATTCAATTTTACAGAAACCTTATTTTTTTTGCAATGAAAGCTGAATTTAACCATCACTAAATTTACAACAGTCCTGCCATTGCCGTTTGTTCTTTACTAATTATGCACACGTTAGTTAAGTTGCTTATTTTTGTTCTATTTAAGATAAACTTTTTTTTATTCATTTTTGTTATTTGACTATTAGAGGTACAGCGAATTTGTTTAAAATTGCGTTTAATATCACCTTGTTGTATAAAAAAAAGAGAAAGAAGAAGGTGATATATTTTTATTTAAGTTAATGTTAATTGTGTTAATTTTTTTTTTGAAAGCAGGGCAAAAAAAAAATAATGTAAAATAAAGTGTTTGAAACAAGTTTTGTCTCGATCGCGAATAAGCCTCGTAGATATCGTGCCATAACCGCCAAAAAAGCTTAAGCGACATAATTTTCGAACTTCATATTTTGACCAAAATCGATTATTTGCGATTGTAAACAGTCGATTTTCGTCAAAATAACGAACTCCGAAAAATGTGTCGCTTAAGATATTTAAGCAGTTTTGGTTCGATATGTACGAGGATGTACATATATATGTATGTAGCTAAGAAAGATTTGTCAGATGCAGTGTTGTCAGATTTATTTTCGGCCTCCTCGCCAAATGAATTGTCGAATATCGCCAAGTATCGCCAATATAATAAAACATTAAATTTTAGCTGCAAAAATATTTTTATTATGCAGTTATGTAGATTACAAATATCGTTAAATTTTAAATTCAGTATGTAAAGTCTATCGTGAAACATAAAAAATTATTATTTAAAGCAGCCCACCCACTTGCAATATAATTGTGCAATTTTTCGTATTGCACAATAATATAGCCAAAGTGTATGTCATATTCGAAGGTGCCACAATATATTGGCAAATACCAAAATACTTTCAAATTGTTTATACAATACAGCATACTTTATAAGCACCTTTGCTAATTTTGTCTACTTACCTGGTACTGTGAAGTGTTATTTAAGTAGTAGCATAATCAGGTAGAACCATCCGGTGCCACTGTAAAATAACGCGCGAAAACCTTTTTTTAATCCATTAAAAATGTGTGTTCTTATTCGTTAAATGCTTACCTGTTATTAGCATTAACTACACTTACATAGAAAATCATATGGTAGAATAACCATAAATATTTTTTATTGTGAAAAATATACATAGACTTATTGGATAACATTCCAAATTTATTTTTGTTTTTCTAGTTAGGTTGAATTTCAGAATTCATTAAAGTTTTAAACAGCTGATGTGTGAATAAAGGGAAAAAAGTTAAGCGCATTCTACATATTTTTTGAATTGCACCCTACAATCGGAATATCTCGAGATCAGTTACTTATATTGGAATAATTTTTTCAGGTAAAGTAGAAAGACTTATACAGAAGTCAAAAAGGCCAACATAAGAAAAGAAAATTATTTAAATATATATTTTTTATGGTACAAAACAAAATTTTTCCAAAATTTTTACTTTTTTCAGAAAATTTGTGCGTATTTTCGCATTTAATGAAAAGGCTGCCAAAAACTTAAGTTAAACATGTTGCAAACTATATTAACAATTAAATGCTATAGTTAAAACTTTCAAAATCAACCGTCACAACTTTTTATAAACGCATAAGCACAAAAAATATTTTTAAAATTAGCAATTTTCGGACACTGCTGAATGTAGGGTGCATGCCCAAAATATAAAATAATTAGCTTTTAGCATATTCTGAATAGATTGTTTTTAGAGCTATGTGGTTTAAAAGTGCATGTGTTAAACAAAGTTTTTCACAAAATTGAAAATAATGAAGATACTTTTTCTTAAAAAAACATGCCTTTTTCAGGAAAATTTTAAAGTTTTGAATTCTTTGCCTTTTCCCGATTTCACGACTGCAGATATTAATAAGTTTTTTACATATTTTTATTTAAAATTTTATCGGAAATTTAATGCTGTCCTTTAATTTAAATTCCAATAATAGACAAAAAAGTTTTAGGTGAAATACTAAAAAAAGTCAAGGCAAAAAAAAATTTGTTTTTTGTTAAAAGTCAAATATCTTCTAAGTTATGAGAGATACCAAAACACATCTAAGGACATTATTTCTTTAAAATTGTGAGATTAGATCAAAACGCTTTATCTCATAAAAATCCGATAACTTTTCTAAAAGTTACAATCCTCAGAATTTTTTTTGAGTCCCATGTTGTCAACTTAGGCCCACTGTAACTCCTGTCCAGCTTAAGCCAGATGGCTGCCAAGTCATTTGTTATAAAGCTTAAGTCCTCTTCTACAGATATTCCAAGTTTCATATAAATCCAATCAGTAGTTTAGAAGTTCCAGATTTATTACCATTTATTTTGCAAAAGTCCCCACTGTGTGACGTATAAAAAGACTGAAAAATAACTTATTCCAAAAACCAATCTTATGCCCGTAATTTCTACAAATAGATATCTATTGGTGTCTAGATATACATCGTGTAAGTTGAATTTTATAAGTAAAACTCGTAGGTATAAACGTTAGGTAAATTATCTGTGTGTAGAAATTACGGGCATTAATAGGATAAATTGAAGTTGAACACCAAGATAAAAATTATTATTTAAATCATGTGATAAAACGGAATTAACGTTTAATTGAATGTGTGTTAAAGTACACATATCATATCCCTGAAGTAGTAAGTGCCAGCAGCATCGTCGTAATCATACAATTTAGGCGATAACTCTTGCAGCCTTTTTCCTGCTTCATTATCAAAATGTTGGGTTTAATTTATAAAAGGAAGTTTTCCCCACTGAGTTTCACAAACACCAAATTAGATTTTTTGGTCCATAATTTTTTTTTAAACTTCTTCAGTTTCAGAAAATTTTTGTTTGAGATAAAGAGTCACAACATTTAGAATTTTTTTCACGAAATATTTTATGTTGGAGAAGAAATTGCTTATATAAAAAATTTCATAGTTTTAACATTATTATATTTTAATCTTATGAATTGAATAGGCTAAAGTTCAATTCATAAGAATATAGAAACAAATACAGTTCGAAAAATAATAATTAAATTAACTAAAATTAATAGTCATTGGCTTGTGGCCAAAAATTAAAAATAAAAAATATACTTAATAGTAACAAACCAAAAAAGTTTGTCTTAAGTACAACAAAAATAAGCAAATTAACAAACATGTGCATGGTTAGTAAGGAACAAACGACAATGGTAAGACTGTTGTATAATATATATAGAAGATGGTATATATATAAAAGATGGTAGCTTTGAGAGCCTTCATTACAAAAAGACATGAGCAAATTGAAATGCAATGAATCAAACCAATTCACATATTCCATTTGCAATAAAGTTTCGTATATAGGGCAGACATCTACATCAACTGACACCACACACGGTGGACAAAAACGCAGAAGAACGCTGATGAGGAAGGTTTAGTGGCCTTCGAAAACGGCTGGCTGTTCCGTTCAACTATGTGTTGTTGTCAGAATATTTACAACTAACTTTGATGTTATTTGTTCATTAATAATTATCACATGTAATTTGGCTTAAAAAGCGTTACGAACTTTAGCCTATTCAAAAAATAAAAATAATAATTAAATTAACTATTATTATATTTTATTGAAATCTTAAAAATATAGCCAAAAATATCGCCAAGTTGTTCAAATATCGCCAAGTAAATCGCCAATCGCCATTTCAAAATTTTCATCGCCAAAAACAAATTTTTGTCGCCACGTTTGGCGAGATATCGCCATATCTGACAACACTGGTCAGATGCAGTCTAATATTTTGGAATTCCCTTTTGTTGCTTCCTTCGCTTTCATACAGATGAAAGTGTTGCCGGCAACATTCCTATCTTATTGTATACAATGTTGCCGTTGTGACACTAAAGTATCACTTTTGATCCCTTTTCGTGCCAATGACACTTTTTATGGCCCTTTTTTAAATTATCCCTTTGTATCATTTAAAAAAAATGCAATGTGAGCCCGATCACAGGGGAGATGCGTAAATATCTAGTAATGAAATTTTTTTAAGTTGGAAGGTACTTATGCTTTTAGTATATTTTTTTAAATTAATCAATTAAAAGTATCAAAACTTTTAATATTGTAAATACATAGGAATTTGCTGGTTTTTGTTTGTTTTATTTAATTTATTTGGTTAGTAAATGGACTCACTGCAGTATATATGTGCATATGTACTGCATTAAAAATTGCAGTAAGCAGTAAATTTACTGATTACTGGAAAAATTCAGTAAATTTTTACTGATAATGATAAATTTTTTAGTAATCTAGTACTTGTCAGATGAAGTGAACAAAAATGTATGTTTTCGTTGCATCCATTATTATCTTTAGAGATGGTAAAAAAAAATCTGGTACAAAAAAGCTGGCAGCAAAATTGAATACGATGAATCAAAACAATTCACATATTCTATTTGCAATAATGGTTAAGTATATAAAGCAGAAATGTACATCAACTGACACCACACACAGTAGATCAAGCACAAAAAATGCTGATGATGAAGGTGTAGTGGCCTTGGAAAACAGCTATAGTTGTTCCGTTCTACTAAGTGTTAGTCAGAATATTTACAACAAACTTTGATGTTATTTGTTCATTAATAATTATCTTATGTAATTTGGCTTACAAAGGAATACGAACCTTAGCCTCATCAAATTATAAATATAGAAACAGATGAAGTTCGAACAATAATAATTGAAATTATCTTGTATAGTTTGTGGCATGCTGAAAGCGATCACTATTTAGTAATAAAAAAACTAAATAACATTTTTTTTTTTGCATTTGTTCGTTTGTTAATTTGGTAAAGATAAATTTTTCTCGCGAAATACACGCTTATTATAATTAATTTAAGCTCTTAAATAAAGAAATAATTACACATATCATGATAAGTAGGGTAAAACTGTCTGCGATAAAGTATTCCCTTAAACTGTACCTTTAGCCAAATCAAACATTAAAATATTTTAAATAAATCAATATTTTTGTTTTAAGTAAAAATAAAATGGCGGTATTCGATGTTTGATGCAATTTATCTTGCGTAAGTGCAAATGCAAAATATCGTAGCTTTTTTTTGGATTGTGTGTGTATTTTGTTGTTGGATTTATTTGAAAGAAAACCTACGTTATTTTGCATTTGCACTTACGCAAGACAATTTGCATCAAACATCGAATACCTCCATTATGTTCTCTTTGCATAAAATAAATAATTCTAAACACAAAAAATCTTTCCTGTAATAATAAACAAGAACTCACAAATGTGTATGAGAATAAGTATGTTTGTGAATATTTAGGACTTAATAAATATGTATTTAAAAAAATGTATTTTTAAACGCAACCTATCAACCTCCTTCACTTGTCAATGCATTTCATTTCATTTCTCGCACAAATTCGATTTTTGTATTCCTGCTGTTGCGATAAAATGTCGCTGCCGCGCTTGTGGTCTGGTGGTAACTTTTATTTCGATTTAGTTTTCTTTTGTGGTCTTCAAATACATATCTTTGGCAATGCATCATCATCGCATACAGTCATCCCGTCATCTCCTCAATACAATCTTAAGCATTATAGTCACGTAGACAACAAAATTTAATATTTTTAGCAAATAAAGAACGCCCACCATCTACAAGAATTCAAATATACAGGCTCACACACTCACTTAAGGCAAGTAACCACGCTCGTCTGGTCTGGTCTGTTCTCGTCTCGGGAACAGGCCAGGCATGCGTGCCAACTAAACACGCCTAAAAAATATACATACATACATACATACAAAATAGCGACTGAAAATGAATGAAATAAGAAATTGACTGAATTGAATGGAAAAACGCATATTTGTGCGCACTTCAACAATTTATTTTTAATATATTTTTTTATCGATTTTTCCCTCATTCGCGTATTTAAGCAATGTGCAGCCACTGCCAGCTTTTAATACATTAAAATTAAAAAGTAAAAATAAAATGTGAATAAAAAAAAAAACAAAATTCTTATTAAATCACGTAGTTTTAAAGGTGATGCAGGAGCATATGTTAAGATACCGAAAAACAACAATAAAATGAAAACATGTCGTCACCCATTTGTACGAGGGTATAGCGTGGCGGTGCATCTGAACTTCATAAGTACGAGCGTGTTTTTCCCCCTCTTCTTTCTTCATGCTAGCTTAGCGGGACCTTAATCTCTTGTGTGCAAGGCAAAAGCCAACCATGTATGGAAGATGGAAAATGTGCCATTAACTCCATGGATTCATATCAATAATTAACAGTAGGAGTTATGAGAACATGTGAATTAATTTGCATTGCAAAAAAGTTAAGTAAATTATTAATGGCTCTTAACTTAAAGTCATGAAATCTGTGAGAAATATGAAGCAACGTTAAAGTATAAGACATTTTTTTTCGCGTTTTAAAACAGAATAAGATAAAATAGACAAAATCTATTTAAAATTTAAGTGACTTGAAATATTTTAGCTTAGGCTCACGAGTGGTAGATTGGCATCGATGCCATTGTGGATATTAGCAGGCATCGTTTCAAAGTAGTAAGAACATTCTTAGTCATTTGGGATATTCATGTAGGCAATGATGCTTTATTCTAACATAAATGATGTTTTGTTCGTTTTAAGGAAACAAGTAAAAGTTGGATGGATCCGTTTTTGTCAAATATGAAGTGGTTCTGTTGTCCAAACACACATATTTAGCGACAGTTTCTAGCTCGACAAATATTTTCGTTTATCACATTGAAATTGGTATTGCGACATTTGCAAATAACTGTTGCTATTTCTCATAGAAATGAGCTGTCATAGCGTGAATGAGACTTAGGCCCCATAATTTAATTCTCAATTAAGTGTCATTTAGCTAATTGCCACTTAAATCTAAGTTGCACTTAAATGTAGTTTAATTTTTTCAGTGGTTAGTTAAAGTTATCATTCAATTACCTTGAAAGTACGGCAGCACTAAAAATTTTCCAAATATTATGGAAATCTTTCCAAACAACAGCTGTATAATATAAATAAAAAAAGTTATGTTATGAATGCTTAGAAAATTAAAGTTACAAAAAAAATCGCATTTTATAAAACAAAAAGACTATGAGAACGCATTTTTCTATTTATTTTTCCATGATATGAAACTATATATTGTATATGTTATATGTTTATGAACATTTAAAGAAATTCTTTTTAATGCGACCACATGATGTTCATGTAAATGTTTTGAATAAACTCACACAAGCACATAACCATATGGTATGTTCGTAAAACTTAAGTAGTATTTAAGTACACAAGGTTTCATTTAAATGTCCGTCAACTTTGTGCTGAAAAAAAATGTATTCGATACTTAAATGACATTTAAAGATAAATGGCACTTAATTGAGAAGTCAATTATTGGACCTTAAGCTCGAACAAAAATAACAAATTAAAATATTACTACACAGAAAAAAGTAATCACCACTTAATGTTTTCAATTAAGAGTTTAATTGATTCAATTAAATTTTTATTTATATTAATTAATTTGAGTGAAAAAACTTAATTGATACGAGTATTATCAAATTGTTTATAGGTGAAAATTTAATTAATTTTTTAATTGATATTACAAATATTTTAATAAATATTGCAAAACAATTCATATTACTTTTTTGTGTGTATGTAAGAGCAATGCTGAGTTCACATGGGCCATTTATTTTGTCGTAATTTTGTGGTGTCATATTAAAAATATGTGCAATGCAGTTCACACTATGTTTCTATACCCTTTATCAAAAAATGGTAAAAGAGTATATATAGGTCTGTTATTCCGTGTGTAATTTCCACAATATTAATAAGCGACACATAAATTATATACATATATTCTTGATCCTTATGCATAGGGAACACGAATAAACGATGTCCGTCTGTCCGTCTGTCTGTACGTGAAATCGGTTTTCCGAAGCTCCCAGAAACCGGTGTATCAAAAATGGTCCAAAATAGATTGTTATTGCAAATCAGCAAAATCGAGCAAACGGTTGCAGAGCTGGATAACTTAAACTTTATTTTGCCATATAAAAGCAACTACCAAAAACTAATTTTTATTTTTTTTATAAATAAACTTATTTTATACTTCAGTACGAATAAAATTTGTATTTCAAATTAAAATAATATAAAAAATTAAAAAGACGTTTCCAGGGTTGGAAAACTTTAATGTTTTTTATATAAAAGTAACTAACTAAAACTAATTTGTACTTCTTTTCTAGAATTTAAACATATCTTATTCTTTTAAAAGAAAGAGATTGGTGTAAGATCAGAAAAATAAAAAAAGGATGATTCCAGGGTTGGGAAACTTGCTCTTTTTGTGTTATATAAAATGTAAGTAGGTCTAATTAATGATTTTCTGTTTCTTTATAGATTGTATATATTTTACGTTTTGGAAAAAAAATTTGATATATAAAATTATAAAAATAAAAACCACAGTTCCAGAGGTGGAAACTTTTAACTTTTTTTTTCTGGATATTAAAGTAAATAAATAAAACAATTTTTTTTAATTTCCTTTTTTCTTTGTTCATTTAACATACATTACAAATTTTTTTTTAAGAAAACTAGATTTGTAGAAGGAATCAGAAAAAATCTAAAAGCATGGTTCCAGAGTTGGAAAATTAATTTTTTTATATAAAAATAACTAGGTCTAATTATTTTTTTCTTTTTCTTTGTAAATTAAGTATATTTTATGCTTCTGAAAGAAAAGTTTGGCGTATAAAATTAGAAAAATGATAAACAGGTCCAGAGATGGAAACTTTGAACTTTTTTCTGGATATTAAAGTGACTAAATAAAACTAATTTTTTCTCATTTGTTTTTTTGCTTTGTTCACTTAACACACTTTACGTAAAAGTAACTAGGTCAAGTTAGTTTTTTCTTTTTGTTTACAAATTTTATATACTTTACGACTTAGAATGAAATAGTTTGGCATAGAAATTAGAAAAATAAAAGACATAGCTCCAGAGCTGGAAAACTTTAACTATTTTTTGGTATATAAAACTAATTATTTCTTTGGTAATCAAATATATTTTATATTTTAGAAAGAAATAAATTAGTATTAAGCAACGGAAAAATCAAAAATATGGTTCCAGGGTTGGTTGGTTGAAAAGTTTTGGTTAAAAAAAAATAGCCAAAAATTTTTTTTCCATTTAATCAATCATTAATCAAGATTTTTTATACATGTTTAATTTTTAATGGATATTTACTTGAAGTATAAACGAAGGTTTGTGCTTGTTGTGCTCTCAGCGCAATAACTATTAATTTTTAGTAAATGGAGATAAAAATAAAATTTATCGCTAAAGATAAATTAAAGGACATATTCCGTTCCATTTTCCTGATACCTTTACTTTATGCTCAACAAAATTCAAACAAATCCTGTAGGAATAAAACGTTTACATAATACGAGTGGTATACCATTTGTAATGGGAACTTTAAATTAACACATTAAGCAGTTTTGCAACATCAATGATTATTAACTACGGGAAATTATAAAACAAGTTAGTTTACTTGTTATGGAGGTACAATACTAAGAATATTTTCGAGTTATTAAATAGCAGCACGGTTTTTAAGCATCTCGAGAGCGAGTAAACAAGTCCCAATTTGTTGGTATTGTATTGACGTGACGTCGATGTTGACTGCAATAAGAGTGAATATAAAATATTTCTTAACCACAGAGTGTAGAAACAAATATTCAACTATTGCTTATATCGAAAATAAAATAATTGAATCAAATCGAAAAAACTGAGAGGTCACTTACTAAAAATTGCACTAGAGCATATATCTGTATACTACATATATGTGCGTACTTTGGTGAAGGGTATATATTCGGCACAGCCGAATATAGCCCTCTTACTTATTTAGGAAGTTATTGCACAGTGCTGCTTATATATTTTTTAATTATAATCTCATATTGACGGCCCTATTCTAAAACATGCTAAGTAAAAAAAACCTAGTTTTGAGATAAATGCCTTCAAAGTTTATTGATAAGATCTCGGAAATGTTATGAGATAGAAACTTGAGAATTTTTGTAATCATATAACAATTGCAATATATTTTTTTTAGTTTATTTGATCTTTATAACTTTTTTGTAGATCATAGTTAAAAGTGGCTTAGAATACTTAAGATTGACCTCTTCGTAGACTTAGCATCTATCTGGTGGTCTTTTCTCACCTACAATGGCCCTCTAAGTACATATACCATGTTTAAGTTTGGAGAAAATTTAAATTAATTTTTTTTTTGAGTACTGAATTCCAAATAAAACATGCTAAGTGTACTTAAAACATTTAAAAGGGAGGTTTTTTAAACCTAACAAATTATTCTAAGTTTATTTTTGCTCATACACAGAGAAAACAGTGCCTACTAAATACCTCATAAAATAGAAGAAAACTAATAATAAATCTCTATGGTTTATTTTTAATAAGGAAATCTTATTAATTTCATAGCGAAACCCTTTTCGAAAAAATCAAGAAGAAATCTTGTAGTTTCTATGAGGTTATCTTATTGATTTTTTCAATAAAAAATAAAAAAAATTTGCGTCTTTATTCTCTGTTCTTATGCATTTTCATTTAAATTCTATACCATATACATATGTATGTATGTAGATGTTATTTATTTATACAAACATACATATATACATACATACATACATACATACACATTATGTTATATTCTTAACTAACTTACTCACCAAGCATTGAAGCAGCAAAGTTCTGGCTGATAGACAAGCACTCTAACCAATATGCTAACAAGCACCCTGAATAACCATTGAAATTATTGTGCAAACACTCTTATACAAAAATGAAAAAGATCAAGAAAAAAATTGTCTGTATGTCTATTTATAGAAACGAAATAACAAGACATCTCATAAAATCAAAAAGATTTCCTTATTAAAAATAATCAATAAGATGCTTTACACATAATCATTTAGTAACCTACTAAAATCAAGAAGAAACCCTTATTGAAGAAATTAATAAGATAGCCTAATAAAATCAAGAAGAAATTCTTTTTAAAAAATTAATAAGGCAACCTAATAAAATCAATAAGAAATCCCTATATTTTACAAATTATAAGAAAACCTAATAGAAATAATTAGTTACGAACACCAGATACACAGAGAAAACCGTGCCTACTAAATACCTCATAAAATAGAACAAAATTAATAAGAAATCTCTTTGGTTTTTTTTTCAATAGGGAAATCTTAATAATTTCATAGGGAAAACCTTTTTGAAAAAATCAAGAAGAAATCTTGCAGTTTTTATTAGGTTATATTTTTGTTTTTTTTTTCAATAAGGTTCTCTTCTTGTTTTTATTAGGCGACCTCATAAAAAATAATAAAATAATTGCGTCTTTATTCTCTTTTCATTTACATTTTATACCATATACATATGTATGTATGTGTGTAGTATATTGTAAATGTTATTTATTTATACATACATGCATACACATTATGTTATATTCTTAACTAACTTACTCACGAAGTATTGAACCAGCAAACTTCTGACTGACAGACAAGCATTCTAACCAAAAGGCCAACAAGCAGCCTGAATAACCATTGAAATTATTGTGCAAACATTCTTATACAAAAATGAAAAAGATCATAAAAAAATTGTCTGTATGTCTATTTATAGATATGAAATAACAAGACACCTCATAAAATCAAGAAGAGTTCCTTACACATAATCATATAGGAACCTAATAAAATTAAGAAGAAAAGCTTATTGAAAAAATTAAAAAGGCAACCTAATAAAATCAATAAGAAATCCCTATAGTTTACAATTTATAAGAAAACCTAGTACAATCAAGAAGTTTTTCTCTATGGTTTGTTTTTTTTTGGTGCCAAAAATAACGGAAATTGAGTAAAAAAGTTGTGAATAATAAGATTTCTTCTTGATTTTGTGGGGTTTCCTTCTTCATAAAATTAGTAAGACTTATCACATAAAAACAATAAGGAATCTCTATGAAAAAATCTTCGGTTCTTTCTGCTAGCCTAAAAACGTTTCATAGAGAAAATCTTATTGATTCTATGAGGCAGTTTTTTCTCTGTGCAACCTTTGATAGAATCCTCCGATTACTATAAAAATTTTACAGAATCTAAGTTAATAAACGATGAATTCAGAGATGCTATTTCCAGCATAATATGTTATGTCGACTAAGCATGTTTTGGAATGGGACCGTTGATATGGAATAATAGCTTAGCTTAGCTTTTAATTTGGTATATTTCAACTTAAATGTATTATCAAATAATGTGGTTTTATAGATATTGTAGCTATTTAGGCTTTTAATGTCATTCAATTTCTTCAAAATGTATATAAATGTATTACTTATAGTTAGTGTGTAGATCGATGTTTTGCTAAAGGAAATATAGGTGAGCTACGAGTTTTCCAATTTAAATGTAAAAAAAAATAAATTTCTGAAAACCGAATTGAAAATTTAAAGGTGCTCTACTGCAAAACAGTAAAATACGGCTTAAGCACTTGTTCCATACGATATGTAACTGGCCAACCATTTGTGGTAAATTTGAATGATTTGCTCAAATTTTTTTTGTGTGATTTATACAAAATATTTTGAAAAAAAATTATCTAAAAATTATCAAAATAAATATGACTACCATTTATCAGCTTAAACGATTACCCCTACCTAGAGATGGGCGCATTATGTGTTTATTTCGTGACACGAACACGCTTAACTCTACACGAAGTGTTCGTAACAGAAAATAAGATTTAGTGCATGTTCGGGTCGTATCGTGTTCAGCAAAATTTATAGGATATCCAATAAATAAAAATTTAATATTTTTTATCGTCAAACACGCAAAACCAGTAAATTTTTTGATAGTTGGTGTAGGGGTCTCTTAAGTTAAAATAACAAAATTAAACAAAAATATGTAACTTTCGTGTGTGTTGTGCAGTTTCGTGTTTGGGAAAATTTGTTCGCGTGCGTGATCGTACGTGTTGGACATCTGGGTGTTTTTGTGTTCGGGTCGTGTTGTGTTAAAAAATTCGACACGCGCCCATCTCTAACCCTGTTATAAAAAATTTGAAAATGCTATCATGCAAGACCATTTACATATTTACTATTGTTAATTGTGTTAATATTTTAATAAAAATTTATTAATTTTTACTTAATAATAAAATAAGAAACAACAACGAGCGACCATTAATAAATGGCTGCCAGCACTTCTGGCTCGAGTCATCGGGCTTAACGCATTTCCTGTATGCAAAATGATTAGGTATCCGTATTAGCTAACACAGTCCATGCGCGTAAACCATAAAAAATAAATAAATATTTTAAGTACAAAAATAAACTAAATATTCGCTTTTATTAAGAAAAAATATCTGTTTAAAAATATCTAAGTATATATGTATATATATATATACTTATATATAATATTAAGATATTTTAAACGTAACAAAGCAATAAAAACGGTACAACAACATCCGCTTAAACAGAAAATAATATAAAATTTTTGGTTACGGTTTCATGCTTAGCTGAACTTGGTTTTGTGTTGTCTTGGATTAGCTGGTCAGCTGGTCTTTAAAATCTTTGTTTTATCTCTCTTTTTGGCTTAATCTTTGGTCAAGTAAATAAAACACAAGTATTAAAACAATTAGCACATACAGATTTAATAAGAATAAATTGCAAATAAAATAAAAAATACGTTAAAGGAAGGAAACTGACTTCAAGATTCTTTTTTTTTTTATATCATATTTTTTGGTTAGTTGTTTACTTTTTCACTTGCTTCTGTGGTGTGTGTTTTTAGTGCTACAAACTTGAAATTTAATTTATACCAAAATATAAAAATATAAACAAAAAAACTTAAAAAAAAAATTGATTTGTATACTACGTGGTGTGTGTATTTTTTTAATTTTTTAACACTTTTAGCATGATTTCCTGTCGTCCCTCATAAGCAAACTCAATAACAGAAAAAGTAATTATGCCCAAAGCTGTTCTCCTACATGATATCTTATTAAATCGCAGACTGAAGCTGTTGCTAGCACACACTAGTTTTAAAAGATACATATAATAATGTGTTCCAATTTGCTTACATATCTCGCAGTATTAACTACTTGAGCAAGCAGTACTTTAAAACATAATTTCTTTTTTATAGTTATATGCCCAGCCAAGTTTATTATTTCTTTCATAGGGTGCAAAATTGCTAAATAAACCAAAAATATTTGAAAGAATTTTTTTTTCTAAAACACTTGTATTTTGTAGAAAAGCCACTTATTTGTACAACGAGAAACTTCATGTGGTTTTGCATTTTATGTGTTTTCATGTTCAAAACTTTAAACGAAAAAAAGAGCCAATAGTTACGCCTCTTTGATTTTTAACTCAATAATAAAGTGCCTGTTAAATGCCAAGCATATTCACCAAACATTATAAAAGTACAAGAAGAAACACCCAGACAATCCCATTAAATGCAAAGAATATACGATTTTTTTTTATTTTTTATCTTGGTTTTTTTTTTGTCCCCTCAGACACAATTCCTAACAGCGGCAAAGTAGTGCAGCCATAAAAGAAACCCTTTTTCCAGAAACTAGGTATGTGGAACTATTATCAGTCTCACTTGATTTTATTTTTCCTACTCAATATTTTGAAGGAAACTTTCGTCACTAAAGGCTTATTAATGTTTGTGTATTTGTTTTTATTAATGCGTAAGTTTGTATATTAGTGATGGGAGCGTGAGTAACTTTTTATTCAAACAGTATATTCTAAAATTTGGTTTTAATTTCTTAAAGTATACTGGACCATTTAAGAGTGCTATATTCGGCTGTGCCGAATCTTATATACCCTTTACCAACGTACGTACATACATATATATAGTATACAGACACATACATACATATTTGTTTTGTAAAAAAATTTATAATTTTTTTCTCTAAAGCAATTAATAGTAAGTGACCTTTCAGTATTTTTCGATTAAAGAATTTGATTCAATTATTTTATTTTCGATATTAGCAATAGTTGAATATTTTACTCTACACTCTTTGGTTAAGATATATTTTACATTCACTCTTATTTCAGTCAACATCGACGTCACGTCAATACATTATCAAAAACTTGGGGCTTGTTTACTCGCTCTCGAGATGTTCAAAAATTGTGATGGTATTTAATAACTCTAAAATATTCTTAGTATTGCACCTCCATACCAAGTAAACTAACTTGTTTTATATTTTCCCGCATTTAATAATCATTGATGTTGCAAAACTGCTTAGTGTCTTGATTTAAAGTTCCCATTGCAAGTGGTATACATCGTGGTATTATGTAAACGTTTTATTCCTATAGGTTTTTTTTTTTAAATTTGTTCAGCAGAAAGGAAAGGTATCAGGAAAATGAAACTGAACATGTCCTTTAATTTAAAAATTAATAGTTATTGTGCTGAGAGCACAATAAGCACAAACCTTCGTTTATACTTCGATTATATTAGATATCCATAAAAAAATTAAACATGTATAAAAAATCTTGGGTAATGATTTTCCTAAAACATGAAATATGTTTAAATGGAAAAAAATATTTTTGGTTATTTTTTTACCGAAACTTTTTTCAATCTCCAACCCTGGAACCATATTTCTGAGTTTCTTAGTACTAATTTATTTTTTTATAAAATATAGAATATATTTAATTACCATAGAAATAATTAGTTTTATATACCAGAAAAAGTTTAAGTTTTCCAGCTCTGGAGCGATGTCTCTTATTTTTCTGATTTCTATGCTAAACTATTTCATTCTAAGTCATAAAGTATATAAAACTTGTAAACAAAAAAAAACTAACTTGACCTAGTTACTTTTGTAAAAAAACAATAAATTTACCAACCGGGGAATCAACCTTTTAGACTTTTCTGATTTAAAAAATTAATAAAGTGTGTTAAGTGAACAAAAAAATATCAAAAAAATTCAAAGTATCCATCTTTGGAGCTGTAATTTTCATTTTTCAAATTTTATACGCCAAACTTTTCTTTCAGCAAATTTTTAGACCTATTTAATTTTACATAACACAAAAAGTGTAAGTTTTCCAACCCTGGAGTCATAATTTTGGATTTTTCTGATTATTGATACCAATCAAGTTCTTTAAAAAATACATAAAATATGTTTAGTGGACAAGGCAAAAACGAAATATAAAAAAATTTAGTTTCATTTAATTCCTTTAATATTAAAAAATTCAGTTAAGTGCGACTTTGACTTGCACACGAAGGCTTCCGTACATTCGGTTTTGAGCATTTTTTAATGTGGCTTATTTGCTTTTTCGAAGTTTTTTTCAGTTTAAACGATTTATTCAGTTTTGTCGCTTGTTTCTCGATGTGGCGACTTGTTTCTGTTTTTTTCATTTTGGCGATTTTTTTTTTCTGTTTTTGAAGGTTTTTTTTCATTTTGGCGATTTTTTTCCTGTTTTTGGGGCTTTTTTTCATTTTGGAGATTTATATCATTTTGGCGATTTTTTTTCATTTTGGCGATTTTTTTCATTTTGGCGATTTTTTGGCCTAGGGTTTTTTCCTTTTGGCTATTTTTTTTATTTTGGCAATTTTGTCATTTCTTTTTGGTGATTTTTTTCTGTTTTTGGGATTTTTTTACATTTTGGAGATTTTTTTAATTGTGGCAATTTTTTTTTATTTTGGCGATTTTTTCCTGTTGTTGGGTTTTTTTATTTAAACGATTTTTTTCCATTTTGGCGATTTTTTTAATTTTGGCGATTTTTTCATTTTGGAGATTTTTTTGTGTTGGGGTTTTTTTCATTTTGGCGATTTATGTTCATTTTGGCAATTTTTTTTCATTTGAGCAATTTTTCCGGTTTTTCGCGATTTTTTTTAGTCTTAGACATTTTTTTTAATTTGGTGCTTTTTTTCGTTTTGGCGATTTTTTTCTGTTTTGGGGATTTTTTCATTTTGGTGATTTTTTTCTGCTCTTTTTGGGTTGTTTTCGTTTTGGCGATTTTTTTCATTTTGGCGATTTTCTTTCATTTTGGCGATTTTTTTTTCATTTTAGCAATTTTTTTTGGGTTTTTCGCGATTTATTTTATTTTTAGACATTTTTTTTAATTTGGTGATATTTTTCATTTTGGCGATTTTTTTGGTTTTTGGCTTTTTTTCCGGTTTGGCGATTTTATAATTTTTTGATTTTTTAGTTTTACCTTTTTTGAAAATTTCAAGAGTTTAGCTCTTACGGTTTCCAAGATACAGCAAATTGTCAAAATTGCTTAGTTAAAATTGCATTAACTGATGGAACACCTAATTTTTGTAGTCTGTATACAAATACACTAACCTTACAAATTTCTAGTGTATATACATACAATTGTATGTATATAACATGAGATTTTAAAATTTTTCGTTGCTCGTTTTGGAACACCCTTTAGTTTGCAATTCTCATGTATTTGTTGTTGTAGCGGCCAAAGGTCTACACACTGTGTCCAAATTTCAGGTCTCTAGCTCTTACGGTTCTCGAGAAAATACCCTGCATAGTTTAAGACATAGTTAATTTTACATAACACAAAAAGTTAAAGTTTTCCAAACCTGGAAACGTCTTTTTAATTTTTTCAATTTAAAATACCAATTTTAGTCGTACTGAAGTGTAAAATAAGTTTATTTATTAAAAAAAATAAAAATTTGTTTTCGGTAGTTACTTTTATATGGCAAAATAAAGTTTAGGTTTTCCAGCTCTGCAATCGTCTGCTCGATTTTGCCGAATTTCAATACCAATCTAAGTTGGACCATTTCTGACACACCAGTCCAAGAACGAAGTCTCTAGCTTTTCTGGGAGCTTCGGAAAACCGATTTCACGTACACCAGACGGACGGACGGACGGACAGACGGACATCGCTTAATCGTCTTCCCTATTCATAAGGACCCAGAATATATACATTTTATGGGTCGCATATGAATATTATGGAAATTATACACGGAATGACAAACCTATATATATATAAATTTTTATACCCTTTACCAAAAATGGAAAGGAGTATAAAAATTTTTCTGCCTTGACATCTCACGCCATCATCGATTATCGATAACAGGCAGCAGTTTTTTTTTTGTTATGCCGAGTTAACTATTGTTTTTAATAAATGGTATTTGCAGGTCCCCTAAAATTTGTAGTTAAGGGAAGCTATAAAATAACAAATTTTGAAGTCCTATATTTAGTAAAATTTTAAGTTTAGTAGTGTATCACTTTCTAAGGTAAAAAGGAATAAAAAAAACCATCCCATGAAAGATAAAAAAGTATCCTTTAAGTACATTTACACTTTAGCACCCGCTACGACCCGCCTGTAAATACTCAAAAATGATAAAAAAAAAATTTATACCAAAATTGATAGTAATTGTTGGATTTTTTTACTACGAGTATTTTATCCTTGTACACTCAAACTGTGTCATTTGTCAAACGATTTTTAAAATTATTTTTTTTGTCTGAAACGGTTTGTCTGCAGTTGGGTCCCATTATTTTTTCTTTTCAAAATGTTGGGTCCCATTATTTTTTCTTTTAAAAATGTGGGGGGAAAGTATTCTGCCCTTATGCATAACTATGTCATTTGTAAGGTGATTAAAAATTTTTTTTTTTGTTTGAAAGGGTCCCATAATTTTGTTTTTCGAAAATCTAAGGGGGAAATTTTTTCCGACGTGCATATTTCTGTCATTTGTAAACCGATTTTAATTTTTGTTTTATTTGAGAGGGTATACTTGCAGCTTGATCTTACAATTTTGTTAGGAAATCGATTGAGAAATTTGTTCCCCCATCCTACACACATATTCGTAAACCGATTATCAAATATTTTTTTTGTTTGAAGTGGTTCTATTAGATCATTGCATTGAAGTCGGCTTTGTAGCAGAATTATTTCAATTTAGTGTCTTGCTGATATTCATCTAGTAGAAACGTTTCAGTTATTTATGTATGGGTATGTCTTTTCAAAAACCTACTTTGCTGTATTCTTATGAATTGAATTAGGCTACTGTTCGTAACGCTTTTTAAGCCAAATTACATGTGATAATTATTAATGAACAAATAACATCAAAGTTAGTTGTAAATATTCTGACAACAACACATAGTTGAACGGAACAGCCAGCCGTTTTCAAAGGCCACTAAACCTTCCTCATCAGCGTTCTTCTGCGGTTTTGGTACACTGTGTGCGGTGTCAGTTGATGTAGATGTCTGCGTTATATACGAAACTTTATTGCAAATGGAATATGTGAATTGGTTTGATTCATTGCATTTCAATTTGCTCATGTGTTTTTGTAATGAAGGCTCAAAGTTACCATCTCTATATTTACAACAGTCCTACCATTGTCGTTTGTTCTTTACTACTACTTTGCTGTTTTTATAAAGATTATTTAAGGCCTGACCCACGATATCGACAACGTTCGACTTGTCGCACACTTACATTTGAAACAACAACAAAATATTAAAATATGTTTTTGTTTTGAATGTAAGTGTCGACATCGTGGGTTTGGCCCTTAATTTTTATTATGAGGCAATTTTAACAAAAATAAAAATAATAATAAAAAACTCGTATTTATATGCAAAATTAAAAATAAATTCAGTAAAGTGCGACTTTGACTCGCGCACGAAGGGTTCCGTACGTTGGGCTTTGAGCATTTTTTACCATGGCGTTTTTTTGGGCTTCTTACGTTTTTTCAGCTGAAATGATTTATTTTGTTTTTTTCGCTTTTTTCTCGTTTTGGCGTTTTTTCCCATTTTGGCGATGTTTTTCATTTTGGCGTTTTTTTCATTTTGGCGATTTTTTTTTCATTTTGGCGATTTTTTTAATTTTGGTGATTTTTTCATTTTTGGCGATTTTCCGGTTTTTGCGATTTATTTGCGTTTTAGAATTTGTTTTTATTTGGCGCTTTTTTCGTTTTGGCGATTTTTCTTTGGTTTGGCGATTTTCTAATTTTTGGGATTTTTTTGTTTTACCGTTTTTTAAAATTTCAAGAGTTTAGCTCTTACGGTTTCTAAGATACAGCAAGTTGTCAAAATTGCATAGTCAAAATTGCATTAACTGATGGAACACCTTTTAATTTAAATTTTTTGAAATTTTAGTTGTAGTCTGTATAGAAATACACTAACCTTACAAATTTCAAGTGTATATACTACATACAATTGTATTTGGAACACCCTTTAATTTTTATCTCTCATGTATTTGTTGTTGTAGCAGCCAAAGGTCTACACACTCTGTCCAAATTTCAGGTCCGTAGCTATTACGGTTCTCGACGAAATAGCCTGTGACGGGCAGACGGACAGCGTAGCGGAAACAATAGCGTTCCTTTTCACCTTTGGTGTGCGGAACCCTAAAAACGAAGTTTTGCAACAACTGTACTGATTCTAATGAAATTAAATTTGTTTAAAAGCCTAATGCCCTTATGCGAAAACGATTGTTAAAGTTAAAGCATGCTTTAAAACCGGTTTTGCCATACCAAATTCGTATGTTAAACCAACTTTAAATTTAACAATCGTTTTTGCATAAGGGGGTAAGATAATATCTATCCACTAGAATTAAAAAAAATCTTTTTTAGTTCAAAAGTTATATATTTAGCGATTCTGATTCTGCTCTTAACAGCTGCGGCAGACCTATCGTACTAACACGTTTGCTAATCGGCCAGTGGCCCGTCAATACCTATCTTCTGCTTTCTGAAGATTTTTGAGTGTTTGCAGTGGCGTATTTATGTTTGATATCACCCTAGGCCCCGTGAGATACGAGGGCGGTTCGGAAACTTCTTAGCCTATCAATGAAAGAGAATAGATAGTTTTTCAAAAATATTTTTATTTTTCAATATAATCTCCTGAAACTTCAATACACTTAGTCCAACGCTTTTCTAGCAATTCTATCCCTTGATTAAAATCGTTTTCCTCAAGGTCTTCAAAATAGTGGTTTACAACTGTAATTGCATCTTTATTTGAGGTAAAACGCTTGCCAGCAAGGAATTTTTTTTAGATTTGGGAACAGGTAAAAGTCACTGGGAGCCAAATCAGGATAATATGGTGGGTGGTCAAGCAACTCGTACTTTAATTCGTTGATTTTAGCCATTGTTAAAACACTCTTGTACGCTGGTGTGTTGTCTTGATGAAAAATTATTTTTTTGTGTTGTAAGCCAGGACGTTTTTCTCGAATTTGTACATTTAATTGATCCAAAAGGTTGCAATAGTACTCTGAATTTATTGTTTTACCCTTTTGCAGATAGTCAATCAATAAAATACCTTTGAAGTCCCAAAAAAGCGTTGCCATAACCTTACCAACCGATTGAATTGTTTTTGCCTTCTTTGGGGCACGTCCACCAGCTTCAGTCCATTGTTTGGATTGTTCTTTTGTCTCTGGAGTATAGTGGTGGATCCATGTCTCATTTACAGTTATGAAACGACGCTTAAAATCCATTTTATTTCGCTTAAAACGATCCAAACAAGATTGAGAAATGTTCATTCTTATGAGTTTTTGGTCGACTGTTAATAAATGCGGCACCCATATTGCAGAAAGCTTTTTCATCTGTAGTTCATCATCCAAAATTAAATGGACTCGATCATTTGAGATGCCCATGATATTAGCTATTTCACGCACTTTTATTCGTCGATCATTTAATACCACATGCACTTTGGCTACAATTTCTGTTGCTGTTGCTGTTTTTGGACGTCCACTACGTGGTTCATCTTCAATGCTTGTACGACCACGTTTAAATTCAGCAACCCAATTTTTTACTGTTGCATATGAAGGAGCACTTTCACCTAACACATTCACCATATCATTATGAATTTCTTGTCCCGATAAACCTTTTTTATGTAAATATTTAATGACACCACGCATTTCTAATTTTTCCATTGTTAAAAAATCGTGGATGCGTCTTTTGTGAACACCTGTTTCTATATGAAGGAGTTGCCAGATCAAAACAAAAATTGACATGTGTTCATAGCAGAGATGGAAGTTTCCAAAACACTTAACTTTTTTCTGTTTATACCGCACTTTTTGTGCTAGGCTAAGAAGTTTTCGAACCGCCCTCGTATGCCGCCCTTTTTGCTTTATGAAGAAAAGCTTTTTAAAATTAATTAATTAATTTATAAATATGTACATTACAGTGTGCAACAGTAAAAAATCCGCACGGTCCTGATAGTATAGGTTCGATAGCATCAACAAAGGGAAGTAAACCACTATACTCAGTTTGATGGTTTTGGTGACCAATTCATTTTAATGAACCTCCAAAGATTTCGAAAATCAGTGCGCCCTCAAAAAATGGTGCTATCATTTTTTGACAAACAGCTAATTCAGACTTAGTGATAGCGCTTAACTATATACGGCAATAATGTAGCTAAGAGTCCACTAAATAAATCTCAGTAACATTTTACGCTTTTACAATGGCTAACAGCTACTCCAAATTTTTGCTAACAATATTTGGCAATATAATCTGAATGCATACAGGTCATACAGACCACTTTTGTTGTGTTTCACAATATTTCTCCGTTGTGTATAATTTTTCCTTTCATGCGTTCGCTTTAACTGCAACTGTTTACATTTTCAGAAGCAGAAGCAGAAGCAGAAGCAATTACATAAATCAGAAGTTTATAAGCGCTGCTTCTCAATACTTGTAAAATAGACTTACCCGAACTGTCGTTAAATCGCAACAATGCGCAATGTTCTATTCAAGTGCTTTAGAAATCACCTTGACCGATAAATAAACGTGTATGGTCAGAATTATATTCTAAATTTTTCCTCGATATACATAAAGCAAAAGTAATCACAACAATTATCGATTTCAAACTATTTAAAATTTTAATTTTTGAGGTTCTTAACATATTGCCGCCCTTGAAACGTAAATCCACCACCGAGTTTTTGAGGACATAATTTTGATGGTGCGAAACAGTACAACGAGTGACGAGGCCCAGAGTGCCGAACTTCAATCGGCTTTTTATACAAATTAATATACATACACGGTGGCCAGCACTGGTGATGGTTACCTCTGTTTTACATGCATCCAAAGTTGATCTTGCCCTAATTAGTTCCTCCTCCCGCCCGCTCATTGCTGATGAAGTTACCAGATGCAAAAATACCCGAGAAAGGTATTTCTTGGAATATTTTTCCATTTAATTTCTTATGGTAAATAAATACACAGAGAAAAAACTGCCTCATAGAATCAAGAAGATTTTCTCTATGAAACATTTTTAGGCAGAAAGAAGCGAAGATTTCTTCATAGAGATTCCTTATTGTTTTTATGTGGTAAATCTTATTAATTTTATCAAGAAGAAAACCACATAAAATCAAGAAGAAATCTTATTATTCACAACTTTTTTTACTCGATTTCCGTTATTTTTGGCACCAAAAAAACAATCCATAGAGAAAAACTGCTTGATTCTATTAGGTTTTCTTATAAATTGTAAACTATAGGGATTTCTTATTGATTTTATTAGGTTGCCTTTTTAATTTTTTCAATGAGCTTTTCTTCTTAATTTTATTAGGTTCCTATATGATTATGTGTAAAGCATCTTATTGATTTTTAATAAGGAAATCTTCTTGATTTTATGAGATGTCTTGTTATTTCATATCTATAAATAGACATACAGAAAATTTTTTTTATGATCTTTTTAATTTCTGTACAAGAATGTTTGCACAATAATTTCAATGGTTATTCAGGCCGCTTGTTAGCATTTTGGTTAGAGTGACTGTCTATCAGTCAGAAGTTTGCTGGTTCAATATTTCGTGAGGAAGTTAGTTAAGAATATAACATAATGTGTATGTATGTATAAATAAATAACATCTACAATATACTACATACATACGTATATGGTATAAAATTTAAATGAGAATACATAAGTACAAAGAAATATATAATAAAGACGACATTTTTTTATGAGGTCGCCTAATAAAAACAAGAAGAAAACCTTATTGAAAAAAAACAAAAATATAACCTAACAAAAACTGCAAGATTTCTTCTTGATTTTTTCAAAAAGGTTTTCCCTATGAAATTATTAAGATTTCCCTATTGAAAAAAAACCAAAGAGATTTCTTATGAATTGTGTTCTATTTTATGAGGTATTTAGTAGGCACTGTTTTCTCTGTGTATCTGGTGTTCGTAACTAATTATTTCTAAATAACATAATTGGACAAAACACCGAACTTAAGTCTGACTAAGAAATTATTTCTGGATTAATTTTTTTCATTATTAAAAATTTTTAAACTCAATTGAACTTATATACTACTAGTATATTAAACATCAGGTTTCATTAAAAAAACTGAGAAATTGTATTTAAGATCTTAGTTATTTTATTGTTAAACGATTTGTGCTACAAGAGAAAATATTAGTAAATTTCGCGTCTCAACAATAAACCAATACCAACTTTTTAATGTTCTATTGAAAATCGAAAATTCTTTTCGCTATTTGAAAAATCATAAGAGAAAAGCAAAGATGATTTTAAAATACATATCTGTCGAATGATACCCATTTTTACTTTTTTTTCGTATTTAGAAAATCGCGTCTGAATTTTTTGACATCTGACGTAAATTTAGTGACACTACCGGGATTAAGACAAATCGATTGACGTAAGAATCATAAAAATCGGTCCACGCGTTGGGTTTATATACTGCCGCAAAAGAACTTGCATACATACATACATGCATAGCTACATACGTGCATAGACTGTACATTAGGGTTGCAATGAAATGTATGGAATTTTTAATTTTTTTTATTTAAACAAAAGCTGTGCGGATTATTATATTACTAGGTCTAAAACTCACGTAGTGAAAATCTTAGCCAAATCTTAAGACCTAGTACTATAAGAATCCGCACAGCTTTTTACAGATTTCAAAACGGGTTTTCATTGCCACCCTACTGTACATAGACTGATAAACACAATACCCTTCTATGCGTTGCGCATTCGGGTAAAAAGTGAGCATTTCCATATAATTAAAAATATTTTATTGTCTTAATTTTTGTAACCAGCAAAGTGTTTTATTTTTGAACCCGCTAACGCTGCCCCTTTCCCCTTCGAATAAAGTAATGTTTTTTTTATAAAGAAGCATGCAATTTTATTAAAATTAGAAGGCGTGCTTAAAAACGGCAACACCTGTTTGTCACATTACTTTGCAAAGGGTTGGATATATTATTATGTCGTACAAAAAAAAAATATAAATTATTGAAAAGTTATTAAGTGCGTACAGTCACTTATTTGCACACTCTCATGATCCATGAAAATCTTGCAACTCTGCGTTATACATGGCAATTAATCTCATGTTACCCATCACTCGCTGACATTTGATGATGTTATGTTTTTGCAAAAAATCACAAAATCTTTTCAAAACCTACGCCTTTTCGAATATGTAAAAAAACTTTGTAGTTTGTGGTAAATATTGATTTAACCACAAAACAGGAATAAGAAATAAAATGAGACATAATACATACATGAGAAACGTGTATTAATTAGAAAAACTGATTTTGTGGTAAAAGTGTTTGTGAATTATTTGTTTTTATGTAGATCAATTGTGGTTGGTACAAAAGCTTCAGTCGCATTGCCAGTTGGCAACTGGCAAATAGCAACTGTTATTTTCAATTTCAGAAATTCTGGTTGCCGGCCATGCTATTCATGGCATATTTAATTTAATTTTTTTTAACTTTCTGGTAACCGAAAATTGTTGGCAGCTGAATGAATCTGGCATAGACCGATTAATCTCCAAACAAAGTTTTATAATTTTTTTAGATTTAATTGAACTGTAGTGAATTTTAATCAGAAATAATTTCTTAATCAGGCTTGAGTTCAGTAATTTCAATTCTTATTGAATGAAATATTTTTATTAATTAATGTGAGTATCTAAAGAAGAGAAGAAAAATTAAACTAGACTTTATTAGCTGGGGGAAATACCGATATTTTTCTGTGCAGCCACGCACTTCATCAGCACCCATGTCTATCTACTGGGGTAGAGATTATTATTAACATCAGCTATTTAACTTAAATTTCTATGAAATGGAATATGAGAATTGATTGTGTATACAATTATTGATTTACCTTTGGCAAACACATTTGTAAGTATCACTATTCATTTTCTGTTTTTCCATTTTCTATTTAGGTTAGCACGAAGTTATATCACTCTGCCTATGTATGTTTAACTATTCTTACTTATCTTTTACGATCATCACATTAATTATTTTTACTTATTCGATGCACCATCGGTACATACATATAAGTATTATTGTAGTGGCTTTATGTTACTTTGTTTTTGCTTTCTACAGTTGACTTCGCTTTCCAGCATTCTGAAGCAGTGATAGCCAAGTTAACAGTGATCGCTAAGTGAACATATTTTTGTCACGTGCCAATGATGAATTAAATGAGACATTGTTGCGGCCAACATAGAGACGTTCAAGTTAAACGAAAGTCATTAATTTTTTTTTAAATCTTATCACAGAACTTTGTCCATAACAATCACTATAGAGAAG
The DNA here is from genome assembly GCA_944452675.1 of Tachina lurida. NCBI lineage: Eukaryota > Metazoa > Arthropoda > Insecta > Diptera > Tachinidae > Tachina > Tachina lurida. The sequence continues at coordinate 122,411,135 of OX101753.1, forward strand.
TTAACTCATTATTTAGAAGTAATAATACCTTTGCACTTAAACCAAGACTTCAAGGCGAATTCATACTAGGTGCTCGCAAGGGATCAGCTGACTATTCTCGCCGCTTGTAATTTGAATAAACGTTGAATGTCAAGACACATTTTCAGTACATTTTTTTTTGAAATTTAAGGTATAAATTTGTGAAAGCGAATTGAGCTGAGTACACCTTATATGAAACTGTCTTGCAACACTTGTTCTTATTTTATTCTTTTTATTATTCTATTTTTTTATTAAAAAAAAAATCCAAATAAAGACCTTTTAGGGTTAAAAACTATTTCTTTAGCTTGGCAGCAGCAGTAGTAGTTCTCCTCATTACGTTAATTTGTTTCCAGTAAAATAATAAAAAAAAGTTTGCTTGTACTTTTTCTAATCTCCTCAAGGTCACGTTATCTTTAGAGGCTTTAGTTTTATTTTAGCATTTTAGTGCTTTTTCTTCTACGCCCTTAAATAAATATTTTATTTTTAAATTTTCTATGAAAAATCTGTTTTTATACGAAAATACGAAAGTGTGAGCGCTGCAATGTTTTTCTGTTTTTCATGTTAGCTATAAATCATAAATATTATACTGCCATGATTTACTACTAACATATTTGTTATGTTAAAATACATGATATTTATACAAACATTTATGTTAACATATTTCAATTTCAAGCCTTTCTGTAGTGTCATATTACTTCATGCATGATGTCATATCATATGTTTTCTTTTCGCTTATTTTTTGTTGTTGTTGTTGTTGTCTTTTCTAAAAACTATAAAGGAAAATCATTATGTCAGCTGGATGATTTTGAATAAAATTTATTGGTTTTCTTACAAAAAAAAATATGTGCAGGTGCAATAGTAAAATAAATTAGGGATATTGGGTAAATATATTTGGAAGCTGGGAGTGAAAAAAGGCTGACAAATTTCTTAAAAACTATTTTCCTAATTTTGATTAGTTCTAACAAAATATTTAAATTTCAACCCATTGAATTCAGAATACGTTTTACTATTCTCTTTTTTATAGTTTTTGTTGAGGTGAAAGAACATAACACGCGTTATGCCGGCCATACACTACACAAGTTCACTGCACAAGTCTGGCACTGTACAGTGTGTTTGTCTAGTGTATGGGGGTGGTTGTGCTATTTACGCAGTGAACTGAATAAATATCAAAATGATTTTGATATTTGCTCAAATTTGAAAACTGTACCGTGAACAACATGAAATGAGCGCAGAACAAATATTCTGGACAGAGTTCCTAGAATTATACAAATAATCACCAGCATTATGGCGAATTAAAATTAAAAATGCACAGTTTAGTTTACGCAGTGCCAGACTTGAGCACTGAACTTGTGTAGTGTATGGCCGGCATTAGTGCGCGTGCTAGCTGTAGGGATCTGTCAAAAAAAAGTTGAAATGGTGTTTTTGCATACAACAAGTTACATAAGAAACTCTTTGTCACATTTACCCCAGAAAGTTGGTAAACTTTCAACTTTTTAACGTGTTGTATTGTTTTGAAAACTAATCAGCCGACAAAAAATAAGAAAAAATTAAAAAAAAATAGAATCAGGGAGTAAAAACTTATTGAAGAGTTTGAAAAACATACAGTATTGGATAAAAAAAAAGGAATTGAACATTTTCCAAGTCCATTTTTCAATGTAAAAATAAGTAAACGAGCTTATATAACGTGTGTTGTGTAACTTGCCATTTTTCATGCGGTAACATTTTCAAACGCACAATACTTGTGGACAAATTGACGCGTGCTATGTACTTCTACCCATAGCTGTTAAGTAATGATTACTAATCGTAATGATTACTAATTTTATTACATTTTTTTTAAAGGTGAACTAATGATTAAATTACGATTATATTCAGTTTCGCACGATTACTAATTGATTACGCTTATTTATACAGATTACTTTTGATTCTTTTTGATTATTTATTAAGACTCAAAAGTAATCTTTGAAAGAAGTCGGATTACTTTTTGATTACTTTTGATTCTTTTTGATTATTTTTAGTAATTTTAAGTAATTCAGATTACTTTTCGATTATTAGTAATCGTAGTCAATTATTTATCATCAATTCTTTTGAAGGCAATTATATAATCATTACAATTCTTTTTAAAATGTAATCGTAATCGAAATTTAACAGCTCTGGTTATGAGATAGAAACTTGGGACCTTTTGTGATCATATAATAATAGAATTTATTTAGTTTATTTGAACTTTATAAATTTGTTGTAGATCATAGTTAAAAGTGATTTAAAATACTTAAGATTGTCCTCTAAGTAGACTTGGCATCAATTTGTTTGTCCTTACTCACCTACATCTAAATACATATATGGTTTTCTTAGTTTGGAGAGAAATTTAAATTAACTTTTTTTTGACAAACTAAATCATGCTAAGTGTATTTAAAACATTTAAAAAAGGGGTTTTTTAAACTTTACAAATTATGCTAAGTAAATTTTTGCTCATAACTTTTGATAAGATTATCCCATTACTGTCAAAATTTTACAGAATCTAAGTTAATAAATGATGAATTCAGAAGTGCTTTTCCCATTATAGCATGTTATATCGACTTAGCATGTTTTGAAATGGGACCGTCGGTGTACAATTTTCTCGCCTACTAATCTAGTGAAACAAATTGAACTACTCCCAAAGTATCAGCAACATCCAGATACTTAATAAGGAAGTTATTTCTTAATATTTTTAGGCAAATGAAATCAATGTCTAGAAATTTTCAAAAAGCTTGGCGTCTGCATTTTAAAGTTGTATAATAACACATTTTCGTATAACACAATAACATAATTTCTGGGATATATTTGACCTTTTTTAAGGGTGGTGGTGAGTTTTTTTCTATCTCTGTAAAAGTAATGAAAAAATAGTTACTCTGAAATTAGTAAAAATTACTCACAAAAAATCATATTTACTTAACACCATGAAAATGATTTCAAGATTCATTGATTAGGTATCGAAAAATAGAACTTCTTCAAATTATAGCCCTATATAAAAATCTTTACAAATTATCTAGATTCGCACTACTTCCAGGTCACAAGTTCGGTATTTTATTGACTTCCTTGAAACCTCTTCTTTTTACTGGGTGTGTTAAATATGATGTGGTTTTAATTTTTATTGTTAAAACTTTTTCTATAGTAGTACGATATTAAAAATGTTTTGAGGTCTACTTATGACTTGGTAATACTACCCATAAATTGCAGAAATACAAAGAGGATTAAGGAATAAAAACTAGCAATATTTTTGAGAAGAGACATTTCTTATGAAAAAATTAAAAAGTTTATCAAACACTTTGGAAACAAAAACATACTTATTTTATGACTGATGCCACCAGCTTTTTAAGGGGGGTTTCGGAAAATTGATTTCGCATGCAGATGGACAGACGAATGAAGAGTTTTAAAATAAAAATCATTATCTGTTTCGTATGGAGCAATGGTTTTTTTCAGTGGTTTAATAAGCATCTGCATATTCCCAGTAAATTAATCAGTAACTGACGTAACGCATTATTAATAAAATTAATTTGTTAACTTAAACTGAAGAAGCTTTTCTGCTGTTTTATAGCAAGTAAGTTTAAATTAAATACTACACCGTTTCTTTTTCTTCTCAGAATACATTATCCCAGTTAAAGCCAGAGCTGTTAAATTTCAATTACGATTAGTAATCAATTAGATTACATGTTAAAAAGAATTGTAATGATTATGTAATTGCTATCATAAGAATTGCTGATAAATAATTGATTACGATTACTAGTAATTGAAAAGTAATCTGAATTACTTAAAATTACTAAAAATAATCGAAAAGAATCGAAAGTAATCAAAAAGTAGTCGGATTACTTTCAAAGATTACTTTTGATTTTTCATAAATAATCAAAAAGAATCAAAAGTAATCCGTATAAGTAATCGGATTATTTTTTGATTACTTTTGCTTTATTATTTTTAGTAATTTTAAGTAATTCAGATTACTTTTCCATTAGTAGTAATCGTAATCGATTAGTAATCGTGCGAAACTCAATATAATCGTAATTTAGTCATTACCTCACCTTTAAAAAAAAGTAATCAAATTAGTAATCATTACGATTACTAATCAATACTGAACAGCTATGGTTAAAGCACAAAATTAATTCTCTGAGTATGAGCACTATTCAGATGTATGCACATATATAAAGAATTCAGTCGGCATAAGCGTTATGTAGTCTCAAAAATATATTATGCATTAATGGAGTGTACAATTAAGGTATTACATGTACTTTTACTGAGTCTGCATTAATTTTTTTGGATTTAATATATGCGCCTTTTTCTGTTCAACATAATGGAAAATGGAAATGGTGTTTTGATGCCTGCAAATCTTATAAATATTGTAATTGTGTGTTAAATTAATTATCACCTATGTTGAAACATAAAAAACAAAACAATCATTGTTCTTAAAAAAAGAAGAATCACAAAACTAATCATATAACAACTATGGAGAAGAATTCATAAGAAATTGTACTTTAATAAAAAGAGTTAAAACTATTTTAAAGTTTTGCGAATGTTCAAGAGAAAAAAGTATAGTTAGTTAAATCTTTTGAAATAATTAGCTGAGATAACTATAATGATGATGATAAAAAACGTTAGTGCTTAAGTTTGTTATAAAATTAAAAATATTTCTTTTATTTTCATAAAACACTGAAACAAACTTATAACGACGCATGTTTACATTGCTCATAAAATATTTACGTTTAATAACCTTTATAATGTTTGCCATTAAATTTGAGTCTGTTAGGTCATCGTGTCAACGTTGTACTATTTAATTACAGATATTAAAACTTTTTTAATTAAAAAGAAAAATGTTACATCATAGAGGTGTTTTTTTTTAAAGTTTCACAAAATTTTATTAAGCAAAAAAAAAAAATAAATAAAATAAAATAATAATAAAAAGTAGTTACATTGGTTTTTAGCTGAATGAATAAATGAATGAATATCTTCAAAATACATATCGCTCATTTACTTCAATAGTGTCAAAATTTCATATAAATATCTTGTGTGGTACAATACCTCTTGAGAGAAGAATATTTTTTCATGTCTTCATTGAGTTTTATGCAAATTGAAAACTTTAAATGCGTTTTCTGAAAAACTGGTTTTTTTGAGTTGTGACACTATTGAAGTAAATGAGCGATATGTCTATCCAAATATATTGAAGATATTTTCAAATGTTAAAATATATGTCGCCCGACATTAAGCTTTATTGGTCATCAAAATAAATAATTATTTAGCACGAATTTAATTTCATATGTCCAGTCTTTGTACAATTGCTACAAGAGCTTTATTGTTTTACAATAGAAATACTTCTTGGCAAAAGTTTTATGATTTTTCGCGAGCTATAAATTTCTAACATTAGGGTGTCACATTTGCGTGGTAGGAAATGAGATTTGGGGAGTAAGTACTAGAACGGTACACTTGAGGTCTATGGACCTAGAAGCAAAAATATTAGCCTCCCTGAGAAAAAATTCGTTATATCAAACTTTAAGATCGGACTGTAAATATGGAAGATATAACGAAAAAACTAAAAAGACGACCCCTACGGTTGGCAAAAAAATTTTTTATTTTTAAATGTCCTTGGAACAGTACCTTATACTCGCTGGTGGACGGGGCACTTTTTTTGTTGCCTGTTGGGCGAAACGCTCTAATATACATATGTGTATACATATATATTTTTAATCCTTACTTATTGTATATTATTAATAGCTTAACCCGGTGTGCTTTGCTTTTCGTTGCCCTACACCAGTTTAAAAAAATAAAAAAATAATTCCATTAAACCTGTTCCATAAGCAATCAAAATTTTGAAAATTGGTCCACAAAAGACAAATTATATTGATAATGAACTATCGGGGCGGGCTCTTTGCTTTCCCCTGCCACAATTACCATTAGTAGACCTTTTCCATATGCAAAAAGTATTTTGAACATTGGCCCATAAACGACAATTTTTTTTGCGTGCACATTTCGCTACATCCATTTAAATAAATTTATTTCAGTACACTTCTCTCTTCCCAATTTCGCAAAAAAAATTAGTGCGCAGAGAAAAAACTGCCTAATAGAATCAAGAAGATTTTCTCTATGAAACGTTTTTAGGCTAAGGGATATCTCAGCAGAAAGAAGCAAATATTTTTCCATAGAGATTTTTTATATTATATTTATTTGGTAAATCTTTATAATTTTATCAAGAAGAAAACCACATAAAATCAAGAAGAAAACTTGTTATTCACAGTTTTTTTCACTCAATTTCCGTTATTTTTGGCACCAGAAAAACAATCCATAGAGAAAAACTTTTTATTATACATATATTTTTTGAATGGTATAAAAAAGTGATTTCTCATTGATTTCATTAGGTTGCCTTATTAATTTTTTCAAAATTTATTCCTTGCTGATTTCATTAGGTTCATTTACTATTATGTCGTCACCTTAAATGCAAACGGACGTAACTACACAAAAATTCGAAATCGAGTTTTTGATCGATTATGATTCATTTTATCAAACTACATGTTCACGCAAATATTTAGACCTCTGCGATCAAAAATGTCGACTTTATTAAAGGAATTCAAACGGACGTAATTACGAATGCATCTATGTTTTATTCCAAGGAACGTAACTAACATAAAAGCATAATATATACATACAAAAAGGAAATAAATGGTTAAAAACGTATAAGTATTCATACTACAAGTAAATTTCGAAGACAATTTTCGAGAATACTTTATTATTATCGGTTTTGTAACGTGTTTTGTTTCTCCTGTTAAATATATAAATGTATAGTTACGTCCGTTTGGATTTAAGGTGACGATGTGTAAATCATCTTCTTAATTTTTTTAATAAGGATAACTTCTTAATTCCATTAGCTTTCTTGTTATTTCATGTACATATATAAATAAACATAGAGGTAATTTTTTATGATCCTTTTCGTTTTTGTACAATAATTTCAATGCTTATTCAGGCTGCCTGTTAGCCTATTGGTTAGAGTGCATGTCTATCAGTCCCAAGGTTCAGCTAGTTCAATATTTGTCTCCCTCTCAAGTAATAATATGTATGTGTGGTGAGTTAATTAAATGAGTACAAAGAATAAAAACATAAATTTTTTTTTATTTTTTTATTGTGTCGCCTAATAAAAACAAGAAGAATACCGTTTTCAAAAAATCAATAAGATAATATATTAAAAATTACAAGTTTCCTTCTTGATTTTTTCAAAAAGGTTTTTCTTATTAAATTAATAAGACTTGCTTCTTGAAAAACTACCATAGAGATATCTTATTAATTTTGTTATATATGATGAGGTATTTATTAGGCACTGTTTTCTCTGTGTGGACCTCTTCCGTATGTAAAAATAATTTGTTTACATATGCCAAAGTTATTGGGTATTTATTGTATTCACTAGTTCTACTGTTTTAATTTTGATATCGTGATCTCTTTTAATGTTGTAGTAAATATTTTCTTTATTAAATTTTTTATTTATTTTATTTTTGTCTGGTTTCATATGCAAATGTTATTGAATTGTTGAATTAAAAGTATATGTTTATATCCAAACAAATTACTTTATATTATTTTTAAGAGCATATTTTTGAATCCTTTATGCATATTTTCAGGTTTTTAGTGCCTATTGAATGTGCATAAAATATTTTTTAAAGCATATTTCTGATTTCTTTGTGGATAATGCTGGGAACACAACTGGGACGAACGACGAATTTTTCGGTGCGAACTTTCGTCATAAAAAATAAAACACATGTGTGCATATGAAAATGAACACAACACCGCCGCACAGTGGGGCCTTTTGACTTTTTTCGTTGCAAAAATCATAACTTTTGAACTGATAAAGATATTTAAAAATTTTAAAAAGCATTTGAAAGGAAACTCCTTTAGCTTTAATATATATGATTTGCACAGTCATAGGTTAGTCGCGGCACTGTGCACAGTGTCTGCTTTCGACTGTTTTTATTAAAAACATCATAACTTTTAAGGTAAGAAAGATATTTTAATAGAAATGAGTATCATTATTGGCCATAGCTTTGTGGAGACACTATGCACAGTGTTTTTTTTTTTTTGTTGCAAACATAATTTTTGAAGTTACCAAGAAATTTGTAATGGGGAAAAACACTTAATTTTTAAATCTTTTAGGATCAAAATAAGTGCTCCCTTATTGTGATAGGCATTGGACACGATGACACCTTTGACCTTTCTTGTCGCAAAAATCATATATTTTGAAGTAATGATATTTTTAAAATTTCTCAAACATTTAAAATACAACTTTTTGTGCTTTAAATGACATTCTCATAGGGAAGTCTAGAAAAAAATGCTACTCTAATATAACATGTTATATTAATATAACTCATTTTATTTATATTACAGATAAAAATTATTGAAATATTTTTAATACTAATGTTAATTTATAATATTATTTTATAGTATGATATATTATAATATGATAATGAGTTATTTTTATTAATTTTTTTAATAGTTAGTTTTCTTCAAAATAGTTATTAACATTTTGATCGATTTGTAATAGACTTAACATATCGGAGCTATAATTATATTCTTCCAAATCTTTTCGAGATCTTACATCTTTACATCTTTAGATGTATGATCCATTAAGTCTTGCAGTTCAACTTCTGCTAATACTTCAGTAACTTTTACATTAGATGGTACTGCTTCTTTTTTGGCAGAGGTAACCTTTTTATATCCAGGAAGAACATTCACATTAAGATTCTTTAATTCACATTAAGATTCTTTAAAGAGCTTCGTAAAATATTATATTTCTTCTTTGACAATCCCAAGTCCATAAATAACGCTAAGGCTTCTTCTATGCTATACTTTGTGAGTAATGCATTCGGAGGAGTTAGAATACTTTCTTTAATCCTTCGTAGTCGATCTGGGCTGGCAAGCTCCACAGCTTTTGTAATATCAGACCTTGATTTATCTTTATCTTTTATGTACTTAAGTCATAATGCTTCTGACAGATTCGATGTAGATATATCTTTTGTAGCATTTTGAAGTTTACGTTTTTTTGTGTACTCCGAACACTCGCTTATAGTTTTAGCAGGCCTTCCTTTTCTGCTGTCCAAGGATGTATGCGGTTCTTCGATGTTATCAAAAGTTGTTACTTGATTTAGCCATAAAGGTTTTTGTCGTACGGTTTGAGGCAAGCCATTTTCTACGAATATCCAAGAAAACGAAGTGAATTTTGCTTTTAACAACCTTTTCGTGGTATCCTGGTAAACCGTGCAATTTTTCCACAATAGCCAAATTAAATACATTTTCATTATGTGATTTTCTAAATAACTCGAACAATTCCGAATTTTGAAATGACATTATGAGTTCTGGTACTGATCACTACTTTTGCAAAGTAAAACCAGTTTTTGATCAGTTTTTGTTCAATTTTCTTTTGAACCTGCACTTGCGTGCATACACACCGTCAAGTCAAGTCATCAAGTCTCATTAAATAGAGTATTACGAATGACAAAACAAAACGAAAAAGCAAACTTGACTGGTACGGTCAAGTATGTACCCCTTTCCATTCTCTTTTCCTCCCTCTCCTAAAAACTCAAGACTTGACGACTCAGACCTGACGTGTGTGAATCAGGACTTAGTATAAAAACCAAGTTTTAAAACTACTTGCCTATTTTCATAATGTGTTCTTAAATGTAAATAAATAAACAAATTGTATTAATTATGCCTACCTGATTGACACAGCAAAATATTGTTTATCATTTATATGGGATTCATATTATGACTTTTTATGGTGACTTTTGAAGACTTTATTGAATGGTGTACAAAGGCTATCAACTTAAAAGAGAATTAAAGAAAAATGTAGGCAAAAAGTCACTGCGAAAATTTCGTATTAACGAAAAGCAATAAATATTAGTAACAAGTGATGCAGTGAAAACAATTTTATAGAGAGAATAATTTATTTTCATATTGGGAACGCATCTTTGTTACATATATAAAATAATGTTTTATCTTTTAGTAATAAAATACATTTTATAACATAAAGTACAAGTTATTTTTCTCTTATTTTTGTAAAAAAAAGAAAACTAAGATTTGATCTTTCTATACGATTATATATATTTCAATGAAATAAGGCTACATGCATATTTATAAGTAGGCAAATATGCATACATTAACAAAAATATGTCAATCAGTTCCACTTATATTTACATTTTTGTGCTGTAAGATAACATAAAATATAAAAAATATTAAAATTTTGGTAGCTTTTTTCCTTATTTGGCAATTTTTTTTTAATTTTGGTTGCAAAAATATCTTGGCTGTGGCAGCGCTGGCTATAAGATTGTAACATCTTTCTTCAAATTTCAAGAAAACCTGTAATTTTTTGTGGCCCAATTTAGCTTAATTATTTAAAGTACTGTGTAGTAAATATGCTAAGAAAATATGGGCGTGACCATTTTTGCCCATTTTTAGATATTCTCTATTTTATTTGTAAAAAGTACCTAAATATAGGATGTCTGCAAAACGGCAACTGCCGAAAAAGTAGGGTATCTGGTGGACATTTTCTTACTTTTTTTAATAAACAATAAATATACCTTTAAAACAATACCAAAAAAGTAGTGATCACATGGCAATATTTCTGACACTTCAATTCTAAAATGGTTTTTTTTTTCTCAAAATTACATTTTTTTGGACTTTCTAAAAAACTGTCAACTTTAAGCAGCTCCACCAGCTATAATTCTTATCCAATTAAGAAAAACGTTTTTGAATTCTGATCAGTAAAATAGTCTTTATACGATGTGTTCATTCATTTTACAAAATTTTGTCATCAAATTTTGTATTTTTGCACGGTTTTTGGGAAAAGGCGCCACAGTGCGCCGTACAACGAAATTCGTCGTGCGTGACGAATTCTGAGATAGATTTATTTTTAATTTGTACGCCGACGAACGACGAAAAAACAATTTTCTCTCTCTCACTCTCTGTCTTTGTGCACACAACAACCAACTTTATCAAATATAAGAGAGGAATTCGCTGCGTAAATTCGTCGTTATTGTGCTTCACACGACGAATTTACGCAGGAACTCTTATCGACGAATTCGTCGACGTGGACAAAATTCGTCGTTCGTCCCAATTGTGTTCCTAGCATAAGGCTGTACATGTTTATTGTAATTACTGCAACTATTGTCATGGGTATGAACTAAAAGTGAAATGTCATCTCCTTGACTCTCTGTACCAAGCTGTAGTTAACTTGAAGCTGTATGAAATAAGATCCAAGGAAATAATGGTCAAATAATAAAATGAAACAAGGCGCATAAAAATTAAATAATTTTTAATTGAGTTTTATTTCATTTATTTTAGACTTTATTTAATCTTGATTTTGGTTGGGCTTTATTTATATATTTTTTGGTTTTATTTCATCTTGAGTTTTGTTTGATTGGGTTTTTATAATTTTTAGGCTTTATTTCATTTATATTGGATGTTAAATTTACTCTTGGACTTTATTTAATTATTTTGGGTTTTGTTCTGAATTAATCTCTTATTATTTAGCTGGTGAGGCCTATTTCGTTTTATGTCAATAAAAACTAAATTTTTATTACATATTTTTTACCGACGTTTCGACGTTTTGGGTTTTATGTTATTCGGGCTTATTACATTTTATTATTTAGTGGTTATTTCCTTAGTCCTTGTTTCATAGGGCCCTAACTAGGTGATAGCACAACACAGCTCACAATTTTTCGTTCTGAATACATTTATGTCACATATTGTTACTTTTTTTTCGTTTTGAAATTTATTTACAAATTCTGTAATTGAAAAGTGCCTTGTGATTGGCAAAAAAAATTATGTCAAAATGACAATTAGTGGGGTATTGTGACAATTTAGTAACTCATTTTAATTCTCAGTTACGGAAGCAGCAGCAGCAGCAGCAGCAGGAGGGAAATATTTCATGTCTTGTTCAATGCCTAATGTACATAAAATTTTCATTTCCTATAACATTTACAAGTTATTACACTAATTATAATCCATAGCATAAATATAAAATTTTAGTTGTAACAACTCAAACATTATTTAATCAAATTACTTTCCATTGTAATAAATTTTAAAGTTGTTGCTTAAAAGCATTAGCCTGCACTCAATGGAATGCAATTTTCTTCAATAAATCGCGAAATAAATTTATTTAATCGTAATTCAATTTAACAACTTTAAATAACCATTAACTGCTCACATGTTAAATTATCGTTATGTGGCGGCTTGCGCTGCGTTACCCTGTTCGCCATCATGTGGACACAACTTTTCATGTCTAAGCAGGCCCATAAAATAGTTCTCTAGTTATTTTATTTCCTCTTGGCTCTCATAAAATATTGATATGTTAAAACATTTCAGGCAACAGCTTAAGACTAAAAATATTCTTTGCTGGTTTTTTTCTGCTCTTTTTTTCACTCTAAAATTTCATTTTAACAATCTTAGGATTTTTCGCTAAACCTGAAGCCGCCAAAAGGCTTAAAATTATATGCAGATGCCTTGAAGCCATAGAATGTACTAATAATAAATAAATTTACGATTCTTGTAAAGATGAACGATTGTAAAAAGTATTAAAAAATAAAAACAAATTATTAGCAAGAAACTGATTGATAGGGAGGGAGAAAAAAAATGCGCGCAGCTTCTATTCCTTTTTCTAGGAAAGTTTGCTGCTTAACTCTTTTGTTTTAGTTTAACTACGAGTATTTCTTTTACTTGCCACGACTTGCGTGAATATTTGTTATTTTATTTGTCTTGAGCTAATAAATCCACAAGTACAAATTCGCACTAAAATGTTATTTGCTTTTGCTAATGAGCTATTTACTTTTAAATTATCGGCTTAGGCTTTGCTTTCTGTTTAAAATGTACACACTTTTGGCAAAGGAAATAAATTTGAGATATACATATTTCGTGTAGTAGAATTAGTTAAAAGTTATTGAGGAAATATTTATTAATAAAGTACAATCATTAAACAGTAGGGTGGATAGTTAAAAAGTTTAGAAAATATATAAAAAAAATTTAAAGTAATTGGACGTCAATGTATGCCGGCAATGTAGCGCACCTGCTCCTTTTGTAATGTTCACTTTTTGCTAGAAAACGATAAAGAGTGGTCATTCTCTACTATTTCGCCAATAAAATACGGCCTTGGCAATCTTTTAACTTTAAGGGTATATGCAAATAAAAACAGTTTTTTGCCTCTACTGACAACTTGTAGATTTTGAGCCCGACTAAGAAATAATTACTTGAATATTAAGTTTAATTAAAATAACGAACATGTATCATTTTTACCTTTTTCCCCTGTTCAGGTGCCTAAGTAACAAACCGTTCAAAATTCGCTGAAACAATCCAAAACAAAAATGTACCTAAAATCTCAATAAACAACAATTTCGGGAAATTTTTAATTTTATTTGCTTGAAAATTTTTCACTTTTGCGGCTACCTAAGCGTTGCCTAAACGGTGTTAGATTTCGTTCCTAGGAAGTTTATATGTTCTAGAAAGTTGTTAACTGACATCTTGGGTACATTTTTGTAGTGAATTGTTTCCTTAAATTTTGAACGGTTTGTTACTTGTGGACCTGAACAGGGCAAAAAGGGTAAACAATTTTGATCTTGAAAATTAAGTTTTTTTCTATTTTATATGTTCCCAATTCTTGTTCTCTATGACAAGAGCTACAACTTTTCTTAAGAGAGTAAATCAAAAATCTGAACGGTTTGCAAGATATTAGGATGAGAAAATTCAAAAATAACGCCGAGGCCCCAAATCTTTTGGGGGCTCATAAAAAATATGCTTGAAATGGGGGCAAAACTGGGAGACATGGGTCTTTCTTTTTTTTTTGGTGGTGTCCGTATATGGTTATATTTCCATGACTTAACAAATTTCACACAGTGTAATTATTTACAGCATTTCAAAAAATTTTAAGAAGTCGTCTCATGCATTTATTCAGGATGAATTGCAGTCTGTAAGAGATTTTTCGCGTCATCTTTCAGGTCTCACTGCCATGAAGCAATACTGATGCCACACTTTTGTTGAATTTTGCATTGAATAAGTTTGCTGCACTTTGCTAATGTTCATTGGTATTGTCATCATCCGCATCGTCTTTATTGATGAAGCTATAGAAAAAGGTAGATTAAATAGTTTATCTACATCAGAGGTTTTCATCCCATTGCCCTGAGGGCTCTGTCAACCATCTGCTTTGCATACTTAAAGAACACAACTACCAATAATAATAAAGAGAAAGTAAGGGAACAAAATACTCAAAAGAGCAAGTTCATTTCTAGTTTTTTTCTATGAAAAAAAATACATCCAGAATATTCAGCATCATCAAAAATTATTTAATTTTCTGTTCTCCATATTGTTTTATAAAAATAAGTTATCTCGTTTAAATATTTTATAACGTCACTTTTTATTGCATTTGAAGAAATAAAATATGTATGTGGCATAAAGAGACGCTGAGCGTCTAGTTACTAGACTGTCTATATTATAAAACGATATTATTCTGTTTACGATTTTGCAGCCCTAACTTTATTCAAAATATAATAATGTCTTTAGGGGCTGTCCATATATTAGGTAACGCTGCTTTCGTCGATTTTTTACCCCCAACCCTCACCAGTAACAGATCATAACAAAACTATGAACCCCCTCCCCCAGGGAATAACGTAACAATGAGTTAAAAACAACTTAAATAGTTTAAAAAGTTTTTATTTGACATTTTTTTATTTAATTCATTGTATTAAATTCATTTGTTAGACTAGCACCGTGCGTAGACAGAAATTAAATAAACTTACTTATGAACGTACTCTAAATATTGGCAAAACTATTTTTTAAATGTCTAGACACAGTGATCTGCAAAATAAAATATGTTTGTATTACTGAGAAAAATTAAAGTAAAATAAAGTTGCACTTGAAGAAAAGTTTTGTAATTGAAAACACATACTTTGAATATTCATTGTTTGAATACTTTTTTGTAAATAAGCAATTTAGTAAAAACTTAAGAAATAAAGTAAAAGTCTAATAATCCATTCAACAATGTAGTGCATAAATTCCAAATTTAATTTATTCACAGCTCTGTGAAAACTATTACAATGTTTTTTTTAAGCTATCTTCCCTATTATTTTTAAATGTTTTATAGCATAAAATGCATATTTTCAAAATCATTTTTATTTCACGAAATATTTCGTAGCTTCTATTATTATTTTTTATTTCTTGCTGTGTGATTTTCTTGTCCACAATTGTGGTATGGCGTGCGGTTCACTGGTCTGGTATGTAAACGGATATTATTAAGTTTGTTTATTTACTAAAAGTATTTACGAATTTCTAACAATTATTATTGGAGAAAGTGTTCATTAACTCAAAAAGTTTACAAGTTTTGGCGTAAAATTCTAATAAGATGTATTAAGTGAATTCTTAGCCACATAATTGTTGTATATAGTTAAGCGTTATCACCAAGTCTGAAAAAGATGTTCACCAAAAATTTACGACATAATTATTTTGAAGGCGCACTGATTTTCGAAATTTGTGGAGGATCATATAGGTGGTCATTAAAATCTACAAACTTAGTATAGGGCTTTAATACCCTTCGGTAGTACTATCCAACATATACTCTCAAGCCTTGTGGATTTTTTAATGTTTCACAGTGTAAATATCACAAAATAATCTAATAATAAATTACTGCACTTTATCCCAGACATCTTTAATTCTCGACATTTTCTTGGCCGCAACAGCTTAATAATGAAAATATAATTTAATTTCAAATTAAATATAGTTAGTATATGCAAAAGAACGCAAATTACAGTTTTTTCAAGTTGAGAGAAAAAAAAATAGGAAGGAACATAAAAAATTAATAAACCTTTGGCTACATGTCCAATTCATTATCACCTAACCAAATTGTTAAAATCACCATAATTTGCAAGTTTCCTTTCAATACACTCCTCTTCGTTCCTCCAGCGTAAAATGTTTCACTAAATTTTCTAAAGACACATACAGGCAGTCGTGATGGGTGAATTGAAAAATAATCTATAAAACATTAAATGGAAATGCGAAAAACAAAGCAAGAAGTCTATATAAAGACAAAAAACTCCCGCGGGTACAAAAAAGGGATAAAAATCCCATACATAATCCCATAAATATATGCATACACACACACACACACACACACACACAACCACACACACACAAACGCGCCTCTAGAAACTCACATTTGTTCATCTAAGTCAAGCACAGGGACAATAGAGGAAAATGTTAAAATCAAGTTTAAATAATGTCTAAGGCTAAATATAAGATATAAACGAAATAAATAAATAAATAAATAAAAACTAAGGAAACGCTTTTCGTTTAATAACAAGTTCCAAAAGAAAAACGAAATAGTGTTTGGCCAACACTTGGAAAAAAATAAACACGCATTTTATTTTTCTTAAATATCACAAGACTTTTGTCTTATTCATGTTAATATTGAGACTGAACAGTGGGAACAAAAATGCAAAGATACCCTGCAAATAACGCGACTAGTCAATACATGCATGTGAGGAATACTCTATAAAAGACCATCACTAGTCCAAATATAATCCAAATGTATGGACAAAACATGGTCAATTTAACGTTGCAAAGTCCTAGAGTTGGACCACATGGTCCGCATTGAATGCTTGTGGGAAAACGACATGATCCACGACTGCATTAGATGGGACCATGATGAAACAGTCTGCTTCATCTATATTGGACCACGTAGTCCAATATTATTTGCAGTATATAGGTGTGTGTTTTCTGTCTTAAAATAAATATTTCTATATTAAAGATTTAATCATAAAAAATATTTTTGATTGAAATTTATATAAAACTGATTTTCTTACAAAAATTTCTTAATAAGTCACAGTAAGCTGCCGGCTTCAAAATATCAGAAATATATTACAAATGTTTATCTGAGAACGATTATTTTGATGACAATAAGTACACCGAAAGAATTTTTCTTCATAAGTCCAATGAAACAATTTCATTAAAACTTTTTCATAAATCTAATGATAATTTCACAAATCCAATGAAAATTTCATGAATATTGTGAAAGAATTTCATTGGAATTGCTTCGTTGGTATTCAACAATATTTTCTTATTATTAAGAAACCCCTTTACATTTAAGTTATTTCATTCTTTTCATGAAATTATTTTATTGTTTCGATGAAGTTATAGCACTGCATTAATTACACTGTTAAATAAATTTGATGAAGTTTTCAATAAAATCATTTTGACGAAACTGGTTTCATTTATCCAACGAAGCGTGACGTTGGTTGAATTTTAATAAATTTTTCATTAGATTAATGTCGAAATTCATAGAATTTATGCCGAAAATTCTTTCAGTGTAGCGCTTGAGTCTTGACTTTATTAGAATTGCTGATCTACCGCATGCTCTTCCTCTAGGGTCCTTTGTATCATATATAGTGTAGCCATTTACTTTAAAGAAACTTCTCGAAGTCAAATTAGTCTCAGAGACCAATATTATATCAATATTTTTTCCATGAGAAAGTGCTCAAGTTCATTTTTGTGTTGGCGTTTGCCGTTTGCGTTCCAAAAACATATTTTTAACGTGTTCATGGCTTGTTAGCTAATGCCTGAAGCAGTGTATTCTGTATTCGCAGCATTTCTTGCATCATGCTAGTCAAATTGTACTGACGTGAAAATCGTTAACTATATTTGGGTTGATTTTCGGCCTAGCCCACAATGTCGACGAGAAACGTTCTATCGATTACTTATATCGAAAACATAAAATAAAAAATCTTATTTTATTGTTATTTTCGGTATAATTTGTCGATTAAAAGGTTTTTGTCGATGTATCGTTAATATGGTATCGTTAATATGATATGCTTTTTAATGCTATTTTAACGGCATGAACCATTTAAGAAAGAAATTTCCTTTCTCCTTCATTTATAAGAAAAAAACGGGCTTTGAACATGGTACCTCCATTCTAACAGACTCGCACACATCCGCTAGGCTATCGTGGCAAATTTGTTTCTGTTGAATTATTGCACATAAACTTGGTAATGGGTGTTTTTTATTGAGGTATAGAACTTTAAGTTGGCATCACTTTTTTAACTGGCGGCCATTTTGTCAGCTGTCAAGTGATTAATATTTAGTTTGGTTTGCCATTTCATCATGAACAGGTTGACAAAAGAACAACGCTTGCAAATCGTGCAAATTTATTTCGAAAATAATGGTTCAGTTCGCGAAGTTTACCGCAAGCTCCGTCCATTTTATGGTCGATATAATCGTCCATCAGAGCAATTTATTCGGTTAACCATGGATCGTTTTCGCACTACGTTTACTCTATGTGATAATACGCATCCGCAGAGACGTCGAACAGTGCGCACCGAAGAAACAATTGCCGCTGTAGAGCAAAGTGTTGAAGAGGACCCGAATGAATCGATTCGCCACCGTGCACAGCAATTGGAGCTTTGTCCATCAACTTTATGGAAGATTTTGCGCAAAGATCTTGGCTTGCGACCTTACAAGATCCAGCTTGTGCAAGAATTAAAGCCGCGAGACCATGCAATGCGTCGTGATTTTGGTGTATGGGCCGAAAATGAGATTGATCTCGATGCTGATTTTCATCGCAAAATTTTGTTCAGTGATGAGGCTCATTTTTGGTTGAATGGCTACGTCAACAAGCAAAATTGCCGCATTTTGAGTGAAGAGAATCCACGTGAGACCCTTGAGACGCCATTACATCCACAAAAACTGACTGTTTGGTGTGCTCTATGGGCTGGTGGAGTCATTGGGCCATACTTCTGCCGAAATAATGCTGGAGAGTCAGTTACCGTTAATGGAGACCGGTATAGAGCCATGATAACCGACTATTTTGTTCCCGAATTCGATGGCATGAATGTGGATGAGTTCCAACAAGACGGCGCTACATGCCACACAGCGCACGTCACAATCGATTTATTGAAGGAAACATTCGATGAGCGCATAATTTCGCGGAATGGACCTGTCAATTGGCCACCAAGATCGTGTGATTTGACACCATTGGATTATTTTCTTTGGGGATATGTGAAGTCGCTCGTCTATGCCAACAAACCAGAAACGTTAGGGGACTTGGAAGCCAACATTCGTGGCGTTATTGCCAACATACGGCCCCATATGCTCGAAAAAGTGGTTGAAAATTGGACCTGTAGAATTGGCTTTATTCGAGCCAGCCGCGGCGGCCACATGCCCGAAATCATATTTAAACATTAATGGCATAAAATTATCCTTCCAATAAAGCCAAATTGATGGACATTAAAACGATTTTCTTGTGTTTTATTTCAATTCGAAGTTCTATACCTCTAAAAAAACACCCTGTACTTGTAGACTAACAGGCTTCCGCACTTTTATGCAGCTACCGCCACACATTCGAAAAACTATCGGGAGAAGTGCGAAGTTCGGAGCTTTAGCGAACATTCGAATTTTTTTTAGATTTGCGAACAAATATCGAACAATTTTGTTTCGAAGTTTCTTCGCTTTAGTGAGCATTCGTTTTTATCGAATCTCAGGTCAAGTGGGAGTACTCGTTGCACTTAGTTGTGTGAGTTGTTATTATATTGTTGTTGTTTATTCCCTGTCGGAAATTTGGCTAACTTTAAACTAACTTTAAGCTAACTATTTCGCAACTAGTACTGACTGACACTTGGATTACCTTGCAATGTAATCAACTGACGATTTTAACATTGCGAAGTCCTAAGCGGTAGTCAATTGTCTCACTCTGCACTACTTTTAGCTAATTTAAAGTTGACTTTTTTAAATCACTTTGTAGTCAGTACAATCCCAAGTTGTGTACTCAACGCGCTACCACTCGGCTAAGCTGCCATCTAAAATAACAACAGCAAAATGTTAATATAAAATTGAAATGAGTTTTAAAGTAGTTGAAAATAAATTTGTTGGCTCTCATCAAATTCAATTATATTATCAACTGAAAAATTAATTTTGGTTTTGTTCTGGATGACTTTGCAGCTAGCTTTTAGTCGGTCTAAGAAAAGCTAACTATAAGTTAACTATTTTTGTAGTCGACCACACATTCTCCGACAGGGATTTGATGTTCGTAAATAGCCGACAAACTGCTGCTGGCTAGTTGGCAGTGTACTAGTCTTGTAAACGGAGGATCGCAGGTTCGAATCCTGGATACAAGTCAAAGTATTTTATTACTAAATGAGCTAATAGATACACATGATTGTAGTTTTTTTCGGCAAGTTTCTTAAAATCATGCGAACAAATTTTTTTTTACATTGTAGCTATCTCGAAAATATTCAACGTTATTCGTATATTCGAATAAAATAAAAAATCAGGAAATTTTATTCGAGCAAATGTGAAACACGACTAATTGTCAACACTAATTAGGAACACGCCTATTAAGTTTTTCTGGTCCACTGTACGTTACTATCACTTCTCAAGTTAGATAAAACGTGTTAGTTTTGAGTCAAGTTTTGTACTACAGTATCATTATCAAGTCACGACAAATTCTTCAAGTTGCTTAAACTTCTACTTTTTTCTAAATCTTTTTTGGATTTTTTTTTTGAGAAACAAAAAACTAACATTTGAAGTTTGTCAAGATGTAAGAGACAAATAAAGTTTCCATTTGAGTACTACCCTTTTTGTGAATTTCAAATCAGCAAATAACTACGAGTAACAAAACAACAAGAGTAAGAACCTTTTATGGATTAAGAAAAAAAGAAGAATACTAAAATTGTTGGCTAAGCTTAGAACAACTTAAGTAACAAGTCGAAGTAAGAGCATCATCATCATCATCATCATCATCTTCATGATCATCGTTTTGAAACAGCATCATTATCATGAACAATAGCAGTGGTATGGCCATCATGAATATATGCATGTTTAAAATGCGGAAAAACTAAAGCGTTTCAAAATATATTCGCACTCGTACACTACAGCCTGCAAGTGAGTAAGTATTATGTATGAATAGAATAGAAAAAGTATAGCACGAGCAATTCACACTGTCAGTAATCTAAGCATGACCATATAAGTGAAGTGAAGTAGGTGTGAAAATTACAAATGCAAACAATGTTTCAAACTTTAGCTAGTTGCCTTGCCAACCCGTCAACCAAACAGCCTTCTATCTGGCAGTTGAGACCGTCACCATCTAACAAACTTTAATGGAGTACGAACGCTGCGTCACTAAGCCTCAATGACTAACTGAACTGAACTGATGGGTTTGTTGGGACTGACGTGTAAGTGACTACAAGTGCGAGCGAGTGTGCATTTTTTATATATTTTTTTTAATATTTATTCGTATAAATTTGGTTTGATGTTGGCCACAATGGAAGAAGATCAAAGTGTGCCAGTTGCAAAGCGTAAAATATCAACAGCCAACATGTCATTTTTCGTTTTATTCTTAAACTGATAAAGATGCCATTGTGCTGAGTCTCGCTGCTGATATACATATATAGGTTTTGGTCCTGGTCATCATCAGTTTCTACACTTAGAAATGGGGAGATTTTTCAATTTCCCTCTAGGGTATTTTAAAAAGATTTGCTAGTTGTTTTTATGAATACCTTTTGCCGCTCTGCATTGCATGCATTATTTATTTCCCTTTAAAATTTATTCGAAAGTGAATCAGAAAGCCGCTTCAGCTTCACCACAATCTTATCCATAAAGGCGATCTTTTTTCCACATCTTTTATAGTTACCAGTTTGTTCGTTTTTTTTTTTGGCTTTATTTAGCAGGATTCTTCTTTTTGTTTTGCTGGGAATAGTGGTAGTAAATATTTCATTGTGCAGCTTTTGTATGCGATTCTTTAAATATGCACATAAAACATATTTATAGCTTCATAAAGTGCAGTATTTATGAAAATGATAAGCGAATTTATACAAATATAAATCATAAATTTTTGCGACTAATTGAAATTTATTATTGCATTTAGACAGTTATTCAAAATCAAGCTAATGAAATATTAAACAAAAGCTTTATGCGTAGCTAGTAAATAGTTTTAAAAAAATTGGCAGTTGCCTTTTGTTTCTTCCCATAGTGCTTTAATGAAACCTTTTTTAATGGAAGCTTAACATAATCATGAGCTAACTAACGAAACTACTTTGATCATTTGCTAAATTTTTTTTTGCGAGGCCAAGTTTAAGTTTAAGAACTTATTATGTTTCAATTATTTTACTTTTATATATATAATTTGTTCAGGCTAAAATTGGTATTGCTTTGTAAGCCAAATTACATGTGATAATTATTAATGAACAAATAACACCAAAGTTAATTGTAAATATTCTGGCAAACACGTAGTAGAATGGAACAACTAGCTGTTTATTTTTAATCTATGTAATTTTTATTTAATACATAGCAATTCCTTCGAGCTTAGCTAATCATCCCTTAAATTTTGTAAGATAAGCATAAGGTCCTTATGAAAATCATAATTTAGCTGATCTGAAGGCTTCCGTATTTAAAATTCGGCATAAATAGAATTATTGGGCACTTCGTGGACCAAAATATTTTTACTAAATAATTTTTGTAATTATTACGAAGTTTAATGCAGTGTTGAAAAGAAGAGTAATAGTACTTCTCAAGTTCATTTAAGTAATTCCAAATTTACAAACTCTTCAAAAACATATGATAGAAAATAAAAAATGTGCGTGAAGATAAATTTTAAAAATTTATAACCCTAGACACAAACCGTCTTGTTTAACAGAGCTCTGTTAACAGAAAAAACAGACCTCTGTTAAATAATAATAATTAGTTTTTTTTCCCACAAAATGGACTTGATACCCAATTTTTTTTAACAAAAAAAATCTTCCTTATAACACTTCTTTATATCCTTATAACACTTAATACACTCAACAACACGAAAAATCCATATCTTGACCCACAGTCATAAAATGTTTTTTAGTAATTTTTTTCAAAAACAGTACGAGATGGGGAAAAAAAGAATATTGGAGGAGTCTCCTGTATGCCTCTAGATCAATGTCCAATATTCGAAAGTCATAACAGCCTGTTTTTGTAAAAATTACAACACAATTTCAAAAAATTTTTTTTACAAAAACAGGCTGTTATGACTTTCGAATATTGGACATTGATCTAGAGTCGTCTAGAAGTCTCCTCCAATATTCTTTTTTCCCCATCTCCTACCGTTTTTTGAAAAAAAAAATTACAAAAATAATTTTTCAAAT
Organism: Tachina lurida; assembly: GCA_944452675.1. NCBI lineage: Eukaryota > Metazoa > Arthropoda > Insecta > Diptera > Tachinidae > Tachina > Tachina lurida. The sequence goes on from OX101753.1 coordinate 122,434,285, forward strand.
TTCAAATTTTTTTTTGAAATTGTGTTGTAATTTTTACAAAATCAGGCTGTTATGACTTTCGACTATATTGATCTAGAGGCATCCAGAAGTCTCCTCCTATATTCTTATTTCCCCATCTCCTACCGTTTTTGAAAAAAAATTACAAAAATTACTTTTCAAATTTCAAATTATTTTTTGATGTTGAAAAAGTGAACAAATTATTATCTTGCTAAGTTCAAAAGGAAAATCAAAGTGATGACCAATTGCTGTTTTCTCATATATAATTGGCATTTCAGCTTTAAATGCGCTAATTATATATAAATATATATACTCAAATTGGAAAGGAAATAAGCCAATTTTACGTCGGATTTTTCTGCGTGAACTTGAAAAATCTCTTGCAAAGCCTTACATCACAATACGAAAAGGCTTACCAAGAACTCAATAAGCAGTGTCTTTGCTTTCTGTTATAGGCCAAATTAATTTAGTGGATGAACCTAGCGGCTCAATAACCCCTTCACAAATTTTCTTCCGAAGCTTTGCAAAGCTCAGCACAGTCTTTCGAAATACCTTCAAAAAAAGCATCACATATGTTATAACGAGAAATCAAAATATAAGAACTATATTCACCAAACGATGTGCTGTAATGTTTAATGTTATATAAATACTGATGACATTGATTGCAAAAGAATTATGTTGCTACAACAAAATATATAGATATTGCATATGTGTGAAAAAAGAAAGACGAGGGTAACTAACGTTAGTTGTTTTGAGGGTGATTTAAAGGTTAATACTCGTATCATCTTGTTACAAGCTAAGTGCAACACAATTATTATAAAGCAGGTTATTCATTTTTACCGCGAATAATGTGTTTTAACCAACCAATCATTCATACCAAACCTTTCAAATTGACATAAATGAGTTTTTATTCTTGCCCAGCTGACAATTTAAACCAATATGCGTTATTACGCAAAAATTTGTCGTTAAATATTTAAGTATGAATTTATAAAATATATTTTAATTTAAATATGAGTTTCTTCCTTTTTTTCAATTCAATACGTCGTTAACATTTAAGGCCTAGAAGATAGATGATGCTCTACAAATCTGTGGCAAACAGGAAAAAGTGATTAAGTTGAGATCAGTTTATTTTGAGCTAATGACACCCCTCTAATATTTTTATTCAAAGTCACCCCTGCGCGAAATCTAAGTTATTTTATGCTGTTTTTTAAAAAGTTATGGCGCAATGACTTGCTGCTTTTCCTTTTTGGCTTGTAATCTGTAATGGAATAAAAGTTTAATTTAGGTTATACTTTGGTATGTTTCAAAGTAAACATATAATTTATATGGTGTAGAATGATGTTTTCTTAAATAAAAGTAAACACCGAATTTATAAATTTTACTGCAAAAGAAATAAATTTCAGAAACTCGACTTGAAAGTTTAAAAATTTTGTCTTCTACAAAACAGCAAATATATTCTGGTAATGATAACATTGTGGGTGCTGATTTTAAGGGATAAACCTCAAACTGATCTAATGTGGAGACACCCTTCAGAAATTTACTTTACACAGAGAAAACAGTGCCTACTAAATACCTCATATAATAGAACAAGATTAATAAGAAATCTCTATGGTTTTTTTTTCAATAAGAAAATCTTATTAATTTCATAGAGAAACCCTTTATGAAAAAATCAAGAAGAAATCTTGTACATCTTATGAGGTTTTCTTAATGATGTTTTCAATAAAAAAAAATTGCGTCTTTATTCTCTGTACTTTTGTATTTTCATTTAAATTCTATACCATATAAATATGTATGTATGTAGTATATTGTAGGTGTTATTTATTTATTTATACATACATACATACACATTATTTTATATTCTTAACTAACTTACTCACCAAGTATTGAACCAGCAAACTTCTAGCTGATAGACAAGCACTCTAACCAATATGCTAACATGCAGCCTAACCATTCAAATAATTGTACAAACATGCTTACACAAAAATGAAAAATATCATGAAAAAATTGTCTCTATGTCTATTTATAGAAACAAAATAACAAGACACCACATAAAATCAAGGAGATTTCCTTATTAAAAAATCAATAGGATGCTTTACGCATAATCATATAGGAATCTACTAAAATCAAGAAGAAAACCTTATTGAAAAAATCAAAAAGAAGAAAACTTTTTTAAAAAATCAATATATCAACCTAATAAAATCAATAAGAAATCCCTACAATTTTACAATTATAATTTACAATTATAAGAAAACAATTTATAAGAAACACTAATAGAATCAAGAAGTTTTTCTCTATGGATTGTTTGTGCCAAAATAACGGAAACTGAGTAAAAAAGTTGTGAATAATAAGATTTCTTCCTGATTTTATGTGGTTTTCTTCTTGATGAAATTAATAAGATCTACCACATAAAAACAATAAGGAATCTCTATGAAGAAATCTTCGCTTCTTTCTGCTGGGATACCCCTTAGCCTAAAAACGTTTCATATAGAAAATCTTCTTGATTCTATGAGGCAGGTTTTTCTCTGTGTAGAGTATAATAAAAAAACTGTACAAGACTGACAAAACCATGAAAAATTATTTTATTTTAAAACGGAATATGTACAAAAAATGTTCACAACAATTCCATAAAAAGCGTTCAATCCATTATTAACTGCTGCAATAGCAACTATCACGTGTGTTGCTGTAAATCCAATCTAAGAACTTACTAACACGAGCATAAACACCAGGAGCATTGGGTTGAGCACAGCCAAAACCAAACGAAACAACACCTTAAAAATATATACATATATATAACTAAAGTTTAGTAAACATAGTTAATACAAGGTAAAAAAAACTCAAACTTACCAGCCAACTTAAAGCGACCCTCATTTACTATCAAGGGGCCACCACTGTCACCTTGACAGGCATCCTTACCGCCCTGCTTCACTAAGCCAGCGCACAGCATAACGTCATAAATTTTATTCTTATATCTGGTATTACGACACTGCTGATTGGTGATAATGGGTACAGTGACCTCTTGCAAGTAGTTGGAGGTGACACCACTGCCCTCTTTAATCAAACCCCAACCAGCAACAATGGCATCTTTGCTATCGAAATTATGATTGTTATTGGGCAAACAAACTGGTCGCACTTTGTCATTGATATCTATGCTGGATTCCAGTCTCAGCAAAGCAACATCATTCACAATAGTTGTGGGACTGTATTGGGGATGCACAATCACTCTGGAAACCTAAAATATGAATTTGTACTAACAAGTTGTAGTTTATATTTCTTATTAAAAAAATAGAGGTATTTGTATGCTTTCTAAAAAATTGCTTATAGTTTGTTGAACAAAACAATGAGTGTAAAAAACTATGCT